>CM040933.1:2456798-2766798 GCA_023029165.1 Gobiocypris rarus
GATGATGATGCCGAGGGTTGTGTGCGCGTGCACAGGTGTGTGAGGTCAATGACTTCTGCAGCATCTCAGCAATGCTGTCAAATCAGATCAAATACCTGTCAAACATTTACACACACACACACACACACACACACACACACACACACACACACACACACACACACACACACACACACACACACACACAAACAGTGTGTTTAACAAGAGTGAAACCTTTCATCGTATTATCATGTTTTTCTGTGTGTTTTCTTTAACCGCCCCCTTTTTGATAGTTCACCCCAAAACATGAAAATTACCCATGATTTACTCACCCTCAAGCCATCCTAAATGTGTGTGAGTTGCTTATTTTAGCCAAAAACAATCAGTTATATTTCCCAAATTGCTCTTCCAAGCTTTATTGTGGGGGAGGGACGCAAAAAAAGTGCGTCCCACCAACATAAAAGTAATCGACACGACCTCACGGTTAATAAATGCCTTCTGAAGTGAAGCCATGCGCTGTAAACACGAATAAGTTGGCGCAACTCAAATAAATCAAAATGTCTAAGTTAAGAAATGTAGAGTTTAAGTAAGCAGAACTCGTACAGTTTAATTGCTCTTAACTTTCTCTCTGTTGGAAAGCTAATTCATACTTTTAACCTAAAATTATCACGTTATCTCAACTTAAATATTTGTAGTAGTTGAAACTTGGCTAGCTTTAACCAGCTAATTCATACTTTTAACCTAAAATTATCACGTTATCTCAACTTAAATATTTGTAGTAGTTGAAACTTGGCTAGCTTTAACCAGCTAATTCAATAAATGCTAGCTTTAATAGCATAACAATAAATAAAAACAAAGCGATAGGTTCGGCTGTTTTAACCCAACGATTGGGTTGTTTTAAAACAGCGGTTGGGCTGTTTTAAACCAGCGGCTGGGCTGTTTTAACCCAGCGATAGGTTAATAAATAAAACAATAAAGCATTTAACATATCTGTTCTCAAACCAAGCTCATTCTCCATGATGGTGACGAAATTAGCATAGCCAAACATTAAACGCTACTAAATCTCCCCTAATGGTGCACCAGACGCGAATGAAGCGATGAGCGCGAGTGATTTACATGTTAAGTCAACGCAAAGACGCGAATAGACATTCTGCAGCGCAAATTCAGTGTTTGATGCGCAAATCTGAACTTTGCCGTATATTCGCGCCATGTTAACCAATCAGGAGCTTGCTCTAGTAGTGACAACAATGAGGACAAAATCATATGTGGATACCCGGAGCTGTGCGATACATCTTCAGACTGAGGTTGGACAATCTGGTAAGCTGTAAAAACCACTCTTTACTCAGTTTGAGCTTTAGGGTGATTTCAGGGTGATTGGGACACTTTTTGCCATTGAGATGACTTGGAAAAAGTGTCACAATCACTCTGAATTCTCCCTATTGAGACCTTAAACTAGCTAAAGCCGGCAAATTGAGCTTATTCACCGTATTTTAAAACAATCCATGTCAGACATTTCGCAACGGGACGAGCCGCCTGGCAGAAGCCCTTCCCATGACACGAATTTGCATCTGTTGTAGTGAATGTCACGCGTGAATGAAGCGAGCAAACTCAAAATGTTCAAGCGTTTAACTACGCGTGAATAGCGTGATTTATTCGCTTCATTCGCGTCTGGTGTGAACGCATCATGAATCTAGCAGAAAAAGCATTGTATAATACCAAATTTTGGCATTTACTGTCCCTTTTGAGTGTCATGGCAAAGCATGCTGGGAAATAGAAGTTCCAGCCCAGTTTCGGTTAAATTTCAGTTAGGCTAAATTAAAAGAAACAAGTTCATAAAACTCAAAACAATGAAACAATTCAGATTACTCAAAATGTCCGTTTGAGAGTGCAAAAGTTCTAAATACTCATGAATGTTAATTTGTTTGAACTTATTTGTTCAATTTAAGTTTACCTTACTCAAACAATTTAATTATTTTGAGCGTTTACAGTGTGCGTTCGAGTAAGAAAAATATACTATTTATAAACTAGTATATCATTTACTCACTTCTGAATGAGTAAATTATGGGATCATTTAGATTTTTTAGCGAACCAAGACTTTAAATGTTGTAATTGATGAATGTTTTGGAATACAGACCTACGAGGAAAGCACTTTAATTATTGAAGTTTAAGTTTACACCAACAGTGGTGCATCATCTGGGTATTTGAAGTGCACTTCTTGTTGTTGGAATTATTCGTGGGAACTCTATTTATACTACAAAATAGCACAGAATAGTGCATAACTGGGATGTACCTAAATATTGCATGTGTCTGCCTTCCTACCCTCCTCAGTCAGACTTATGTATATGTACAGTGCCTTGCGAAAGTATTCGGCCCCCTTGCACTTTTACAACCTTTGTCAGGCTTCAAACATAAAGATATGAAACTGTATTTTTTTGTGAAGAATCAACAACAAATGGGAAACAATCATGAAGTGGAACGAAATGTATTGGATATTTCAAACTTTTTTAACAAATCAAAAACTGAACTTTAAAGCCGGATTTGGATACAAAAAGATTTCCCAAGCTTTAAACATCCCAAGGAGCACTGTGCAAGCGATAATATTGAAATGGAAGGAGTATCAGACCACTGCAAATCTACCAAGACCTGGCCGTCCCTCTAAACTTTCAGCTCATACAAGGAGAAGACTGATCAGAGATGCAACCAAGAGGCCCATGATCACTCTGGATGAACTGCAGAGATCTACAGCTGAGGTGGGAGACTCTGTCCATAGGACAACAATCAGTCTTATACTGCACAAATCTGGCCTTTATGGAAGAGTGGCAAGAAGAAAGCCATTTCTTAAAGATATCCATAAAAAGTGTGGTTTAAAGTTTGCCACAAGCCACCTGGGAGACACACCAAACATGTGGAAGAAGGTGCTCTGTTCAGATGAAACCAAAATTGAACTTTTTGGCAACAATGCAAAACGTTATGTTTGGCGTAAAAGCAGCACAGCTCATCACCCTAAACACACCATCCCCACTGTCAAACATGGTGGTGGCAGCATCATGGTTTGGGCCTGCTTTTCCTCAGCAGGGACAGGGAAGATGGTTAAAATTGATGGGAATATGGATGGAGCCAAATACAGGACCATTCTCGAAGAAAACCTGATGGAGTCTGCAAAAGACCTGAGACTGGGACGAAGATTTGTCTTCCAACAAGACAATGATCCAAAACATAAAGCGAAATCTACAATGGAATGCTTAAAAAATAAACATATCCAGGTGTTAGAATGGCCAAGTCAAAGTCCAGACCTGAATCCAATCGAGAATCTGTGGAAAGAACTGAAAACTGCTGTTCACAAACGCTCTCCATCCAACCTCACTGAGCTCGAGCTGTTTTGCAAGGAGGAATGGGCAAAAATTTCAGTTTCTCGATGTGCAAAACTGATAGAGACATACCCCAAGCGACTTACAGCTGTAATCGCAGCAAAAGGTGGCGCTACAAAGTACTAACTTAAGGGGCCGAATAATTTTTCAGTTTTTGATTTGTTAAAAAAGTTTGAAATATCCAATAAATTTCGTTCCACTTCATGATTGTGTCCCACTTGTTGTTGATTCTTCAAAAAAAATTACAGTTTCATATCTTTTATGTTTGAAGCCTGAAATGTGGCAAAAGGTTGCAAAGTTCAAGGGGCTGAATACTTTCGCAAGGCACTGTATATGGGGGGATCTAGGCGGGGGGGGCTTGAGTTTCACATCAGTGGCCTGTTGCACAAAGCTGGTTTCAGTTGCTACCCAGGTAAGTTTGAGATTAGTTTGAGCAAACTCTGGTTTTTCGGGCTCAAGAAGGTGGATTGGTTTTTAGCAGTGTTAATCACCATGGTAACTTACACTACACAGCTAACCTGCTCTGGAGCCGGTTTTATTCTGGGTTAGAGATCACAAACTCAAACTGGACCAATCAGCTGCAAGTAAAACTCACACCACCTGTATCTCTCAAATTAAAGTAGTTTATAGTGAAAAAACTTTAGAGACAAAATTGCTCATCTTTTGGTGCAAATTATTTATTATATTTATAATATATGAATTATAATCACTTTTAATTCACATAATATATTCATATAATTATATTATATTGACAAGTAGCCAAATATTAATATAAATGTAAAACATGCATTCATAATTCTTTTAAACAACGTGTATTTATTTGAGCTCTTTGTTAACCTATAATTATTAGGCATATTTCATGCATTGATATAGTCAGATATTCTTTCAGCTGCCTTCTTAAATTGACGCTGCAGCAGAAGTGTTTATTCCTGCTTTAAACGCATTTAATTTCAGAACAATCTCTCAATCTTCAGAAGAGAAGTGAATCAAACACACACTGTGATTGGCTGTTTGCCGCACGCGCTTCAGTGTTAATTGCAAACTCTGGATTAAACCTGAGTTGACAGAGAAAGTTTATACCAAGCTTTGAAAAACCATTCAACTTGATCTAAACCAGGTTGGATTTATCTGGATTTGTCAACTCTAAACCTACTCTGAAACTCAGAGTTTGTTCAGCTAGCTTCATGCAACAGGCCTCTGAAGAGCTCAAACCGGTCAGACTGCTGTAGGGTCCATGCAGAGACATCTGAAGGTGAACGCATATCACAGGTTTCAGGGTGTGCCTCAGATTTACTCTGTGTGTGTGTGTGTCAGTCTCTCTCTCTCTCTGAAACGCCCAAACATTTGTGCAGTGAACTATGTCAACACACCCACCTACAGCTTCTATAGACAGAGAGATATAATAATAATATGCATGGAAAACCGTGTCAGAAATAGTTGGAATGCGGTTCATGCATTGATGATCTTGTTTCGTTATATATATTCACTGATCAGGCATAACATTATGACCACCGGGTGTTCCCGGTCTGCAGTGGTCAGGATCTATCAAAAGTGCTCCAAGGAAGGAACAGTGGAGAACCGGCCACAGGGTCATGGGCGGCTCAGGCTCATTGATGCACGTGTGGAGCGAAGGCTGGCCCGTGTGGTCCGATCAAACAGACGAGCTACTGGAGCTCAAACTGCTCAAGAAGTTAATGCTGGTTCTGATAGAAAGGTGTCAGAATACACAGAGCGTCGCAGTTTGTTGCGTATGCCCATGCTGACCCCTGACCCCGCCGAAAGCACCAACAGTGGCACGTGAGCATCAGAACTGGACCACGGAGCAATGGAAGAAGGTGGCCTGGTCTGAGGAATCACGTGTTCTTTTACATCACGTGGATGGCCGGGTGTGTGTGTGTGGCTTACCTGGGGAACACATGGCACCTGGGAGGTATTCCAGAAAGCAGGTTATATGACATACCCGGGTATGATTAAGAGCAAGTAAGCGGATAACCTCAACTTTCGTTTCCAAAAACGGAGGTAACTTTCAGGGTATGTAAGTAGCCATAGCAACTCACTTTCTGAACATGATCCAGGGTTAGTTTGCTTAAGAGTTATTCAGATGTGTACTATATAATTAATATAGTTATATTAATATAATTAAATGTATTATATAGTTACAGTTAACATACAACATTATATATTAATTCTAAAGCAGTTATAACAAGGTCATATTTAATTGTTAATTCAATTCAGATATATTTAGTATTTATTTTATTGTCATCTCACACATGTATCTGCGTTCAATTAATTAGCATCGAACAAACAATATAATCCTTATTCTAAATGAATAAAGATTAATTATTAAACGAAGAGACTGAACAAATTATTGCACAAACACCAAATAGGTAGCGATGAGCACTAATTAGGTTATGTAAATCGTCATTGAACAAAAGAAGAAGAATGGCACGCTCTTTCTTGTTTCCATGATGACTCATCGATTTGTTGCTCTGGGAATGTCTTGTGTGTTAACTGGGAACATACTCTGAGTTGTCTGAACTTACTCAAGGACATGTTATTGGAACCAGCATACCTTGAGTAAGCAAGGTTTGGGTTAATCAACCGAGAGTTCAGGGTATATGTGACGGTAAGTTAACCTTGCTTTCTGAAATACCAGCCCAGGATGCACTATGGGAAGAAGGCGAGCCGGCGGAGGCAGTGTGATGCTTTGGGCAATGTTCTGCTGGGAAACCTTGGGTCCTGCCATCCATGTGGATGTTCCTTTGACACGTCCCACCTACCTAAGCATTGCTGAGACCATGTACAGCCTTTCATGGAAACGGTATTCCCTGGTGGCTGTGGCTCTTCCAGCAGGATAATGCGCCTGACACAAAGCACAAATGGTTCAGGAATGGTTTGAGGAGCACAACAACGAGTTTGAGGCGTTGACTTGGCCTCCAAATTCCCCAGATCTCAATCCAATCGAGCATCTGTGGGATGTGCTGAACAAACAAGTCCGATCCATGGAGGCCCAACCTCGCAACTTACAGGACTTAAAGGATCTGCTGCTGACATCTTGGTGCCGGATACCACAGCACACCTTCAGGGGTCGAGTGGAGTCCATGCCTCGACGGGTCAGGGGTGTTTTGGCAGCAACACAACATTAGTCATAATGTCATACCTGATCTGTGTTTCGTGTTTGTGTGTTTGTATATAGTTTGGAAACATTACTATTTCTAATGTTTTTGAAAGAATAATCCATGTTGGAAATAGTTGTGATGCTTTTTTCATGACTCTTTGATGAATAAAAAGTTAAAAAAAGAACAGCAGAACTGCTAGAAAAGATTTCTATTATAAATAAATGCTGTTCTTTTTATTAAAAACTTTTTATTCATCAATGAATCATGAAAAAAGCATCACAGGTTATAAAAAATATATAAAAATAATGTTTCCAACATTGGTATTAAATCAGTATATTAGAATGATTTCTGTAGTACAGGAATAAATTATATTTTAAAGTATATTCAAATACAAAACCATTATTTAAAAATGTAATAATATTTCATAGTATTAATGTTTTTTGTTTCTGTATTTTTGATCAAATAAATGCAGGCTTGATGAGCATGAGACCTCTTTCTAAAGCATTAAAAATAGGAATGTGTCCAAACTTTTGATTGGCACACATGCACATGACCAGCCTACAAAATCAATTTTTTTATAATGATGTAATGATATAATCAGATTTCTGTCTTTCCCCAGTAAATTAGTTTCCAAGATGACTTGCCTTAAAATGAATTAGGATAAAAACACAACCGGTTTGCAGTGTAGATTTTTGTCATGTTTTACTTGCATCTAAGGCAGATCGGAATTTGAAGCACACGTGTTAACACAAACCGCACAATATCTGACCGTTCCCTATCCCCTATATAGAGCACTGTCTGATCATTCCTATCCCCTATATAGAGCACTGTCTGATCGTTCCTATCCCCTATATAGTGCACTGTCTGATCGTTCCCTATCCCCTATATAGTGCACTGTCTGATCGTTCCCTATCCCCTATATAGTGCACTGTCTGATCGTTCCCTATCCCCTATAGTGCACTGTCTGATCGTTCCTATCCCTATATAGAGCACTGTCTGATCGTTCCCTATCCCTATATAGTGCACTGTCTGATCGTTCCCTATCCCTATATAGTGCACTGTCTGATCGTTCCTATCCCTATACAGAGCACTGTCTGATCGTTCACTATTCCTTATATAGAGCACTGTCTGATCGTTCCCTATTCCCTATATAGTGCACTGTCTGATCGTTCCCTATCCCCTATATAGTGCACTGTCTGATTGTTCCCTATCCCCTATATAGTGCACTGTCTGATCGTTCCTATCCCCTATATAGTACACTGTCTGATCGTTCCCTATCCCCTATATAGTGCACTGTCTGATCGTTCCCTATCCCCTATATAGTGCACTGTCTGATCATTCCCTATCCCCTATATAGTGCACTGTCTGACCGTTCCTATCCCCTATATAGTGCACTGTCTGATCGTTCCTATCCCCTATATAGTGGACTGTCTGACTGTTCCTTATCCCCTATAGTACACTGTCTGATCGTTCCCTATCCCCTATATAGTGCACTGTCTGATCATTCCCTATCCCCTATATAGAGCACTGTCTGATCGTTCCCTATCCCCTATATAGTGCACTGTCTGATCGTTCCCTATCCCCTATATAGTGCACTGTCTGATCGTTCCCTATCCCCTATATAGAGCACTGTCTGATCGTTCCCTATCCCCTATATAGAGCACTGTCTGATCGTTCCTATCCCCTATATAGAGCACTGTCTGATCGTTCCTATCCCTATATAGAGCACTGTCTGATCGTTCCCTATCCCTATATAGTGCACTGTCTGATCGTTCCCTATCCCCTATATAGTGCACTGTCTGATCGTTCCCTATCCCCTATATAGTGCACTGTCTGATCGCTTCCCTATCCCTATATAGTGCACTGTCTGATCGTTCCCTATCCCTATATAGTGCACTGTCTGATCGTTCCTTATCCCCTATATAGTGCACTGTCTGATCGTTCCTTATCCCCTATATAGTGCACTGTCTGATCGTTCCCTATCCCCTATATAGTGCACTGTCTGATCGTTCCCTATCCCTATATAGTGCACTGTCTGATCGTTCCTATCCCCTATATAGAGCACTGTCTGATCGTTCCCTATCCCTATATAGAGCACTGTCTGATCGTTCCTATCCCCTATATAGTGCACTGTCTGATCGTTCCCTATCCCTATATAGTGCACTGTCTGATCGTTCCTTATCCCCTATATAGTGCACTGTCTGATCGTTCCTTATCCCTATATAGTGCACTGTCTGATCGTTCCTTATCCCTATATAGTGCACTGTCTGATCGTTCCTTATCCACTATATAGTGCACTGTCTGATCGTTCCTTATCCCTATATAGTGCACTGTCTGATCGTTCCCTATCCCTATATAGTGCACTGTCTGATCGTTCCTATCCCTATATAGTGCACTGTCTGATCGTTCCCTATCCCCTATATAGTGCACTGTCTGATCGTTCCTTATCACCTATATAGTGCACTGTCTGATCGTTCCTTATCCCCTATATAGTGCACTGTCTGATCGTTCCTTATCCCTATATAGTGCACTCTCTGACCGTTCCCTATCCCCTATATAGTGCACTGTCTGATCGTTCCTTATCCCCTATATAGTGCACTGTCTGATCGTTCCTATCCCTATATAGTGCACTGTCTGATGGTTCCTTATCCCCTATAAAGTGCACTGTCTGATCGTTCCTATCCCTATATAGTGCACTGTCTGATCGTTCCTTATCCCCTATATAGTGCACTGTCTGATCGTTCCCTATCCCTATATAGTGCACTGTCTGATCGTTCCTATCCCTATATAGTGCACTGTCTGATCGTTCCCTATCCCCTATAGTGCACTGTCTGATCGTTCCTTATCCCCTATATAGTGCACTGTCTGATCGTTCCTTATCCCTATATAGTGCACTGTCTGATCGTTCCTTATCCCCTATATAGTGCACTGTCTGATCGTTCCCTATCCCCTATATAGTGCACTGTCTGATCGTTCCTTATCCCCTATATAGTGCACTGTCTGATCGTTCCTTATCCCCTATATAGTGCACTATCTGATCGTTCCTTATCCCTATATAGTGCACTGTCTGATCGTTCCTTATCCCCTATATAGTGCACTATCTGATCGTTCCCTATCCCCTATATAGTGCACTGTCTGATCGTTCCCTATCCCCTATATAGTGCACTGTCTGATTGTTCCCTATCCCCTATATAGTGCACTGTCTGAATTCCTCTCTGTGTGTTTTAGTGTATGAGTGATGGCAGCATCTCAACTCCTGGACGAACATGATGACAGAGACAGTGGCGACTCCCATGAGATGGTGATGGTAGAGAATAGGACATGCCCCCAAACCGGACGGACACGCCCCTCTCCGGACATGCCCAGTAGCGGTCAGGTTTCTGACAAGTTAAACAACAGCAAGCCGACGCGCTTGACGCGGGGTTTCCGTAAAGCCTTGCGGAAAAACCAGGATTACATCCGCATTACTATCCCAAATTCCAGCGTCTGTCGGCTGCCGTCGGAATGGTGGAAGACGGGAATCGCCTTCGTCTGGGCTGGTTTTAACCTTATCCTTACGACCGTCATGATCACTGTCATCCACGAGAGAGTCCCGGATAAGTCCATCAGCCCGCCGTTACCGGACAAGTTCTTCGATTACGTGCCGCGTGCCAAGTGGGCGTTTTGCGTCACTGAGGTGAACGGAATGATCCTGGTGGCTCTGTGGTTCATCCAATGGCTCTTCCTCAAGCACAGGTGAGCATTTTGTCGGAATAAACCCAAAATTTCAATGTGGCTTAGTGTGATTTATCAAATCGCAAAGGCTGTGATTTCTTTTGAAATGCATTTGAAAAGAAGATACGTGATGAAACGTGCAGCGTTATTTATTTGCGTTGACGTCATTTACTTTAAAATACAGCATTCTGTGGAGAATTCAAATGATCCGGTATGTTTTCTGGTCTGTGTCAACTCGATCACATGAGCCGCTCCGTGCTGTCGTGTCTCTGGTCCGGAGCGGCAGCGGTTCACTGACACTAACATGAAACCAGACTTAATTCGCCCCAATGGAAAGCATATTTACACTGTCTGATCATCCTCTATCCCCTATAGAGTGTAGGGCTGTCACTTTTGTAAAAAATTCCTTTTTGATTTTTGAGACATAAGTGTTCATTGAATCGATTCTAAAATCGATTTTAAATGACGTTTTCAATTTCAACCCTAAATATACCCCAATCCACGGACAACTAACGGGAATTAGGATGAAAGTAAAGCGGGCGCTTGAGCCGCACATTATTGGCGTGAAGTTTCGTGCACAATGACAAACAGGAGTGCAACATTCTGGAAAAAAAACATTAAGCAGAGTGGACTGCTATAACAGCACACACACACACACACACACCGGGACATTTGACTGCACATCGCATTTTTGACATGGTTAATTCTTCTTGCAATCGTAATGCAATTGACTATGGCCTACATTAAACCTTAATTGAGCGTTAGTGAGCGTTTACACAGTCTTTTAGCCTACAATAAAAGAGCCTGCACAGTGACAGGAAATAAAATTAACTAAAAAAAAAAGCTGCCTACCTCAGCAGAGCATGTGCAGAGCTCCACTCATGAACCGCTCAAGGGTAAAACGTTGTCCGTTACAGTGTCAGCCTATAGCCATTTATTTCAGATAGACCTATATTTGATCCAGCATGTCACAAAGAGCATTTCGAGTTGAGCGCGCGGCGCTTAGCGGAATGAGCTTCAGAAATTAACGGAATATTCAAAAAAGGCACTCTCCATTCTGGAGGAAATAGCGTAATACTGCTCATTCTTTCTATGCACACAGTAATCGTCACAATATGACCTCATGTACAGTATTGTTCAAAATAATAGCAGTACAGTGTGACTAACCAGAATAATCAAGGTTTTTAGTATATTTTTATTGCTACGTGGCAAACCAGCAGGTTCAGTAGATTCTCAGAAAACAAATGAGACCCAGCATTCATGATATGCACGCTCTTAAGGCTGTGCAATTGGGGTATTAGTTGAATTAGTTGAAAGGGGTGTGTTCAAAAACATAGCAGTGTGGCATTCAATCACTGAGGTCATCAATTTTGTGAAGAAACAGGTGTGAATCAGGTGGTCCCTATTTAAGGATGAAGCCAACACTTGTTGAACATGCATTTGAAAGCTGAGGAAAATGGGTCGTTCAAGACATTGTTCAGAAGAACAGCGTACTTTGATTAAAAAGTTGATTGGAGAGGGGAAAACCTATAAAGAGGTGCAAAAAATGATAGGCTGTTCAGCTAAAATGATCTCCAATGCCTTAAAATGGAGAGCAAAACCAGAGAGGCGTGGAAGAAACACGGAAGACAACCATCAAAATGGATAGAAGAATAACCAGAATGGCAAAGGCTCAGCCAATGATCACCTCCAGGATGATCAAAGACAGTCTGGAGTTACCTGTAAGTACTGTGACAGTTAGAAGACGTCTGTGTGAAGCTAATCTATTTTCAAGAATCCCCATAAAGTCCCTCTGTTAAAAAAAGGCATGTGCAGAAGAGGTTACAATTTGCCAAAGAACACATCAACTGGCCTAAAGAGAAATGGAGGAACATTTTGTGGACTGATGAGAGTAAAATTGTTCTTTTTGGGTCCAAGGGCCACAGGCAGTTTGTGAGACGACCCCAAACTCTGAATTCAAGCCACAGTACACAGTGAAGACAGTGAAGCATGGAGGTGCAAGCATCATGATATGGGCATGTTTCTCCTACTATGGTGTTGGGCCTATTTATCGCATACCAGGGATCATGGATCAGTTTGCATATGTTAAAATACTTGAAGAGGTCATGTTGCCCTATGCTGAAGAGGACATGCCCTTGAAATGGTTGTTTCAACAAGACAATGACCCAAAACACACTAGTAAACGGGCAAAGTCTTGGTTCCAAACCAACAAAATTAATGTTATGGAGTGGCCAGCCCAATCTCCAGACCTTAATCCAATTGAGAACTTGTGGGGTGATATCAAAAATGCTGTTTCTGAAGCAAAACCAAGAATTGTGAATGAATTGTGGAATGTTGTTAAAGAATCATGGAGTGGAATAACAGCTGAGAGGTGCCACAAGTTGGTTGACTCCATGCCACACAGATGTCAAGCAGTTTTAAAAAACTGTGGTCATACAACTAAATATTAGTTTAGCGATTCACAGGATTGTTAAATCCCAGAAAAAAAAATGTTTGTACAAAATAGTTTTGAGTTTGTACAGTCAAAGGTAGACACTGCTATTTTTTGAACACACCCCAACTAATACCCCAATTGCACAGCCTTAAGAGCGTGCATATCATGAATGCTGGGTCTTGTTTGTTTTCTGAGAATCTACTGAACCTCCTGGTAACTTGTTTGCCACGTAGCAATAAAAAATATACTAAAAACCTTGATTATTCTGGTTAGTCACATTGTACTGCTATTATTTTGAACAATACTGTAAGTTTTAAAAAACATAATTCAACATATAAATAATACCTGTTAATAACTGTTTTACTTGTTTAATACGTTTAAAAATAATAGTGTACATATGGTTAAAATCGATTCCCTATTTTCGTTTTCGAAACTTGTGTTGGGTGGTCCGATCGATTGTTCAATCGATTTTCGACCGTAAAGTGACAGCCCTAATAGAGTGCACTGTCTGATCATTCCCTGTCCCCTATATAGTGCACTGTCTGATGGTCCCCTGTCCCCTATATAGTGCACTGTCTGATCCTTCCCTATCCCCTATATAGTGCACTGTCTAATCCTTCCCTATCCCTATATAGCGCACTCTGATGGTCCCCTGTCCCCTATATAGTGCACTGTCTGATCCTTCCCTATCCCCTATATAGTGCACTGTCTAATCCTTCCCTATCCCCTATATAGCGCACTCTGATCGTTCCCTATCTCCTATATAGTGCACTGTCTGATCCTTCCCTATCCCCTATATAGTGCACTGTCTGATCGTGTCCTATCCCCTATATAGTGCACTGTCTGATCGTGTCATATCCCCTATATAGTGCACTGTCTGATCCTTCCCTATCCCCTTTATAGTGCACTGTCTGATCCTTCCCTATCCCCTATATAGTGCACTGTCTGATCGTTCCCTATCTTCTATATAGTGCACGGTCTGATCATTCCCTATCCCTTATATAGTGCACTGTCTGATCGTTCCCTATCCCCTATATAGTGCACTGTCTGATCGTGTCCTATCCCTATATAGTGCACTGTCTGATCGTTCCTATACCCTATATAGTGCACTGTCTGATCGTTCCCTATCCCTATATAGTGCACTGTCTGACCGTTCCCTATCCCTATATAGTGCACTGCCTGTTGTTCCCTATCGCCTTTATAGTGCACTGTCTGATCGTTCCCTATCCCCTGTATAGTGCACTGTCTGATCATTCCCTATCCCCTATATAGTGCACTGTCTGATCCTTCCCTATCCCCTATATAGTGCACTGTCTGATCGTTCCCTATCCCCTATATAGTGCACTGTCTGATTGTTCCCTATCCCCTATATAGTGCACTGTCTGATTGTTTCCTATCCCCTATATAGTGCACTGTCTGATCGTTCCTATCCCCTTTATAGTGCACTGTCTGATCGTTCCCTATCTTCTATATAGTGCACTGTCTGATCATTCCCTATCCCCTATATAGTGCACTGTATGATCCTTCCCTATCCCCTATATAGTGCACTGTCTGATCGTTCCCTATCCCTATATAGTGCACTGTCTGATCGTGTCCTATCCCTATATAGTGCACTGTCTGATCGTTCCTATACCCTATATAGTGCACTGTCTGATCGTTCCCTATCCCCTATATAGTGCACTGTCTAACTGTTCCCTATTCCCTATATAGTGCACTGTCTGATGGTTCCCTATCCCCTATATAGTGCACTGTCTGATTGTTCCTTATCCCCTATATAGTACACTGTCTGATCGTTCCCTATACCCTATATAGTGCACTGTCTGATCGTTCCCTATCCCCTGTATAGTGCACTGTCTGACCGTTCCCTATCCCTATATAGTGCACTGTCTGATCGTTCACTATCCCCTATATAGTGCACTGTCTGATCGTTCCCTATCCCCTATATAGTGCACTGTCTGATGGTTCCCTATCCCCTATATAGTGCACTGTCTGATTGTTCCTTATCCCCTATATAGTACACTGTCTGATCGTTCCCTATACCCTATATAGTGCACTGTCTGATGGTTCCCTATCCCCTATATAGTGCACTGTCTGATTGTTCCCTATCCCCTATATAGTGCACTGTCTGATCCTTCCCTATCCCCTTTATAGTGCACTGTCTGATCCTTCCCTATCCCCTATATAGTGCACTGTCTGATCGTTCCCTAACCCGTTGATACTTTTATTTAGTTACTCCAAAACACTGCCGTCCAATCACTGCTTTTACTGATAAACCATTCGCTGTATTCTATGCAACTGCAAATACAAACTCAACTCAGTCCCATGATTCCTCCTTGTCCCGTTGTGTTGACAGAGCCATCGTGGGCCGAAGGTTTTTTTTCCTGCAGGGAATGTTGTATCTGTACCGTATGGTGACCATGTACATCACAACTCTTCCGGTTCCCAGCATGCACATGGACTGCGCCCCGAAGGTGAGTGCTGCTCAACCAACACCAGCAGAGTACTGAACCTCTGGATCAAAACACAGGGAAAAAAGCATTGCTGATTAGGGATGAGTCACGATTTTCAAATATTCAATTTGTTGATTTTAATGATAGATTATCGAATAGGTTGTGCGATTTATCGTTAAAAAAAAATTCCCATGTTTTCGGTGCTGATGTGCTGGTTCATGTAACCAGAGGGTGGCGCTATCAATCAACTCTCAGGGAGTTTTATACTGAGACAACAGAAGTTGTACAAAGTCTCACACACACTGTAGATTTGAGTGGCATTTATATAATGGTTACAGTAACTTGGGGCGATGTCAAATTAGTCATGTTTCAGCATGTTACAATTATTATATGGCTTGAGTCAATATAGTCTATTCCCTAATGAATGAAACGTGAATGGTCTCTCTCCCTCTCTCTGTTTATGTGTGTGTAGCCTATACATGCATGCATGTGGGGGGAGGAGTTGCGTTTCTTTTTTTGTCTAATAATAATAATTCCCAGTGATCATTTAATATTATTTTCGCTTTCCCATCCCTATTGCTGATACATGTTGTAGTCTCTACATAGTGATGTTGGACGAGAAGGCCTGGCTCGCAGTCTCCGCTCTAATTCATCCCAAAGGTGTTCTATCGGGATGAGGTCAGGACTCTGTGCAGGCCAGTCCAGTTCCTCCACACCAAACTCGCTCATCCATGTCTTTATGGAGCGACGCTTTGTGCACTGGAGCGCAGTCATGTTGGGACAGGAAGGGGCCGTCCCCAAACTGTTCCCACAAAGTTGGGAGCATGAAATTGTCCGAAATGTCTCGGTGAAGCATTAAGAGTTCCTTTCATTGGAACTAAGGAGCCAACCCCTGAAAAACAACCCCACCCCATAATCCTCCACCAAACTTTACACTTGGCACAATGCAGTCAGGCGAGTCCTGCTCTCTGGCAACCGCCAAACCCAGACTCGTCCATGGGATGGTCAGACAGAGAAGCGTGATTGGTCACTCAGAGAACACGTCTCACTGCTCTAGAGTCCAGTGGTGGCACACTTTACCCCACTGCATCCCACGCTTTGCACTGCTCTTGGTGATGTAAGGCTTGGATGAGCTGCTCGGCCATGGAAACCCATTCCATGAAGCTCTCTCCGCACTGTTCTTGAGCTCATCTGAAGGCCACAGGAGTTTGGAGGTCTGGAGCGATTGACTCTGCAGAAAGTTGGAGACTTCTGCGCACTGTGACCCTCAGCATGCGCTGACCCCGCTCTGGGATTTCGCTTCATGTCTTGAGTTGCTGTTGTTCCCAATCGTTTCCACTTTGCTATAATCCCACTAACAGCATTGGAGGAGTGTCACAATACTTTTAGCAATATAGTCTATTTGTTCATAGTTTGCTTTGCGTGTAATGGTGAAGTGTTGTGGGAAGCTTTGATGCTTTTACCTCATGTTCTGTTTCTCTCTTTAGCTCTACGGCGATTCTCTCGGCAAGTTCAAGCGAGTTTTGGAGCTGGTGTCTGGAGGAGGTTTGTCCATGACAGGCTCCCATCTCATGTGTGGAGACTTTCTGTATAGCGGCCACACGGTCATGCTGACCCTCACCTTCCTCTTCATCCAGGAATGTGAGTATGAGGAAACTAGGGTGCAACTAACGATTATTTTGATAATCGATTAGTTGGTCGATTATTTTCCAGATTAATCTGATAAAATGCACCTTTTTTATTGACAAAACACACTATTCCACATCCTGCCCAACGCTGTTCTTCAAACACACGTGTCAGCTGAGTGCTATGAACACATACAGTGAATATAGCTACCATTACATAAATTAACCATAGTTTTACATCGAATAAAACAAACAAAAATAATATTAATAAATAAATAACAGGGTTATTTTAGTTATTCAATGGTAACCACAAATTAACAATTGTTTTGCATGTTAATACGGCAAAATCATGGTCTTATTGTAATAAAAACACAGTTCATTTTCTTAAGGGTATGTTTGTGCTATATAAAAAAAGTTACTAAGCAAAAGGAGTTTATTTTTACTTTTTCAAAAACATCACTTAGTGTGATTTATAAGATGTTTTCCTCATGGGGACCAAAAATGTCCCCACAAGGACAAGGATTTTGGATATTGCCATCTTTGTGTTGGGTTTACCAGGCCACACACACACACACACACACACACACACACACACACACACACACACACACACACTTACACTCACTCACTCCTGTAGAAACATCTTACATTTATATTCTTTTAAATATAAGGCTTTTATGTGTTAATTGTTTTTATTATTCTATATTTTTAGAGGTTCTTCGGAATGAAAAGTGCGTTATAAATAAAATCTATTATTATTATATTCAAATCACACGCTGTTATCCCTTTACAGTCACTACTCTCATAATATACTTGAATTACATGTTGACTTTTAAAACAAAATTTAGCGTCCAACAGCAGATATTTCATCTAAATGAATGTTTGTGTGATGAATGTTAATTGTCTCTCTCATCTCTGTTTTATGCGCATGCGCTCCCGCCACACTGGCACTCGTTCAGTGACGTGACTGTCAGGACGTGCTTTCAAGCTAAATGGAAATACTCGTGTGAATTAGTAGCATTTACAGATGAGGAGGATATAACCACTGTTCTCTATATAGATCAGTGGATATAACCTGTAGAGGGAACGTTTTGCACTGAGGAAAGTGCATGACGGAGTCGGGGTGTGTTAAACGCTAATGCGTTCGCTTGAAGCTTTAATTAAACAGTTCTCATGTTTTGGGCACTTGGATCATGTGCCTTTCCTGCATCGGCTCACTCTGTTTCCACTCCACTGTTTCTAGATGCACAGAAATGTGCTGTAAAAGAGAGCAGACCCGTCTAATTGAAGAGAATCGGTATCAATGATTTTCTTTATCGATTATTATCAATGTCATCGATTAGTTGTTGCAGCACTAGAGGAAACCATTACTGTTTTGTTTTTTTTTACCACACTTAATGGTAAATCCCCATTTTCACCAGCCTTTTTAGTGAGCAGCCTCTCAAAGTGAAGTTAATGACACAGAACAGTTCTCTTGTCCTTTAAAAAGTGGTGTTTTTGTCTACTTTAGTTGTGATCCGGTCTCAATCCGCTTTACATTCACACTGTTGTTCTTTTACGCATTGATCAAATGAATAATAACATCCCAGCTAACCGGGAACGTTCCCATAATTTTCGGTAATGTTTTTTTAAGGCTGTGCAAATTTGAGCTTTTATAGACACCAGGCCCAGAAAACGACAGCTCTCAGATATATACTGATCAATGATGTCATAGGAGGGGGAAACTCCGCCTCTACAGATCAATGTGTACGCCTGCTTCTGTAGCCCCGCCCACCAACTCGTGGAGCTAAACGGAGCTAATCGCGCTACCGAGCAATAAACATGCCGAAGATAGCAAGAAGATTAAAACACAATGCTGTGCCTTCTATATTGGATCCGACAGGAATGGTGCAGCACACTTATGTGAGTAAAACATGTTTTTATATGTGATAGTATTGCATTGTTACAGATTGTATTAATTATGTGTAACAGCACGCTGTCACAGGCTGGAGAATCCTTTATTTGTTGGTTCATTGCAATTCGGGATCCGACTCGGACATGTTTGGGCCAGGGCTCGCAAAGCCCAACGTAAGCCCGTAATAGTGAAAGAACATTCATTTCTTGATCGGTGTTGTTCACTCTTGACTTGATATTTGAAGAGCGCGCGTGCGTGTGTGTGTGGTTCGCGCTTATATCCACCGATCGGGCGGGCCAAGTAATAACAAAATAAATCAATTGTGGGTGGATGAGAGAGAAATCATTGTGTTTGTTTGATAAATACGTCTTGAGAGCCCTGTGAGAGAATCTTTGTGGTTGCCGCTTTCAAAACAATCCCTCACGTGTACTGACAGGGGAGCTGAAGCTTAAATATGCAAATCTTATCAAATCCCAGCAGTCTCAGTGTCTCCAGTGCGGCACGCCCATCGAAACCCAGCGTTCAGGAGAAAGCCTCAACCAGTGTGGAAAATAGCCTATTACTGATTCATTAGGATGTTTTTGAATGTAAAAACCACTCGAACGTCATTAGTTGACCTCAGACAACCGTATAAAAAAATAACAAATGCCAGTTCATGACCCCTTTAATAGAAAATGTTCCCTTTCTATACGGACATTTTTTTTCATATAACTCTGATTGTATTCGTCTGAAATACACCTAGGATTATTTGAGGGGAGTAAATCATGGGGTAATGTTCATTTTTGGGTGAAATATCCCTTTAACTTTCATATCTTTTAAATGATTTAAAAAAAACTGTTTGTTTTTTGTAGATGTCCCTGTTAGATTAAATGTTCATGTTATATATTTGTTGCAATTGTGGGTTAATAAAAATGTAACTTGTTTAAAATAGGCATATAATATCATAACATTCAGGACACTGAATCTAATCAAATCACATTGCAGTGCGTTTTGTGGTATCGGCAATTATTGTATTAACTCTTTCACCGCCAAACACTGAATTTTCTGTTATTTGTGTGAAAACGATTCACCGCCAAACACTGAATTTTCTGTTATTTGTGTGAAAACGATTCACCGCCAAACACTGAATTTTCTGTTATTTGTGTGAAAACGATTCACCGCCAAACACTGAATTTTCTGAGTTTGTGTTTTCACTGTTAGACGCTAGGGGGCGCTATTACGCATCTGAATGAGTACAGAATCTCCAGATCAAAACACACGTGAGTAAGACGCAGTAAAGCAAGCGATCGCATGTAAGCAGATGCATATGAAAAATAACGTGATCATCAACATTAAACATCAAATAAATCAAAACTATCTAATGTTACTGAATGAGATGTGGACCCAAGACGAGCTACAGGACTGTGAAGCATTAGAGGTGTTGATGGACTCCATCTCCTCCATCTGTGTGTGTGATCATCGCTCTGAATCTAGTCTTTCACAAAATGTGATTTTCTCAGCTTTTTGCTCAAAATGTTGCATTTTTATGAAACTTAGCCATATTTAAGTGTTGATAAAAAAAGAATGCATGAGGCTAGAATAAAAGTTTTTTTTTTTTTTTTTAAAGAAGAGGGTCAGCTCTTTCTTTTGATAAATTGCATGCTCAGATATTCAAAAAACAATTTTTTTGGGTGAAAATGGTCAAAAACCCTGGCGGTGACTGGCGGGAAAGAGTTAAACATTGAATGTTTACAAGCCCAGATGTTTGCTCTGAGAGCCTCTACTTGAATGGCGCTGCGTGCTAGTTCTTTCTTTTCCTGTGTGGTTATGTTTGTTGTTTTGTGTCATAGACTCGCCCCGCTCGTGGCTCTGGCGTTGCTTTCACGTGATCTGCTGGTTGCTAAGTGCAGTGGGTGTGGTCTGTATCCTGATAGCACATGAGCATTACAGCGTGGATGTAGTGGTGGCGTATTTCATCACTTCGCGCCTCTTTTACTGGTACCACACCATGGCCAACAACCAGGTAAAAGCTAATATATCCTGTTAAAGCTAATATATCCTACAAAAGCAACATTTGACTTCCATTCCATCTCTTCCTACTTTGGAAGATGCAGTAGATTGAATTTGAGGTTGGATTTCCAGCTTGGAAACTGATTTGCTGAGATGCAGCTGCTAAAACAAAAGCTCCTATTCTATATCTAATATTCCTGCTGGCAAACAGGTTCTGATAAGCATTCTTTTGTTCTTACCTAATGCAGGGCTGATAGTGAAAAAATTCCTGAGCCTGAACTTTTTCCTTGCCCCCAAGAGAGGGTACTATGTATGCGACGCACTTTTAACACAACTTGTTGGCCCCTGGGCCCAAATATATAAACAGCCTAAGTATGTATAACCCTGATCATCATTATTGACAAGTGGCTCTTTTTTAGATATTTTCATATTTGCATTATGCCCTCAGTATTATTCAAGAAAACACAGCATTTTCTTCTCAATATGTTCAGTGCCTACATTGACCTTATTAGCCCATCTTAGTACAATCACTGGAAGTAAATGCTGCAGATGCTACAGTCATACCAAGACAGGTCAGTAAGTGGCAATAATAGTACTCCAAAGTACACAGGAATTGATTACCTAAAGGACATGAAAAGGACACACATTCATTTTTCTTTAACAAATATAATTGCAAAATATGCACCATTCAACTGAAAAACTATAAAAAAATGAATATACTCATATCATTCATGATGAAAATAAAACTAAATGTCATTCTCCATGATTTCAATGAATAATCCACCTGGTCAACATAATGTTTTATTCATTGATACTTTTAATTGAATAATGCCTATCACTTGAAACAGTTTTGCTGATTTGTATTTATTAAAATGTATTTTAAATTTATATTAGTCTACATCAGTGGTTTTCAAACTTTTTTAAGAGCGACCCTTTTTTTTTTTCTTAAGTTGTCGCGACCCATATATAGGCATAATACTTATATACAATGGGCCATTTGACTGCATTCTCCATTAAACCACTAGATGGCACAAAAGTTCAGCTCAGCACTTTTCCACACAACGCTTTTGATCATTGATGCGTTCGCAAATTAAAGTTGATTCTGCACTAATTTGATATAGGCCTATATATGGGACGCTAATTAACTGGTTAACCGTTAACCAACAAGAATTTTAACCAATTAATCGTTTGCTGCATGCTTCAAAATACACTACAACTACACTATAACAATATATATATATATATATATATATATATATATATATATATATATATATATATATATATATATATATATATATATATATATATATATATATTGTTTTGAGAGAAAAAATCAGGTAGGCCTAAGTCATGTACAAGTCGCATTTAATTGCATCCAGAAAAACTGTATAAAGCAAAATAATGTACAAACATTATAAACACTACAGACATAGCTATTTTAGTTCCCCTCACTCTACAACAAATCCTTCAAAGAGAACAGTATTCAGAATGGATCAAGAATTAAAAAATAGCCTACGATTAGGCTATAACTATATAAAGCCAAAACGAAATAATTTAATGAGAAACTGAACGAACCAGCTTTGGTCTCGCGTAGCCTGACTCCTCATTCAAATCCAATTTCCATATTCGCGATGTAGCCTATTTCATTTGGATGCATAACAATTATTTATTATAGGCTTTGTACTTCACTCGTGTCCCAATATTGATGGAAAAAAATCATCCTCACTTGCGCAAAAATGTGCTTGGGAATAGAGACCTGTACTCCCGCGGGACCCAACGCATATAGAGTGCGGCGGGACTAGATTTGATGGCTGAGTGCAGGTGCGGGTGCAGGCGGTAAGGTATTCGTGTGTGTGCGGGTGCAGGCAGTAAGGTATTCGTGTGTGTGCGGGTGCAGGCGGTAAGGTATTCGTGTGTGTGCGGTGCAGGCGGTAAGGTATTATTCGTGTGTGCGGGTTGCGGGAGAATAAAACTATTCGCGGGACTCCCGCAAAAATAGAAATTTCTAAAAAAATAAAATAAACCATCAACAAATAAATTGTTATGCATCTATTGCACAAATCAACAAGAACAACTAAAACAAAATAAAAACGATTTAGCTACGGGTGCAAGTATAGGCAGGGTTTCTGTTTATAAATTGTTTTGCTGCGTTGTGTAATGTCACGAATACGTGTTTATTTCTAGAGCGCAATGGCCAAAGAGATGCATTTAAGATAGAATCCACTCACCGCTCAAACGTCTGAGTTTTTGCGCAGTTCTGAATCCTGAATGCTGGCAAATCCTCTGATTATAACAAATACAATTTATACATTATGGAAGATCCATTGCGCAGTCAGTTTTATTGATAACAAGAGCTTTGTGAGATCGCGATCAACTGAGATGTCATCTTTTTTTAAAATTATGAATGGAGCGCACTTTGCGCGCATTCTGCCACGCCAAACCACGCACTGGGTTGCTTTTACATTAAATTACTTGAAATAGTGTCATGGACGTACAGAAAAAACGTTTTATACTTTAATGCGGGCGGGAGGCGGAGAAGGTAACATCCGTCCCGCGCAGGTCTCTATTTGGGAACACCACAGTGGAGCAGTGCTCACGCTGAATGGCACGAATTGTTGGCTTTTACTGACTATTTGAACTGAGCTGTGTAACTTTTTATAACTATTTTATTTTGATGATGAACTGACTGACTGCGATGTCAAGTTTGCAATGCTGGAATGTTTGTTTGCGCGCGAGGCGCTGGCACGAACGAGCAGAGGAAACATAAATAAAATACTCCGTCATTTTGGTCATACAAATAATAAGAGAAGGACATCGTTAAAAATTGCAAAGTGTTTACTTACATTGTGCTATTGTAAAATAAAGATAACAAGATGTGCTTTCTGTCGTCTGGGTTTCCATTTTGTGAACTTGTTTGAGGAGCACCGCCTCAAACAATAAACCAAACTCAGCAGCAACTGTCACACATTTCTTTCTTTCTTTTGTTTGATCTCTTAATTATTTAAATCAATTATATTTCGCATATTTATTCCTTTTATATAGGCCTATCGGCCTATAGACTAATTTTATGAAAAATATTTATTTTTTATTTTTAGTGTAACTCCATTTTCCTTAAATTGTCCTGGCGACAATTTTTTTAATTCTCGCGACCCAGGGTTTGAAAACCACTGGTCAACATCAACTTGTATTCCTTGTACATAACAATGAATGTGTCTGAGGGTAAGGGATATTTGAATTATTTATGAATAAACTAGTGTATTCTAAATCAGTGACGCGAGATCCTTAATAGAAATCTCCACTTTGACGCGAGAAATGCATCTTTACAGATATAATGAAATAGTTTTTGGTTTGATTTGTTTTATTTCGTTAAGCAATAATTTAAATCTCTCCATCTATGTATTTGATGTCGGTAAGGCATGTATTGTTTTGAGGATAATTCGTTTCCACTGGATAAAAAAAGTGCAAGTGACGGCTCTGGCGCCTCTGTATTGCATTGTGCAAGCTTCCACTCTCCGCACAAACCAATGGATATGCGCCTATACCTTATTTATATCTGGTGAATAAAAAATATTCCCATTACAACTTAATTAATAAAAACAGAAACGAAATCACTTTGCCATACATACAAATCGGAACTATTTTAATAGCTGAAACGATGTCTAACAGAACAGCACATATTCTCTTCCGTGCTTTAAAAAACAGACATCAAATAAACATTAGACAATCTTTTTATTATTATTATTATTATTATTTTTAACATGGCACTAAAACGCGCTGTAGACCAATATAACAAGAACCTAATTTTATTTTATTTTTTCAGCAACCACAGTAGCCTCGCGGAAATCCGTGGTGCGAACGCTATCACCCCTGCTAATGGCAAATTGGACAAATATAACCACCATGTTTTGGATTCTCTCCTGATTTTGTGTAGGCCTTGAGAGGTTCTCCTAACAACTACCTGAACCGAACATGGTGGAACCTGGTGTTTAACTTCCTGGAGAAGAACGTTAAGACCACAGTTCCCTGCACGTTCTCATGGCCCGTGTCGCTTCCGTCCACGTGCTTCAAGAACCCGTGCAAGAGCTACTCAAAAGTGCAGAGCACACGAGATGAATGATGTGCTCAAGTGTCAAGTGTGCGTTTGTTGGGTAACATGTGAGTATGCACCACAGAACATTATCTGTGCGATTTTAGTTCCTGTTTACTTGAAGTGCAGCACCATGGACCTGTCTGACAGCTTTAAATGTTTTGGATGGAAGAAAATGTGTGGTTCCTGGTGGAGTTTATATATGTACAAATGTGCCGTTCTGCAGCGCTGCGCTCATCTGAAGCGAACTTAGCGTTCAGTGTTTGTTCCTGATAGTATTTTTTTCACATCGTACTCAGACATAATTAAGATGTTCGTTTTAATGATGTTTCACAATGAAGGATTGAAAATTAGTTGTACGTTTTTAATTTGTTCATTGCCTTGTGAAAGAAATGTTTTATGCAAAATAAATATTTTCTAGAACTCTGTTTACTTGTTCTTATAATTATTTTTCTGGTTTAGTGCAGTTTAAATTTTAAAACTGCCAACCCATGCTGATTTGAGAGGACAAAACATCAATCCTTTGCAGTAGATGTTTGTCAAGGTCTGTGACAAAGTAGTTTAAATTTGAAATTGGTCTGAACATTTGTGCACATTGCATAGTGTCTCAAATTGCATTTTGCAGGCTTTTTGTACAGGTGAAGCTGACTGGGATTTGTTTTTTGGCATGCATAACTGAACACTAGACTTGATGCCAAAAACTGTGATAAACACATCTACCCCCAGTTTCACAGACAAGATTTAAGCCAGTCCTAGACAAAAATGCATGTTTGAGCGGTTTTAACTAAAAGCAACTTGCACTGACATAATTTAAAAAGTGTTCTCAAGATGGACACTAAAATTTAAGGCAAGTTTATTAAAGTTAGTTAAATATCCTAATTGATCTAAGGCCTAATCCTTGCTTAATCGAAGCCCTTTGGTGTTATTGATTACATATTTCACAATAAACATTTTCAAAACATCATTGTGAAGATACTCTACATCTGATGAATAGGATCTAAGCTTTGGAAAATATTGAAGTAGTGGTGTAATAAATCTACATTTCGCTGGAGGAGCATTAATAAACTTTCTTGAGCAGCACAAAAAACATCCTGTTGTTCACCATTGTTGTTTTGGTACTCGTCTACATATAGTAACAGCAGGCATTTTGAAACTCATTTCCAGGCACACTAAACACCATTAACATGTAAGTGAACATTCAAGATGGTTTTTCAACATTCAAGTTTTTCTTTTTTTTTTGGATAAACTACCTCATGTAAACACCTTAGAATATAGATTACAAGGAATACAAAAGTAAACTTGGAACATTAAAAGATGTGAATTTGTTGGAATTGTTTTGAACAGTTTAGGACACATTATGCAAAAGCAGATGAACTTAAGCAGCATATGGTTTTATTGAATTAAAGAAGATCTGAAAGTCATGCAACATTGAAATGAATGGAGTGCCTTGCTCTATATTCTCTTGCTCTAAAAGCTCTCAACCTCGGCAGGAGCACTTGGATAGACTCCTGGGTGGCACATGACTTCTGTCAATCAACTTTCCGGACTCCTCAGCGTGACCGAGGCCACTGCCCCACTCCTCAGCGTGACCGAGGCCACTGCCCCACTCCTCAGCGTGACCGAGGCCACTGCCCCACTCCTCAGCGTGACCGAGGCCACTGCCCCACTCCTCAGCGTGACCGAGGCCACTGCCCCACTCCTCAGCGTGACCGAGGCCACTGCCGGACTCCTCAGCGTGACCGAGGCAACTGCCGGACTCCTCAGCGTGACCGAGGCCACTGCCCCACTCCTCAGCGTGACCGAGGCCACTGCCTCCTCAGCGTGACCGAGGGCACTGCCCCACTCCTCAGCGTGACCGAGGCCACTGCCCCACTCCTCAGCGTGACCGAGGCCACTGCCCCACTCCTCAGCGTGACGCGGCAACTGCCCCACTCCTCAGCGTGACGCGGCAACTGCCGGACTCCTCAGCGTGACCGAGGCAACTGCCGGACTCCTCAGCGTGACCGAGGCCACTGCCCCACTCCTCAGCGTGACCGCGGCCACTGCCCCACTCCTCAGCGTGACCGCGGCCACTGCCCCACTCCTCAGTGTGACCGCGGCCACTGCCCCACTCCTCAGCGTGACCGCGGCCACTGCCCCACTCCTCAGTGTGACCGCGGCCACTGCCCCACTCCTCAGTGTGACCGCGGCTGGACTCCTCAGTGTGACCGCGGCTGGACTCCTCAGTGTGACCGCGGCCACTGCCGGACTCCTCAGTGTGACCGCGGCTGGACTCCTCAGTGTGACCGCGGCCACTGCCGGACTCCTCAGTGTGACGCGGCTGGACTCCTCAGTGTGACCGCGGCTGGACTCCTCAGTGTGACCGCGGCCACTGCCGGACTCCTCAGTGTGACTGCGGCCACTGCCGGACTCCTCAGTGTGACGCGGCCACTGCGGACTCCTCAGTGTGACGCGGCCACTGCGGACTCCTCAGTGTGACCGGCCACTGCCGGACTCCTCAGTGTGACGCGGCTGGACTCCTCAGTGTGACCGCGGCCACTGCCGGACTCCTCAGTGTGACCGCGGCTGGACTCCTCAGTGTGACCGCGGCCACTGCCGGACTCCTCAGTGTGACTGCGGCCACTGCCGGACTCCTCAGTGTGACCGCGGCCACTGCCGGACTCCTCAGTGTGACCGCGGCTGGACTCCTCAGTGTGACCGCTGCCACTGCCGGACTCCTCAGTGTGACCATGGCCGGGCTCCTCAGCGTGACCGCGGCTGCGGCCTTGACCAGACTCCTCATTTTGACCGCGACCAAGATCTGACTCCTCAGTGTGACCGTCACTGAGGCCATGACTAGACTCCTCAGCGTGACCGCGGCCAAGGCCGGACTCCTCAGCGTGACCGTGGCCATGACCGGACTCCTCAGCGTGACCGCGACTGCGGCCATGACCAGACTCCTCAGTGTGACTGTGGCCTTGGCTGGACTCCTCAGCATGGACAAGGGCAAGGCCGGACTCCTTCCCATCCACCTCAGATGGGACAGGGCTGGATTCTGTCAACTTCCCGTCCACCTTAGCTGGCACAGGGCTAGATTCTTCAGTGTGACAGCTGCTGGACTTCTCAGTGGGGACAGGGCCATGGCAATGTCCGGACTCCTCAGCGTGACCGTGGCCAGATTCCTCCATGGAGACATGAACCTCAACCTCAGGTGTGACATGGACTAACTTCTCAGTTGGAATGTGGCCGGACTCCTCAGTGGGGACTTCAAGCCCATCAACCTCAGCTGTGACATGGCTGGACTTCTCTGTGTGGCTGTGGCCAGACTCCTCAGTGGGATCATGGACATGGCTGGACTCCTCTGTGTGGCTGTGGCCAGACTCCTCAGTGGGATCATGGACATGGCCGGACTCGTTCAGTTTCCTATCAACCTCAGTATGCACATGGACATGGTCTGACTCCTCAGCAGGGACATGGAGGTTGATGGGAAGTTGACCGACTCCAACAGAGGGAACATGGCTGGATTCTGTCAACTTCCCATCAACTTCAGTGGGCACATGGCTAAGTTCTGACAGCTTCCCATCAACCTCAGTCAGCACATGGCTGGACTCTTCAGCGGGGTCATTGCTGGATACAGTCAAATTCCTGTCAACCTCAGCGTGACTGTGTCCAGACTCCTCAGCGGGGATGTGGCTGGACTCCTCAGTGGGGACGTGGACATGGCCGGACTCCTCAGCATGACCGTGGCCAGACTCCTCAGCGGGGACATGGCTGGACTCCTTATCAGGGACATGAACGTCAACCTCAGAGGGAACATGGCTGGATTCATTAAGTGGGACATTGCTGGATTCTGTCAACTTGTCAACCTCAGAAGGGACATGGCTGCATACTCTCATCTTTACATCAACCTCAGTGCGTACATGGCTGTATTCTTCAGATGGGACAGGGCTGGATTCTGTCAACTTCTTGTCAACCTTAGAAGGGACATGGTCTGTCAAGTTCCCATCAACCTCAGAGGGCACATGGCTGCATTCTCTCATCTTTCCATCAACCTCAGTGGGGACATGGCTGGACTCTTCAGATGGCACAGGGCTGGAATCTGTCAACTTCCCATCAACCTCAGTGGGAACATGGCTGCATTCTCTCATCTTTCCATCAACCTCAGTGGGGACATGGCTGGACTCTTCAGATGGCACAGGGCTGGAATCTGTCAAGTTCCCATCAACCTCAGAGGGCACATGGCTGCATTCTCTCATCTTTCCATCAACCTCAGTGGGGACATGGCTGGACTCTTCAGATGGCACAGGGCTGGAATCTGTCAACTTCCCATCAACCTCAGTGGGAACATGGCTGCATTCTCTCATCTTTCCATCAACCTCAGTGGGGACATGGCTGGACTCTTCAGATGGCACAGGGCTGGAATCTGTCAACTTCCCATCAACCTCAGTGGGAACATGGCTGCATTCTCTCATCTTTCCATCAACCTCAGTGGGGACATGGCTGGACTCTTCAGATGGCACAGCGCTGGAATCTGTCAACTTCCCATCAACCTCAGTGGGAACATGGCTGGATTCTTCAGATGGGACAGGGTTAGAATCTGTCAACTTCCCATCAACCTTAGCTGGTACAGGGCTGGGTTCTGACAACTTCCCATCAACCTCATTTGGCACAGGGCTGGACTCTTCAGATGAGACATTGCTGGATTCTGTCAACTCCCCGTTAACCTCAGCTGGCACAGGGCTAGATTTTGTCAAATTCCCATCAACATCACTTGGCACTGGGCTATACTCTTCAGATGAGACATTGCTGAATTCTGTCAACTTCCCATTAACATAATTTTGTACAGGACTGGACTCTTCAGATGAGACATTGCTGGAATCTGTCAACTTCCCATCAACCTCAGTGAGAACATGGCTGCATTCTCTCATCTTTCCATCAACCTCAGTGGGGACATAGCTGGATTCTTCAGATGGGACAGGGCTGGAATCTGTCAACTTCCCATCAACCTCAGTGGGAACATGGCTGCATTCACTCATCTTTCCATCAACCACAGTGGGGACATAGCTGGATTCTTCAGATGGGACAGGGTTGGAATCTGTCAACTTCCCATCAACCTCAGTGGTAACATGGCTGCATTCTTCAGATGGGACAGGGCTGGAATCTTTCAACTTCCTGTCCACCTCAGAAGGGACATGGCTGGATTCTGTTAACTTGCCATCAACCTCAGAGGACACATGGCTGCATTTTCTCATCTTCCCATCTACCTCAGTGGGTACATGGCTGGACTCTTCAGCTAGCAAATGTACAGGGCTGGATTGGATAAACTTCCCGTCCATCTCAGCTGGCACAGGGCTAGATTTAGTCAAATTCCCATCAACATCACTTGGCACCGGGCTATACTCTTCAGATGAGACATTGAGTTCTGTCAACTTCCCATCAACCTTAGCTGGTACAGGGCTGGGTTCTGACAACTTCCCATCAACCTCATTTGGCACAGGGCTGGACTCTTCAGATGAGACATTAGTGGATTCTGTCAACTCCCCGTAAACCTCAGCTGGCACAGGGCTAGATTTTGTCAAATTCCCATCAACATCACTTGGCACTGGGCTATACTCTTCAGATGAGACATTGCTGAATTCTGTCAACTTCCCATTAACATAATTTTGTACAGGACTGGACTCTTCAGATGAGACATTGCTGGAATCTGTCAACTTCCCATCAACCTCAGTGAGAACATGGCTGCATTCTCTCATCTTTCCATCAACCTCAGTGGGGACATAGCTGGATTCTTCAGATGGGACAGGGCTGGAATCTGTCAACTTCCCATCAACCTCAGTGGGAACATGGCTGCATTCTCTCATCTTTCCATCAACCACAGTGGGGACATAGCTGGATTCTTCAGATGGGACAGGGTTGGAATCTGTCAACTTCCCATCAACCTCAGTGGGAACATGGCTGGATTCTTCAGATGGGACAGGGCTGGAATCTGTCAACTTCCCATCAACCTCAGTGGTAACATGGCTGCATTCTTCAGATGGGACAGGGCTGGAATCTTTCAACTTCCTGTCCACCTCAGAAGGTACATGGCTGGATTCTGTTAACTTGCCATCAACCTCAGAGGACACATGGCTGCATTTTCTCATCTTCCCATCTACCTCAGTGGGTACATGGCTGGACTCTTCAGCTAGCAAAGGTACAGGGCTGGATTGGATAAACTTCCCGTCCATCTCAGCTGGCACAGGGCTAGATTTAGTCAAATTCCCATCAACATCACTTGGCACCAGGCTATACTCTTCAGATGAGACATTGCTATGTTCTGTCAACTTCCCATCAACCTCAGCTGGTACAGGGCTGGGTTCTGACAACTTCCCATCAACCTCATTTGGCACAGGGCTGGACTCTTCAGATGAGACATTGCTGGATTCTGTCAACTCCCCGTTAACCTCAGCTGGCACAGGGCTAGATTTTGTCAAATTCCCATCAACATCACTTGGCACTGGGCTATACTCTTCAGATGAGACATTGCTGAATTCTGTCAACTTCCCATTAACATAATTTTGTACAGGACTGGACTCTTCAGATGAGACATTGCTGGATTCTGTCAACTTCCCATCAACCTCATTTTGCACTGGGCTGGACTCTTCAGATGAGACATTGCTGGATTCTGTCAACTCCCCGTTAACCTCAGCTGGCACAGGGCTGGACTCTTCAGATGAGACATTGTTGGATTCTGTCAACTCCTCGTTAACCTCAGCTGGCACAGGGCTGGACTCTTCAGATGAGACATTGCTGGATTCTGTCAACTCCCCGTTAACCTCAGCTGGCACAGGGATGGATTCTGACAACTTCCTGTCAACCTCAGCATGACCATGTCCAGACTCCTCAGCAGAGACTTGGCCAGACTCCTCAGTGGTGACATGAACATCAACCTCAGGTGCAACATGGACTGACTTCTCAGTAGGGACGTGGCTGGACTCGTCAGCAGGGACATCAAGCCCATAAACCTCAGCTGTGATGCGGCCAGACTTCTCAGTGAGAACATGAACATGGCCAGACTCCTCAGCGGGGACATGGACAATCTCATCAACCTCAGCTAAGACATGGCCGGAATCCTCTGTGGGGACGCGGCCGGACTTCTCAGCGAGAACATGCACATGGCCGGACTCCTCAGCGGGGACATGGACAATCTCTTCAACCTCAGCTGAGACATGGCTGGACACTTCAGCTGGCACAGGGCTTGAGTCGGTCAACTTCCTGTCAACTGCAGTTGGCACAGGGCTGGATTCTGTCATCTTCTTATAAACCTCAGTGGGTACATCATAGAATTCTGTCAACTTCCCGTTAACATCAGAGGGGACATTGCTGGACACTTCAACTGGCATAGGGCTGGATTTTGTCAACTTCCCATCAACACCTGGCACAGGGCTGGATTCTGTCAACTTCCCATCAACCTCAGAGGGGACATGGCTGGATTCTGTCATCCTATTAACCTCAGCTAGCACAGGGCTGGATTTTGTCGTCATCCCGTTAACCTCAACTAGCACAGGGCTGGATTCTGTCAACTTCCTGTCAACCTCAGAGGGAACATGGCTGGACTCTTCAGCTGGCATAGGGATGGATTCTGTTATCCCATTAACCTCAGCTAGCACAGGGTTGGATTTTGTCGTCATCCCGTTAACCTCAACTAGCACAGGGCTGGATTCTGTCAACTTCCTGTCAACCTCAGAGGGAACATGGCTGGACTCTTCAGCTGGCATAGGGATGGATTCTGTCAGCTTCCTGTCAACCTCAGCAGGCAAATTGCTGGAGTCATTCAGCTTCCCAACCATCTCTGCTGCAACATGACTGGACTCCAACAACTTCCCATCAACCTCAGCTGGGACATGGATGGACTCCATAAACTTCCCATCAATACCTAAAGAAAATTGATAAAAAAAAGCTGCAGTAGTCATGTTCTCCTCATGGTCAATATCAAACTCATAGCGTCAGCACAAACTCACCTTTTTGGACAGTTAGCTCAGATGTATTCTGCAAACACAGCACAACAGCCAGATTATATTTTGCTACCACTGGCTGTGTTTGATTTTGTTTGTTCACACAAGGAAAAGACAATGGGCCATCTGGAAAACAAAATGTATTAACTTTAATACAAGTAGTCATCAGGCCTCACTAAAGTTAACTATGCATTGTTTAAATCAGGGGTAGGCAAGTTCGGTCCTGCAGAGTTTGACTCCAACCCTGAAAAATCCTCATCTGCCTGTTGCTTTAGTAATCCTGAAAACACTGACAAGCTTGTTTAGGTGTGTTTGAAATAGGGTTGGATCTAAGCTCTGCAGGACAGTGGCCCTCTTGGACCGAATTTGCCTACCCCTGGTTTAAATTAAAAGACATAATGTTAACAACCACATAAGAATTACAAACCTTTGTCATCCAAGCGTACTTGCTCAATGCCAGTCTGGTATAAGTGACGCCCAACCGGAGAAGCAAATCCTGAAAATAAGATGTAAGGAAAAGAGAAAATTTTACACATGTATTTAACATATTTAAACCATTACACAAAGTTGAAAACAACTTTACCATTGAGCACCAGTTGGTGACACAAAGCTACCAAAAACATAAAGGTTGACATTACCATCTTGATTGCAGATTAAGGAAACAGCAACCAATCCATTGATGCTTTCTAAAACAGGCTTCAAGCCAGGGCTTTTAAAAACTCACAGATTTTTATCACCTGGGTTTCTTGTTAAAGTGAAATTAGTGACCAGGATCCACTCGTTAGCATTCCCATGCACTCATTGGTTGGATGAAAGATCAACTGGTTTCTAGTAGAAAAATGGACAGTAACTTTATAAACACATCAGATTATAGGATTTTTTCATTAAACCAGAGGCCTGCTGCATGAAGCCATTAGAAAAAACTCTACAGAGTAGGTTTAGAGTAGACAAATCCAAATTCAGCCTTGTACTATGTACTATGGAGGAACATATATCGGAGCATGTGCACATGAAAGTGTGACATCAGCAGTGAGCAACCAATCACATGCCTTTCAACACAGAAAAAGTGTGATTCATTTCTCCATCTTGAGTCAAAACTTTTTTGCTGAAGATTAAAAGATTGAAGTATAAGAATTTAAATGGATTTACACAGAAGAAAATGCTTGTCCATAAAAGAAGATAAATATAGAAAATAGATAAATGCTGTTCTTTTGAACTTTCTATTCATCAAAGAATCCTAAAAAAATATTTGACAACAATATTACAGCTTTTTTTATGAATAACATAAATGCAGCCTTGGTGAGAAGAGACTTCTTTAAAACCATTTTAAAGCATACAGTCCAAAAACACACACACACACACACACACACACACATATATATATATATATATATATATATATATATATATATATATATATATATATATATATATATTAGGAATAAAATAAATTAAATTAATACATTAACAAAACGAAAGAAAATAATGTAGCTGCACAAGTTATTTATTTTAAATTAAAGCACATTATTTTCTTTTTATTGCGAATGTATACAAATAAAAGTAAACTTGCAGTTTCTTTTTTTCTGTCAACTCAGTTATGACTGATATTTAGCGTACCTTAACCATGCAACAAACACTTTAAAAATAGCGTTAAAAAATAACTGTACAAATGAATCAATTAAAAGAATACCCTAGGCTACTTGTTCAAAATAAAACATATAGCCTGCATGTTTTTTTCAAAACCCTGTTAGCATAATTACACGGCATTATAAAGCTAAATTATTTAGCAGAACACCGATTTCGGCCTGGCTAAAACTCTTTTTCTTGCCACTCGCCATTCTCAAGTAAAAAATATGGATGTTGAATGGTGCGCTTTTATATGCAAGTGATATTAATAAGGGGGGGGTTTACAAGCCGGAGATCTGAAACCATTCAGCTGCGCACAATTTCAAGATCATTTGCGATTTATAGATTTCACATGAGAGTGGCGTTCGCACCATATTTCAGAAATGATCTTAGATCAAACGTAGGACAGTTTCCACGCAATATTTTATAAATGAGGCCCCTGAACTCAGCAAGAGAAAATGAGGGAGTGGCTTTATTGGATCAGACATTTCACTCTGCTCACAGCTTCAAAACTTCTGCACAGAGCTCAACGTTAAAATTTTTACTGGCCCCAAAAAGTAAGAAGTCAAGCCACCTTTATTTATATAACAAGTCCAAATGTTTCAAAGTAGCTTCACAGTGTTAACAGGAAAATAATGTAACAGAATTTGTACAACCGGCGTTTTGGAGAAAAGGGTGATGTTATCCAGCTCATTTCAATTATCGTATAGTGTCAATGCGGGCAGATCGGTAATATAGTTGAAATGTAAGTGTCCCCAACTGAGCAAGCCAAAAGCCAAAGGCGACAAACTAAAACTCCTTCAGGGCCAGAATGTAGAAAAAAAACCTTGGGAGAAACCAGGCTCAGTCAGGGTGCCAGTTCTCCTCTGGCCAATGAACAAACAGTGTATGATTAGATAAATTACACTGCCCAAAAAAATTAAAGAAACACATCAGATCTCAATGGGGAAAAATATCATGCTGGATATTGTAAGACCGCTGAAATCGCTCCAATGGCGGCAGCGAAGGGCGGGCGAAGGTATCTGCGCGTTCGGTGTTCTCAGCTGGGCAAAATGGATCTAATTCCAATTCCTCTTTATCTGACTCCATTTTATTATAATTTAGAATTTAGATTAGAATGCCAATTTGGTTATTTGGTCATTCATATTTAATAGTTAGACACACATTTAATTATTCCGTTTAACCCTTTGTGGAAAGTACCCATTCATGACCTCATAGAGATCGTTAATAATTCCAGAGTAAGTCAGAATAAATCAAAATGTAACAATTTATTAAACAGTCAGGTATAATTCCAATTACATAATCAATTCAAAGATCCTCAACACATCGAATACTCTTAAGTAAAGAGATGCGTTCCTGACTTTCCATAGGCTACGTAACGTTGGCTGGACACAACGTTACGGGCGAATCTGAATACAAAATTGCGCCCTGACTCTTCTGCTTCACTACCTTAAGTATTCAGACCTGACAATAACTTCTTTCAAATGGTAACATATGTTAACAAAGGGAATTTACATTTAATCACTGTCTGTATTGACAAGACCAAATGGTTGAAAAGCCACACCTACCATACCATGCAACATCTCTTTAAACTCTTAAAACCATTGTTATCTTCTTGAATATTTCTGTGGGGATGAGATATTTGTACCAGTCACACTAAGACATTTCCAATGATATCAAACACATATATATTGTTTAGTATTTGTTCATTTTTAGATCATATAGATTTTTGGGTATATTTTCAATGGTCACAGCCATTAGGAAGTAGGATGGGGGGAGAAATAAATACATGTAAATTAGAGCCATTCTAAGTTGATTCACTCAGTGTGACGTCTGCAAAAGTTTTCTTTGTCCTCAACCAGACAAGCCGGCATCACTTTTTAAAGCCTTTCAGATATCTATACTAATATGGACTGGGTAATGTGTTATGAACGAAAAAATGCCACATCGTTTGATGGAACCTACAGAGGACTGAATTCATAGACACCCTGAAAATCAAAGTAAAAAAAATTATGCATTAGGCTAGTCCATTTTGCTGAAATTTCATTGCAGAAACTCAAAATGGTACTCAGTAGTTTGTATGACCCCCATGTGCCTGACAACGTTGGGGCACGCTCCTAATGAGACAACGTAGGGTGTCCTGGGGTATTTCCTCCCAGATCTGAACCAGGGCGTCACTGAGCTCCTAGACAGTCTGAGATGCAACCTGGCGACGGCGGATGGACCGAAACATAATGTCTCAGAGGTATGCTTTTGGATTTACAGTAAGTCAGGTGAGCGTGGTGGCCATTCAATGGTATCAATTCCTTCATCCTCCAGGAACTGCCTGCATACTCTCGCCACATGAGGCCGGGCATTGTCATGTACCAGGAGGAACCCAGGACCCACTGCACCAGCATAGGGTCTGACATTGGGTCCAAGGATTTCAACCAGATACATCATGGCAGTCAGGGTGCCACTGCCTAGCCTGTAGAGGTTTGTGCGTCCCTCCATGGATATGCATCCCCAAACCATCACCAAATCGGTCATGCTGAACGATCTTACAGGCAGCATAACTCCACGGCTTCTGCAGACCCTTTCACGACTGTCACGTGTGCTCAGGGTGAACCTGCTCTTATCTGTGAAAAGCACAGGGGACCAGTGGCGGACCTGCCGATTCTGGTGTTCAATAGCAAATGCCAATCAAGCTCCACAAGGCTGGGAAGTGAGCACAGGGCCCACTAGAGGACATCAGGCCCTCAGGCCACCCTCATGAAGTCTGTTTCTGATTGTTTGGTCAGAGACATTCACACCAGTGGACTGCTGGAGGTCATTTTGTAGGGCTCTGGCAGTACTCATCCTGTTCCTCCTTGCACAAAGGAGCAGATACCGGTCCTGCTGATGAGTCAAGGACCTTCTATGGCCCTGTCCAGCTCTCCTAGAGTAACTGTCTGTCTCCTGGAATCTCCTCCATGCTCTTGAGACTGTGCTGGGAGACACAGCAAACCTTCTGGCAATGGTACGTATTGATGTGCCATCCTGGAGGAGTTGGACAGCAACCTCTGTAGGGTCCAGGTATCGCCTCATGCTACCAGTAGTGACACTGACCCCAGCCAAATGCAAAACTGGTGAAAAACAGTCAGAAAAGAATTGGGGAAAAAATGTCAGTGGCCTCCACCTGTAAAACCATCCCTGTTTTGGGGGTCGTCTCATTGTTGCCCATCTAGTCCACCTGTTGTTAGTTTCATTACTAAAACTTTTATGAACATTGTAGATATTCATAAGATTATTCAAAATATTGGAGTCGTTGTGCCGGAGACGAGTTTAATGAGGATGTCGTGTCGATGCTTCATTTACAGGGCAGAGTTTAATTGAGACGCTCTCTGCAGACATTTCAGGGATGAATTGGACATGTCCAGGCGCAGGTCCACCATCTGATCCAGATCCGGCCCAGATCCGGTTGACTGCAGTAAACCTCGGGATAAACAGAGAGACTAACATTAGTGTAAATGGCATTCTTCTGATGATGTAACGAGTACATCAGGTGTTATGGCAAGTGTTCCCGATTCCGGCAGACCTAGATAATGCAGCCTAATAATCATTTAACTGGATAAAATAATATAAAATAAAATAGACCTATTCATTGTTTTTGATCCATGTAACCCTATATAAATAAGGTAGACTCCAAAAAGCCTAACTCATATTTATTTTAAATATTGTTGAAGACAGTCTGTAATAAAATAAGAACAAATAATAGAATTACGAGCAACAGAACAAATAAATACAACAGAACAAACATTCAAATAAAAAACAGTTCTGCATTATCCTGCAGGAAGTAGCCATCAGAGGATGGTACATGGTGGTCATAAAGGGATGGACATCAGAAACAATGCTCAGGTAGGCCGTGGCATTTAAACCATGCCCAATTGGCACCAAGGGGCCTAAAGTGTGCCAAGAAAACATCCCCCACACCATTACACCACCACCACCAGCCTGCACAGTGAAAACATCCCCACACCATTACACCACCACCACCAGCCTGCACAGTGAAAACATCCCCACACCATTACACCACCACCACCAGCCTGCACAGTGGTAACAAGGCATGATGGATCCATGTTCTCATTCTGTTTACACCAAATTCTGACTCTACCATCTGAATGTCTCAACAGAAATCGAGACTCATCAGACCAGGCAACATTTTTCCAATTTTCAACTGTCCAATTTTGGTGAGCTTGTGCAAATTGTAGCCTCTTTTTCCTTTTTGTAGTGGAGATGAGTGGGACCCGGTGGGGTCTTCTGCTGTTGTAGCCCATCCGCCTCAAGGTTGTGCGTGTTGTGGCTTCACAAATGCTTTGCTGCATACCTCGGTTGTAACGAGTGGTTATTTCAGTCAAAGTTGCTCTTCTATCAGCTTGAATCAGTCGGCCCATTCTCCTCTGACCTCTAGCATCAACAAGGCATTTTCTCCCACAGGACTGCCGCATACTGGATGTTTTTCCCTTTTCACACCATTCTTTGCAAACCCTAGAAATGGTTGTGTGTGAAAATCCCAGTAACTGAGCAGATTGTGAAATACTCAGACCGGCCCGTCTGGCACCAACAACCATGCCACGCTCAAAATTGCTTAAATCACCTTTCTTTCCCATTCTGACATTCAGTTTGGAGTTCAGGAGATTGTCTTGACCAGGACCACACCCCTAAATGCATTGAAGCAACTGCCATGTGATTGGTTGAATAGATAATTGCATTAATGAGAAATTGAACAGGTGTTCCTAATAATCCTTTAGGTGAGTGTATTTGCAATGTATTAGATTATCATTTAAGTCAATTACCCCAACAAATTAAGTGTTGGGGTAACTGTTAGAGCATTTTTGTTTGTATAGTTTAATAAATACTTCACGTATGAGGGGCGCAAAATTCAATCTCACCTAGGGCAACCAAAGAGCTTTTTTATGCGCATAGAGGAATTTATTCGGTAAATGCATTTCCATCGTAGTTTATGCACGTTTTCGTATCGAATAGAAAATTCATGAGTATTTTTAGAATTTATTTTCAATTTAGGAGTTTTTGATGCGATATCCCTAAATGCGCTTAAAAATAGGTGGATGGAAACATAGCTAATGACATTCGCGGGCTTCATTGCACAGGATATGCGCTGTGAGAAACTTTATTTGATGTTGCGCTTAGTGTGTTCTCGCCCGCCGGTATTTTCCTTACAAATGCTCTACGAAGTCTATGTAGTTAGGAATGCAGTGGGCTTATTATATTTAAAATAGGAAACTCACTGACTGAAGGCTTTTGGTTTCAAATGCTTGCTCATGCAGCTATCTCAAAATGCCTTTATGATGTAAAATTAATGTAAACACAGTCAGTAATGTCTTAAGTTATTAAACAGACATCTTAGAATTCAAAAGAGATCTGTGCATTAGTGTGAATGCAGATCTCCCGCTTGTCATCATTAATAATCAAACAACAGTAAAGATGAGAAACTCCCTCACAGTTCAGAGACTCTTAAACACTCAAAGCACTCTTTGTTCATCGCTTGTAATATATGTTTTTTGTTCCTCTTTGTTATTCACTAGCTTTTATGTTTCGAATCTATATTAGTTTATATATTTAAAATTCTTAACATGCAATTGTTTTAATTAAATTTGTGTAGTTGTTTTAAAAGTACTTATGATTGGAGTATTGGAGTCCGAAGGAAGCTTGTAGCGACTGTGTTCTTCCACAGCCAGGCACTGCACAATATATAATATAATAATATATAGTAACATAAAAATGACTTTACATCTGTTACATAAAAACAAACCTGATACAGCACAGTAGCATTGATTGAAATATAAATCCATAGAAATATGAAAAAGTAACTCCTTGAACTATTCAAGTATATTTTCACTAAATCTTTCTGAGGGGGTTCTGGTGGTTGGGATGCACAAGTATTTTTTTTCAGGTTAGACAATCTGGGGAAGTTGTCATGTAGCCTCCGCCAGTCCAAAGGTTCAGACTCACTGTCTGCATCAGGTACCTTTCCAGCTCACTCTCCACGTTTTGTTTTTCAGTGAGAGGCAAAGCAGCATCCTCTTCTTGACTGTTTTTTGAAGAAGCTCCCCAATGACTTGCACCGCTTCTTCATGCCCAGTGGCAGAGGTGGTCCACTGGCAGCTCCTCCTTCTGCACCTTGGTCTCCTGCTCCCTCTGAAGGCCTCGCCTGTGAGTGGCCGTGGTCTTCATCCATGATCTCAGACACTGCTCTCATTTGAATGGCCATTACCTTTTTGGGTTTGATGTATTGGCATTTAAACCTAGGGTCCACGAAGGTAGCCAAGGAGAATATCTGTCTCAGGAGCAGCATATTTCTCCTCATTATTTTTGTCTTCAGCTCTTTTGTGAGCTGAGTGTCCTCTTCATTAACTTTCAGCAAATTGGAGCGGAAAAGGTGGAGACCGTCACATTTGACTCCCCAGAAAGGGAGTCTGTGAGCTCCAGGGGCTGTATCATTGACTGAAGGACGTCAAAATCTTGCCACGATGGGATCAGGTGCCTGCTGTTTTGTCCTTTTGTTGCTTTAGGACCCTTGCCACCATCTTCTGTCTTGAGCCCCTCCTGGTTAGTGACTCTGTGACCAACTGGTGTGTGGGAAGATTGAGACGTTGCTGTGCTTTAGAGAGCGACACTCTTTTCCTTCCATGAGTAAAGCAGAGACCAGCTTTCTTACAAGATTTGCAACTGAAAGCCTTTATTAACCCCCCGTGTGGAGCACATTGTTTGACCGACAGGTGCATTTTTTATAGACTTCAAAAACAGTTACAACTACTAGCTTGGGTTATCCAGGACTTTTCTAGTATAACTAAGATTTTATTCGTTGGACAGAAGAATGTCATAATCCTAGGATGACTTGAGGGTGAGTAAATCATGGGCTAATTTTCATTTTTGGGTGAACTATCCCTTTCAGCATAAATTTCAACATATATGGTAAAAACTAACCTTTTCAGCAGCAGATAAAGGCTCAACGCAGTTTGGAACTGTTTTTCTTTGTGTAAGAGCTAATAAAATATTTAAACTCAAGACAATATTTCAAGTCTAATATACTTAAGACAAGTAGCCATGTAATTAGCGGGATAATGTACACCCAGACGGTTTTTAATCGCAGAATAAACCCCTTCAGAGTGATCACTCTGTCAGGGTTTATTCTGCAATGACAACCGGGATTAAGTGTGCATTATCCCTTGGAAAATGGCAATGCTACTCACCAACAGCAGAGTGCAAACGATGGCCAAAGCACTGCAGATGTGTCCAGTTGATCAGGGAAGTCGCCTTCACTACATTTGCCCCGCTGTCTGTGGTGATCCACACCATTTTGTCTTCAATGAGACAACAGTGCCTCCTTCAAGCCTTCTGCTATCACTTCTCCTGTGTGTTCAATGGGGAAACATGCAGTCTCAAGGCATCAAAACCCATTCATTGTCTATGAAGTGAATGGTCAAGATAATGTATGGCTCAGAAGTACGGCTTGACCACAGGTCATAGGTTGTTGCAAAGTACTTGGTTGCCAATATTTCTTGCGGCACAGATTCTTTGCACATTACATTCAGCTTGGGAATGGCAGTCTTAGAAAAGTACTTTCGGCAAGGAAGAACATAAAATGGGTCAAGTACGTTTATGAGATTTTTATAACCTGGCTTCTCGACAGTGCTAAGCGGAAGAATGTCTTTGGCTATAGGACTTCCCATTTTATCCACAATTTCCTCGCTCGCTGCAGCACTCATTGTCCTCTTATCATTCCATGCCGACAAGATATGGTGCAACCAAACATGACACATACATGATTGGCTGTTAGCGTGCCACTCCCTATGTTGCTAGGTTACCAGCAGTGTTGGGCACAAAGTCATTAGTTATAGTTACTAGTTACTTCTTACAAATAGTAACTGAGTTAGTAACTGAGCACACACACACACACACACACACGCACATACACACACACCAACCAGAGAAAGAAAAACGTTGCAGGTCCGACTGACAGAGAGCCTATTTGGATGCAAACCGCTTCAGTGAGCTCAATTATAGTAATGCCGCATTTTTTTTCTCAGTAACAGGAGAAACAGTAATTCGTTTTATTATTCGTTACTGAAAAAAATCATTCCGTTAGTAACGCCGTTTATCTATAACGCCATTTTTCCCATCACTGGTTACCAGGGAGTGAGTGCCTTTGTTCATTCAACCAAACTTGCTTGGCAAACTCTGGTTTCTTCCGACAAAGAAAAAAAAAAGATAAAACGTTTAATCGAGCGCATTTTCTCATTGATATCGATGATGTGTCTATCGCGACACATATCGTTATCGTTTTATCGGCCAGCCCTATTCACCACTACCACTAATGATTGCTTTGTAAATAATCCTCCTCATCAGTTCTGTTACGAACGTCTTGAACGGTTGGAGGCTCCAATTGACAGAGGACCATGTGCAAACTGCACTACATAAGCAGCACTTTCCCAGAGACTCTCTCACAGTCTCTCCGAGTCTCCTGTCACAGACTCAGACTGTCCAGCATGACATCATGACTTTGCGTAAACATACACGCCACTTTCTAAAGCCAAAAATGGCGTTATCTGTATGCATTTTGAGCTATCCGCGTGTATGTGTACGCCGAAACGAACCATTATGTGTGTGTGTCCACAGTGTAAATGTATTTATAAACATACTAATTTATGTTTTTATTTTTTTAAGTGCTAAATGTTTCTTGTGATGGGTAGGTTGGGCAATGTGCGTGTGTGTGTGATGGGTAGGTTGGGCAATGTGCGTGTGTGTGTGATGGGTAGGTTGGGCAATGTGCGTGTGTGTGTGATGGGTAGGTTGGGCAATGTGCTTGTGTGTGAGTGTGTGATAGGTAGATTAAGGGGCAATGTGCGTGTGTGTGTGTGTGTGTTTGATGGGAAGGTTAAGGGGCAATGTGCGTGTGTGTGTGTGATGGGTAGATTAAGGGGCAATGTGCGTGTGTGTGTGTGTGTGTTTGATGGGAAGGTTAAGGGGCAATGTGCGTGTGTGTGTGTGATGGGTAGATTAAGGGGCAATGTGCGTGTGTGTGTGTGAGTGTGATGGTAGGTTGGGCAATGTGCGTGTGTGTGTGATGGGTAGGTTAAGGGGCAATGTGTGTGTTTGTGTGTGTGATGGGTAGGTTAAGGGGCAATGTGCGTGCGTGTGTGTGATGGGTAGGTTAAGGGGCAATGTGCGTGTGTGTGTGTGTGTGTGATGGGTAGGTTGGGCAATGTGCGTGTGTGCGTGTGTGTGATGGGTAGGTTAAGGGGAAATGTGTGTGTGTGTGTGTGATGGGTAGGTTAAGGGGCAATGTGCGTGTGTGTGTGTGATGGGTAGGTTAAGGGGCAATGTGTGGTGTGTGTGTGTGTGTGATGGGTAGGTTGGGCAGTAATGCGTGTGTGTGATGGGTAGGTTAAGGGCAATGTGCGTGTGTGTGTGTGTGATGGGTAGGTTGGGCAGTAATGCGTGTGTGTGTGATGGGTAGGTTAAGGGGCAATGTGCGTGTGTGTGTGTGTGTGTGTGTGATGGGTAGGTTGGGCAATGTGCGTGCGTGCGTGTGTGTGATGGGTAGGTTAAGGGCAATGCGTGTGTGTGTGTGTGTGAGTGTGATGGGTAGGTTAAGGGGCAATGTGCGTGTGTGTGTGTGTGTGTGTGTGTGTGTGTGTGTGATGGGTAGGTTAAGGGGAAATGTGCGTGTGTGTGTGTGTGTGTGATGGGTAGGTTGGGCAATGTGCGTGTGTGTGTGATGGGTAGGTTAAGGGGCAATGTGCGTGTGTGTGTGTGTGTGAGTGTGATGGGTAGGTTAAGGGGAAATGTGCGTGTGTGTGTGATGGGTAGGTTTAGGGGTAGGGGCAGTGTAGGGGGATAGAATGAAACAGCGCTGATAAACACGCTTAAAAGCGATTATGCGTCTCGACAGCACGCCAAAATGGCATACGAATTGGCATGTCATACATACGCCATTACATGAGATCAGTATGGACTGTCTATGGTCTGCCTAGACCTCTCCTCGCCTCCTATCTCTGAACTATCCTACTTACTTTCTGGAGTAATTTTATGGGCCTGACTCCTCCTATTCTGGAACATACCACATGGAAGGTAAGACATTTCACATCCATCCCAGGAATACATAATAAGGAAAATAACAAAAACAATAACAAGAATAATAAATACAAACATACTTGCAAGTAATCATATCTGCAAATATACATAACATACATATTCAAAGAAAACAAATGACTCGAGAATTTCTCTCTTACAGCTATGAGCATAGACTCTCCGGTGACGTCACTCACATGGACGGGCCACAAGGTGACCTATAAATAGACCGGATGTCTAACTGAACAGGTTTGGCAAAATTACTCAACTGTGGTAAGCATTATCTGTATCTCTCTTACACTGTGTTCAATAAAATATGTAAATCAAATACTCGTTGTGGTGATTTATTTTTTTGTTTATGAGAAGAACAATTCTATTATGCTATCATCATAATTATGCGCTCGTGTTATGGTTACTAGTTCTCATATAACTCAGGTAAAACTATATACAGGACATCATACAACAAATTACAACACACAGTTACATCGAATGTTACACAGGTCCATGCAAGGGGTTGGGTTGTTGATGTTATAGCTTGGGGGGATTATGATGTAGTTTCAAAAATATTTTTAACCTATTTCACGGTTTCATTCTCTGGCCACCGGATGCTGTTACATTGCATTAGGGGTTTTCTGTTTTAAGTTGAGGATGGTGTTGATTACATTGTGCCAAACTAAATAACTAATCATTTTTAACAACAGAAATTAAATGAATCAACTTACTTTAAAACCTACTTTAGCTTTTCATTTTAAACAAAATGAATGTCCTATCATCAATGTAAAGCTTCTTTGAAGCAATCTGTGATGTGTAAAGCCCTATATAAATGAAGGTAAATAAAAAAAATGTAAATTAACCTTCGATGGCTGTTCTGTCAAGCCCTCGTCGTCAGTGAGGAACCTGGGTGTGCTCTTTGATACCAATCTCTCATTTGAAAGCCATTTTTCTAGCATCTGTAAAACTGTACTACCATCTTAAAAATATATCTAAATTATGGCACATGCTCTCAATGCAAAATGCTGAACAGTTAATACATGCGTTCATGAGCTCAAGGCTAGATTATTGTAATGCTCTACTGGGTGGTTGCCCCGCTCGCTTAATAAACAAACTCCAGCTGGTCCAAAACGCAGCAGCTCGAGTTCTTACTAGAACCAGGAAGTATGAACACATTAGCCCGGTTCTGTCAACACTGCACTGGCTCCCTGTTAAACATCGCATACATTTTACATTCTTGCTAATAACTACAAAGCACAAAATGGTTTTGCTCCCCAGTACTTGCGTTGGAATAAGGATGAGACAGTTGATTTTGGTGATTTTTTTGGTAGATTTTTTGAGGCAGTTGATTTTGATATTCTAGCTATTATCAACTGGCCAAAATAAAGTGAAACCAACGCGGTAACACTTTATTTTGATGGTCCCTTTTGAACATTCTGTTGACTATAATTAACGTTGCACCTACATGTCAACTAACTCTAGTATTAGTAGACTATCTGCTTAATATCTGCTAACACTTTATTCTAATGGACTCTCAACAGACATCCTACTGACTATTAGTAACTTTGCAACTACATGTCAAATTCTAACCCTAACCCTACCAGTCTACTAACATTCTACTAACACTCTAATGACATTTAGTGGCAACACTACTTATAGTCAACAGAATATGTTAAAGGGACCATCACAATAAAGTGTTACCCGCGTTGGTTTCACTTTATTTTGGCCAGTTGATAATAGCTAGAATATCAAAATCAACTGCCTCAAAAAATCTACCAAAAAAATCACCAAAATCAACTGTCTCATCCTTATTCCGAAGTTACCATAGTCAGTCAGATCCAGTCCAGATCCAGATCAGATGGTGGACCTACACCTAACCACGACCATAATGCAGCCCTAAATTCATTTAATAATCGTCGATTTTACAACAGCATCAACAGTTAACTGACAGCCGCTGAACAGCCACCGAAATGCATCATAATCCTGTTATCTTCGTACCGCACTTAAACAGTCCCTCCAGAAAAACACGATTATGCGATCGCCTGATTTCATGCATAATCAGCCAAAGTCCACATATTTATGCAGGGGATGCACTTTTGCAGCATAAATTCCCGATTTCTGCGCAACATATGCGGGCATGCATGATTTCATAATCCCTGCATTTTCATTTAAAAAAACTCACATATATCATAGCAGAAAGTTAAAAAAAATTGCGTTTACTTCACAGAAGAGCAGCCATTTGGGAACGTTATGAAGGGTCTTTTTTACCTTTGTTACCAGTGGGTTAAATCATACTAGTTTCAAAAACCTTAGTAGTATGTAAATTTACGTTACAGTAAGAGTTTGCACTTTGTGCATTGGAAGCACTTATTTTAACAGATGTCTGTTTTGTATAGCTACCTCTGTAAAACAGGAATCACATTTAATTTTCAAATGTTTTATTTATTCATTTTTACAGAAGTTGAAGCATATTCCTTAATGTTAGTTTGAGCCATGTGTTTATTAAAGTCTGAAATATTCCCAGCCCTTTCTGTGATGTAGTGCTTGCTTATCATAGGAAGTAATAAGAAATGACTCTTTACATTAAGGGAGTAGCCTAGTGAGAACAGGGTGTTGGGGGAATCACTTTTTTTCCTCTTTTTCATAAAATCTGAGTTTTTGCAAGTTCCCACAATTTCATTGCATAAAATTGCATAAATATCCTGCATATTTCATCACATTTTTAAAGAAAACGTGCCGCATAATAAAAAAAATTGCATTTTTCTGGAGGGACTCCTTAAAGGTGGAGTAAGTGTTATTTCAAAACAGATTTACAAAACGAACGTGAGCCGAGTACATAAACAAACTTGTAGCCAATCAGCAGTAAGGGGCGTATCTACTAATGGCGGGGAGAAGAGAGTGCTCAGTGCACGTCATTATTCAAAAGACACGACACAGGACGGACATTAGCTAAACAACGACAGAAAGAGAGAGATGGCAGATAAAAGAAAAAAGGGAAAACATTGGTTTTGTTTCGTTTCCCAGAACTAATATACAGTGGGTATGGAAAGTATGCACACAGCACCCCATATTGACAGAAAAACACAGAATTGTTGACATTTTTGCAGATTTATTAAAAAAAAGAAAAACTGAAATATCACATGGTCCTCAGTATTCAGACCTCATATATTTAACTCAGGTGCTGTCCATTTCTTCTGATCATCCATGAGATGGTTCTACACCTTCATTTGAGTCCAGCTGTGTTTGATTACACTGATTGGACTTGATTAGGAAAGCCACACACCTGTCTATATAAGACCTTACAGCTCACAGTGTATGTCAGAGCAAATGAGAATCATGAGGTCAAAGGAAGAGTCTGAAGAGCTCAGAGACAGAATTGTGGTAAGGCTCAGATCTGGCCAAGGTTACAAAAAAAATTCTGCCGCACTTTTCTCCATTCTGCAGGTTCCTAAGAGCACAATGATCTCCATAATCCTTAAATGGAAGAGGTTTGGGATGACCAGAACCCTTCCTAAAGCTGGCCGTCCAACCAGACTGAGCTATCGGGGGAGAAGAGCCTTGGTGCGAGAGGTAAAGAGGAACCCAAAGATCACTGTGGCTGAGCTCCAGAGATGCAGTCAGGAGATGGGAGAAAGTTGTAGAAAATCAACCATCACTGCAGGCCTCCACCAGTCGGGGCTTTATGGCAGAGCGGCCCGGCAGAAGCCTCTCCTCAGTGCAAGACACGTGAAAGCCCACATGGAGTTTGCTAAAAAAACACCTGAAGGACTCCAAGATGGTGAGAAATAAGATTCTCTGGTCTGATGAGACCAAGATAGAACTTGTTGGCCTTAATTCTAAGCGGTATGTGTGGAGAAAACCAGGCACTGCTCATCACCTGTCCAATACAGTCCCAACAGTGAAGCGGTGGTGGCAGCATCATGATGTGGGGGTGTTTTCCAGCTGCAGGGACAGGGCGACTGGTTGCAATCGCAGGAAAGATGAATGCGGCCAAGTACAGGGATATCCTGGACGAAAACCTTCTCCAGAGTGCTCAAGACCTCAGACTGGGCTGAAGGTTCACCTTCCAACAAGACAATGACCCGAAGCACACAGCTAAAATAACGAAGGAGTGGCTTCACAACAACTCCGTGACTGTTCTTGAATGGCCCAGCCAGAGCCCTGACTTAAACCCAATTGAGCATCTCTGGAGAGAACTGGAAATGGCTGTCCACCAACGTTTACCATCCAACCTGACAGAACTGGAGAGGATCTGCAAGGAGGAATGACAAAGGATCCCCAAATCCAGGTGTGAAAAACTTGTTTTATCTTTCCCAAAAAGACTCATGGCTGTATTAGATCAAAAGGGTGTTTCTACTAAATACTGAGCAAAGGGTCTGAATACTGAGGACCATGTGATATTTCAGTTTTTCTTTTTTAATAAATCTGCAAAAATGTCAACAATTCTGTGTTTTCTGTCAATATGGGGTGCTGTGTAATGAGAAAAAAAGAACACTTGATTTTAGCAAATGGCTGCAATATAACAAACAGTACAAAGTTTAAGGTGGTCTAAATACTTTCCGTACCCACCGTATGCTGGCTTGAATATGCTTGTGTGTCATGTTCGCTTGATTGTCCATTTGTGATCGTATTGTTGTTCACTTCAGCGATTATATAGACTTGTTTGTTACCACACCTGATAAGCCTGGAGTGTCTAAACCTCCTCAATCTCTGTTTCAAGCGTCAGCTCACAAAATGTGTGCGAACAGTAAGATACTATACTCCTAATATATGTTTGTTTCCTCTTTTCATGATCAATATAACCCTCTAATCTGTTCATAATTGTAATATGTTCATTAGTTAGACTGCCGTGCTCATGCCATCGAGTTGTTCACGAGAACTGTTTGTGTTTTTGGGATGGAAAGGATTACTTTTTCATTGAACAGTCGACCTGGATTACTAAAGTAACACAGAGATTCTGCCAAAGTCATTGCCTGGGTTACATATGTGTGGGGTGGAGCTATCAAAACAGGGGCGTGTTTGTTTTGGTGATTTGAAATATCAACAACGGTTACCAGAAACCACTTTACATCTGAAATGATTTGACAGATCCCAGATCTTCCAATCGTAATAATGATCTCTGGCTAAATTGGTTCTTCAAACTAATTTGCGGATTGGATTAAAATATCTGAAATTACTGCACGTTCCTGTGTTCCCAGAGGCCTGTTGCATGAAGCTAACTAAACAAACTCTGAGTTTGAGGTTTAGAGTTGACAAATCCAGATAAATCCAACCTGGTTTAGATCAAGTTCAACAGTCTCTCAAAGCTTGGTAATAACGTTTGTCAACTCAGGTTTAATGCAGAGTTTGTGATTAACTCTGAATCACGTGCACCTGAAAGTGTGACACTTGCGGCAAACAGCCAATCATAGTGTCCGTTTGATTTACTTCTCTTCTGAGGATTGAGAGATTGTTTTGAAAATTACCATGAAATTAAATGCGTTTACAAAGCAGGAATAAACACTTCTGCTGCAGCTGAATATCTGACTATATCAATTCATGATGTGAATCAAAGAAATATGCCTAATAATTATAGCTTCACAAAGAGCTCAAATGAATACATGTTGTTTAAAAGAATTATGAATGCATGTAATATATTTATATTCATATTTGGCTAATTGTCAATTAAGTTCATTATATGAATATATTATATTAATTAAAAGTAATTATAATTAATAAAATAAAGATAAATAATTAGCACCAAAGGATGAGCAATTGTATCTCTAACGTTTTTTTCACTATAAACTGCAGATTTGGAACGATACAGGGGGTGTGGCTTTATAGCATCTTTACTTGCAGCTGATTGGTCCAGTTTGGGTGTGCGATCTCAAACCCAGAATAAAACCGGCTCCAGAGCAGGTTAGCCGTGTTGTGTAAGTTACCATGGTGATGAACACCGCTAATAACCAATCCAGCTTCTTGAGCCTGAAAAAACAGTTTGCTCAAACTAATCTAGAACTTACCTGGTTAGCAACTGAAACCAGCAACAGGCCACTTATGCAGCGATTGGCTGGCGTCAAGACCACAACGTAATGACAATTAAAAAAGCCACCTAGCAAAAAACTTGACAAATTACACAGAATTTCTGCACCTTTATAAGGAAACAGCCAAACGACCCAAACAACAAGTTATAATAGAAAAGTTTTTTTTTTTTTTTTAAACACAAGTCCCAATTATTTATATTCAGGATTTTATAGTATTTGTACACCCTTTACATTTTTATTTCAATGTTGTATTTAGCAATTAATTAAATTTTTTAAGTCATTTTGAAGCAGATTTATTAAGTGACGGCATTTAAGTTTCTTAAGGGTCAAGCTCAAATTATCTGCATCAAGACATCCCATAATATCCATCATCACTCAAATGAATGCACGGCTCAGAGTAACATTACAGCATGTGTCAGACTCCAATAAAATTATAAAGTAATTATTCCATCACAAATAAATCTCTCAAGTGGCTGTGTCTATAGTATTATACACCTTTTACACAACATAATGTTCAAAAACCTTTTATATTAATTATTATTGCCCCTGGTTCAGTAATGAACTCTTGTAGTAAAGTACCAGTGGCTGGGACAGTTTTAAGGATCACCTCAAAATGCAATCCAATCCGGTTTACATGAAATAAGCTGCTCCCGAGCAGGTTTAAGCATCTGAACCTGTTTCTATGACAGCAAGTCCATGATGAGTTTCGAAGAACAAAACCAGAGATCATGCCAGATCATCAACAACCAAATCCAGCTGAGTTGGTGCCATATGAAGAACTGACCATATATACATATATAAAAATATAAAGTGACTTGACATTCTGCAGAGACATGCAATACTCACCCTAAAACCACTAACCCAGTTCTTATAAAAGCAGTTATGGCACATTTGAATGATAATGCACTAAAAACAGGAAGGTTTTGTGTACATCTTTGTCAATGTGATCCCCATTCATGCAAAAAAAAACATGAGCACTGTTCCAGAAAGACAGCAGTTTTATTGACTAAAATTAAGATGTGAAAGTAGCAGATTTAGAGACTACCATTTTAGAGATAGGTCTACTAAACGATTTTAGAGCACAAGGACATGGTAAACTGCCCATCACCCTCAGCTGGGCCATTGCTTTTAGGATTTAAGTCTGTAGAGCACAAGTATGCGATTAGCTTCCCATCAACCGCAGCTGGCAAAGGGCTGGAATTGGTCAACTTTCCATCAACCACAGAGGGGACATGGCCAGATGCTGTCAACTTCCCCTCAACCTCAGCTGGGACATGGCCAGAATCCGTCAGCTTCCCATCAACCTCATCTGGCACAGGGCAGGAATTGGTCAACGTCGCATCAACCTCAGCCGGCAAAGGGCTGGAATTGGTCAACTTCCCATCAACCACAGTGGGGACATGGCCAGACTCAATCAACTTCCCATCAACTACAGTGGGGACATGGATGGACTCCTCAGCTGGGACATGGCCAGAATCCGTCATCTTCCCATCAACCTCATCTGGCACAGGGCTGGAATTGGTCAACGTCGCATCAACCTCAGCCGGCAAAGGGCTGGAATTGGTCAACTTCCCATCAACCACAGTGGGGACATGGCCAGACTCAATCAACTTCCCATCAACTACAGTGGGGACATGGATGGACTCCTCAGCTGGGACATGGCCAGAATCCGTCAGCTTCCCATCAACCTCATCTGGCACAGGGCTGGAATTGGTCAATGTCGCATCAACCTCAGCTGGCAAAGGGCTGGAATTGGTCAACTTCCCATCAACCACAGTGGGGACATGGCTGGACTCCTCAGCTGGGACATGGCTAGAATCCGTCAGCTTCCCATCAACCTCATCTGGCACAGGGCTGGAATTGGTCAACTTCCCATCAACCACAGTGGGGACATGGCTGGACTCCTCAGCTGGGACATGGCCAGAATCCGTCAGCTTCCCATCAACCTCATCTGGCACAGGACTGGAATTGGTCAACTTCCCATCAACCACAGTGGGGACATGGCCAGACTCATTCAACTTCCCATCAACTACAGTGGGGACATGGCTGGACTCCTCAGCTTGGACATGGCCAGAATCCGTCAGCTTCCCATCAACCTCATCTGGCACAGGGCTGGAATTGGTCAACGTCGCATCAACCTCAGCTGGCAAAGGGCTGGAATTGGTCAACTTCCCATCAACTACAGTGGGGACATGGCCAGAATCCGTCAGCTTCCCATCAACCTCATCTGGCACAGGGCTGGAATTGGTCAACTTCCCATCAACCACAGTGGGGACATGGCTGGACTCCTCAGCTGGGACATGGCCAGAATCCGTCAGCTTCCCATCAACCTCATCTGGCACAGGGCTGGAATTGGTCAACTTCCCATCAACCACAGTGGGGACATGGCTGGACTCCTCAGCAGGGACATGGCCAGAATCCGTCAGCTTCCCATCAAACTCATCTGGCACAGGGCTGGAATTGGTCAACTTCCCATCAACCACAGTGGGGACATGGCTGGACTCCTCAGCTGGGAGATGGCCAGAATCCGTCAGCTTCCCATCAACCTCATCTGGCACAGGGCTGGAATTGGTCAACTTCCCATCAACCACAGTGGGGACATGGCTGGACTCCTCAGCTGGGACATGGCCAGAATCCGTCAGCTTCCCATCAACCTCATCTGGCACAGGGCTGGAATTGGTCAACTTCCCATCAACCACAGTGGGGACATGGCTGGACTCCTCAGCTGGGAGATGGCCAGAATCCGTCAGCTTCCCATCAACCTCATCTGGCACAGGGCTGGAATTGGTCAACTTCCCATCAACCACAGTGGGGACATGGCTGGACTCCTCAGCAGGGACATGGCCAGAATCCGTCAGCTTCCCATCAACCTCAACTGGCACAGGGCTGGAATTGGTCAACTTCCCATTAACCACAGTGGGGACATGGCTGGACTCCTCAGCTGGGACATGGCCAGAATCCGTCAGCTTCCCATCAAACTCATCTGGCACAGGGCTGGAATTGGTCAACTTCCCATCAACCACAGTGGGGACATGGCTGGACTCCTCAGCTGGGAGATGGCCAGAATCCGTCAGCTTCCCATCAACCTCATCTGGCACAGGGCTGGAATTGGTCAACTTCCCATCAACCACAGTGGGGACATGGCTGGACTCCTCAGCTGGGACATGGCCAGAATCCGTCAGCTTCCCATCAACCTCATCTGGCACAGGGCTGGAATTGGTCAACTTCCCATCAACCACAGTGGGGACATGGCTGGACTCCTCAGCTGGGACATGGCCAGAATCCGTCAGCTTCCCATCAACCTCATCTGGCACAGGGCTGGAATTGGTCAACGTCGCATCAACCTCAGCTGGCAAAGGGCTGGAATTGGTCAACTTCCCATCAACCACAGTGGGGACATGTCTGGACTCCTCAGCTGGGACATGGCCAGAATCCGTCAGCTTCCCATCATCCTCATCTGGCACAGGGCTGGAATTGGTCAATGTTGCATCAACCACAGCTGGCACAGGGCTGGAATTGGTCAACTTCCCATCAACCACAGTGGGGACATGGCTGGACTCCTCAGCTGGGACATGGCCAGAATCCGTCAGCTTCCCATCAACCTCATCTGGCACAGGGCTGGAATTGGTCAACGTCGCATCAACCTCAGCTGGCAAAGGGCTGGAATTGGTCAACTTCCCATCAACCACAGTGGGGACATGGCTGGACTCCTCAGCTGGGACATGGCCAGAATCCGTCAGCTTCCCATCAACCTCATCTGGCACAGGGCTGGAATTGGTCAACTTCCCATCAACCACAGTGGGGACATGGCCAGACTCATTCAACTTCCCATCAACTACAGTGGGGACATGGCTGGACTCCTCAGCTGGGACATGGCCAGAATCCGTCAGCTTCCCATCAACCTCATCTGGCACAGGGCTGGAATTGGTCAACGTTGCATCAACCACAGCTGGCACAGGGCTGGAATTGGTCAACTTCCCATCAACCACAGTGGGGACATGGCTGGACTCCTCAGCTGGGACATGGCCAGAATCCACCAACTTCTCATCAACCACAACTTGCACAGGACTGGTTTCGGTCAAATTCCCATCAATACCTAAAGAAAATTTATGCAAAAAAAAGGAAAAAAAAAAAAGTGTTACTCTTCTCATGGTCAAGGATAACCTTGTAGCGTCAGCACAAATCACCTTTTTGGACAGTTAGCCCAGATGCATTCTGCAAACACAACACAACAGCCATATTACACTTCACTACCACTGGCTGTGTTTGATTTTGTTTGTTCACACAAGGAAGAGACAAGGGGCCACCTGGAAAACAAAAGGCATTTACAACTTTAGTACAAAAAGTCATCAGGCCTCATTAAAGTGAACTACGCATAGTGTAAACAAAAAGGCACAAGTGTTAACCACATACGTGTTACAAACCTTTCCCCTCCAAACTTTCTTGCTCAATATCAGTCTGGTATAAAAGACGCCCAACTGGAGTAGCAAGTCCTGAAAACAAGATGGAAAGTAAAAAAAAAAAAAAAGTTACATGTAAAAATACTAAAAACATTATACCAAGGTGCAAACAACTTTACCATTGAGCACCAGTTGGTGACACAAAAAGGCCAAAAACAATACGGTTGCTGCCATCTTAGATGAAACAATCACCAATCTATCAATGCTTTCTAAAACAGGCTTCAAGCCAGGGCTTTTAAAACATCACAGATTTCCATCACCTGGGTTTCTTGTTAAAGTAAAATTAGTGACAGAGGATCCGCTCGTTAACATTCCCATGCACTCATTGGTTGTTTGAAAAATCATTTACACAATTAAAAAAGGTTCATTTACATTTTGCTAAAATATTTGTGGTTAGACATTAAATATGCCTTATGTAGAATTGTATATCTACAAGTGTATTTTTATGACAGCAGTAGCAGTGAAAGGTCAATCAAGTGTAGGCTAATACAGGCTTCTGTAAACCGAATACTGGTAAGATTCATACCAGGGGCCTATTGCACAATACTAGGATAAGGGTTTAAGCCTGGATATCTTTATCACCTTTATAACAAAAGATAACTATATCACCAAGATTTCCCGGCTTAATCCCTTATCCTAGTTTTGTGCAAAAGGCCCTTGTTCAAACTGAGTCTGTGGTTTTGTTATTTTTTATTTGAATTGTTTTCTAAATGGGGTACTTAGGAAAACACTGTACCACAATGGAAAATGGTTAAAACTGTTGTTTTTCTGTAAAATTATGATTTTATTTTATATTTAAATGCACATTCCTTTTAGAAATTGATAGATGTACAGGTCCTTCTCAAAAAATTAGCATATCGTGATAAAAGTTCATTATTTTCCATAATGTAATGATACAATTAAAATTTAATATATTTTAGATTCATTGCACACCAACTGAAATATTTCAGGTCTTTTATTGTTATAATACTGATGATTTTGGCATACAGCTCATGAAAACCCAAAATTCCTAAAAAAAATTAACATATTTCATCCGACCAATAAAAGAAAAGTGTTTTTAATTCAAAAAAAGTCAACCTTCAAATAATTATGTTCAGTTATGCACTCAATACTTGGTGGGGAATCCCTTTGCAGAAATGACTGCTTCATTGTGGCGTGGCATGGAGGCGATCAGCCTGTGGCACTGCTGAGGTGTTATGGAGGCCCAGGATGCTTCGATAGCGGCCTTAAGCTCATCCAGAGTGTTGGGTCTTGCGTCTCTCAACTTTCTCTTCACAATATCCCACAGATTCTCTATGGGGTTCAGGTCAGGAGAGTTGGCAGGCCAATTGAGCACAGTAATACCATGGTCAGTAAACCATTTACCAGTGGTTTTGGCACTGTGAGCAGGTGCCAGGTCGTGCAGAAAAACGAAATCTTCATCTCCATAAAGCTTTTCAGCAGATGGAAGCATGAAGTGCTCCAAAATCTCCTGATAGCTAGCTGCATTGACCCTGCCCTTGATAAAACACAGTGGACCAACACCAGCAGCTGACATGGCACCCCAGACCATCACTGACTGTGGGTACTTGACACTGGACTTCAGGCATTTTGGCATTTCCTTCTCCCCAGTCTTCCTCCAGACTCTGGCACCTTGATTTCCCAATGACAAAATTTGAGCGACAGTCCGGTGCTGCTTCTCTGTAGCCCAGGTCAGGCGCTTCTGCCGCTGTTTCTGGTTCAAAAGTGGCTTGACCTGGGAATGCGGCACCTGTAGCCCATTTCCTGCACACGCCTGTGCACGGTGGCTCTGGGTGTTTCTACTCCAGACTCAGTCCACTGCTTCCGCAGGTCCCCCAAGGTCTGGAAACGGTCCTTCTCCACAATCTTCCTCAGGGTCCGGTCACCTCTTCTCGTTGTGCAGTGTTTTTTGCCACACTTTTTCCTTCCCACAGACTTCCCACTGAGGTGCCTTGATACAGCACTCTGGGAACAGCCTATTGGTTCAGAAATGTCTTTCTGTGTCTTACCCTCTCGCTTGAGGGTGTCAATGATGGCCTTCTGGACAGCAGTCAGGTCGGCAGTCTTACCCATGATTGCGGTTTTGAGTAATGAACCAGGCTGGGAGTTTTTAAAAGCCTCCGGAATCTTTTGCAGGTGTTTAGAGTTAATTAGTTGATTCAGATCATTAGGTGAATAGCTCGTTTAGAGAACCTTTTCATGATATGCTAATTTTTTTAGATAGGAATTTGGGGTTTTAGCTGTATGCCAAAATCATCAGTATTAAAACAATAAAACACCTGAAATATTTCAGTTGGTGTGCAATGAATCTAAAATATATTAGATGTAAATTTTATCATTACATTATGGAAAATAATGAACTTTTATCACAATATGCTAATTTTTTGAGAAGGACCTGTGTATTCCTATAATTTGGCAAACGACCGGTGAAGTGAATAACACTGATGATCTCTTCATCACGGCTCCTGTTAGTGTTTGGGATGTATAAGGCAGCAAGTGAACATTTTGTCCTCAAAGTTGATGTGTTAAGGGTCCTGCACACTGTGCGATTTTTCTAAATCCTTTGCCAATGTTGCTTGTCAGACTGTACGAACATGATCCCCGATGTAAGCCATGTCACACTGTAATATCTAAGTTGTCACAAATGTCAGATTGTATGATAGTTGAGGCGTGCTAAAACGGACACACGCAAGAAAATCGGTCAGAGTTTTACATCATCAATGAATGACGTGTTCGGTGACAGTGAGCTGCATTACATGCGGGATTATAATGGTGGCTACAAAGAAATCTCTAGCGCTCATTTTGGCAATGGTTTGTCCTGAAAACAAAGATAATTTGACGATCGTTGTAGGAGAAGTGACACTGCAGGATTGTGCTCCAAATCTACTGACGCTGCTAGAATTTCGTCTGAGGTAAAATTTGATCGCAGCGATTTGATTGATGAACCGAATTGATTAATCGGCAGCCGGTGAACATGTCAAAATAACGATCAAAGACTTCAGATTTTAGCCTAGGATCAGAGGAATCTTTTAGGATTTGAAAAATTTGTCTCAGACGGCCAAATCATGGCCAAAATCACACAGTGTGTACCCGGCTTTAGAAGCAGGAAAAATGGGCAAGCGTAAGGATTTGAGCGAGTTTGTCAAGGGCCAAATTGTGATGGCTAGACGACTGGGTCAGATCATCTCCAAAACTGCAGCTCTTGTGGGGGGTTCCCGGACTACAGTGGTCAGGATCTATCAAAAGTGATCCAAGGAAGGAACAGTGGAGAACCGGCCACAGGGTCATGGGCGGCCCAGGCTCATTGATGCACGTGGGGAGCGATGGCTGGCTCGTGTGGTCCGATCAAACAGACGAGCTACTGGAGCTCAAACTGCTCAAAAAGTTAATGCTGGTTCTGATAGAAAGGGGTCAGAATACACAGAGCATCGCAGTTTGTTGCATATGGGGCGGCATAGCCGCTGACCAGTCAGGGTGCCAATGCTGACCCCTGTCTACGTGTAAGTGTGGCTTACCTGGGGAACACATGGCCCCAGGATGCACTATGAGAAGAAGGCGAGCTGGAGGAGGCAGATGTCGAAGGCCTGAAAATAACCTAATTATAAAACTGAAATCTGATCATGTTTTAATAAAAAATTGAGGATGATACTCTCAAAAATTTTGCTTCTGTAAGCTTTTAGGTCAAGAAAAGTCTAGGCGTCCTTTCAAAAAGGCCTTTAATTTCAGAACATTTGTAATTGTAAAGAGTAGTTTTTCATTAAAATTGATCTGTAGTTACTGAAAAACTAAAGCAACTATTTACAAAGTGTAAAAAAAACGTGGTAACACTTTATTTTGATGGTCCCTTTTGAACATTCTGTTGACTATAAGTAACGTTGCACCTACATGTCAACTAACTCTCATTAGTGTTAGCAGACTGTCTGCTTAATATCTGCTAACACTTTATTCTAATGGACTCCTACTGACTATTAGTAACTTTGCAACTACATGTCAACTTATTCTAACCCTAACCCTACCAGTCTACTGAAACTCTACTAACACTCTAATGATGTTTATTGGACATGTAGGTGCAACGCTACTTGTAGTCAACAGAATATGTTAAAGGGACCATCAAAATAAAGTGAAACCAAAAAAACTTTTTCACGTGTCCTCAAAATGACCCACAACCTAATCAGTTTATATGTGAAGAAATCCATTTATTCACAAACTTTGACAAATTATTCGGCAAACTACTTCCTCTCATTTCTGCTTTTTTGATGGTTTAGAGCAGAGATGCCCAAACTAGGGCCCGCGGGCCAAAGTTGGCCCGTGGTAACCTTTGATTTGGCCCACCGTACCGTCCGAGGAGAGAGAGAGAGAGAGAGAGGGGGGAGAGGGGGGAGGGGGTGATACCTTCGACACAGATTGTCATTTCTAATTTGACATAACAATTTTGTTTGTTTTATTGTTGAACTACAACAGAGTAAACTGAAAATAAATGTTTAAATTAAATGTAAATTAATTTTAAATATATATATTGTAAATGCGCAATTCAGGGTGCAGCACTGCGTGCTTTGCGACACATGACGTCAATAAACGTCAACAAATTAAACGCAATAATGGAGAAATCAAGGCAGTGGCACACAGACAAGAGAAATTTTAAAAAAGCTTGGCAAGATGAGTTTTTATTCACAGAAGTCAAATCAAAGGCAGTATGTCTAGTTTGCAAACAGTCTGTTGCTGTTTTAAAAGAGTACAATATCCGTCGTCATTATGACACAAAACATTCTGCAGCTTTCTCAAAGTACAGCAGCGAGGCGTGAAAACAGAAGACAAACGAGCTGCTTGCTGCACTTCGATCTGAACAGAGCGCGCTGCTACGCCCTTCATCAGCACAAGAAAGCGCAACACGGGCCAGTTAGCAGATTTCCGCTCTAATTGCTAAAAGTGGAAGAGCCTTCGCTACTGGAGAGTTCATCAAGGCATGTCTTGCAGTGGCTGCAGAAGCAGTTTGTTCTTCTCAGGTACGAATGTTCTCACAAATTAGCCTGTCAAGAAATACTGTTACCCGACGCATAGAGGACATGGCTCAAGACATCGGCGAGCAAATCAAGGCAAAGGCAAGTGCGTTCTCTGCCTATTCAATAGCCTATGACGAGAGCACCGACATATCCGATTCCGCACAGCTGTTGGTATTTTTGCGTGGAGTAAATGAAACTTTTGATGTGACACAAGAGCTGGCTGGCATTGAGACCCTTTCTGGTACTACTAAAGGAGAAGATCTCTTTTTGGCTGTTGAGAGAGTGTTGGAAAAAAATGAATTAAAGTGGGAGAAGATGGCCGGCATTACAACTGACGGAGCGCCGGCAATGGTAGGGAGGAAATCTGGCCTTGCTGCATTTGTGTCTCAGAAAGTCAGTGAATGTGGAGGAAAAGTTGTTAAGTATCACTGCATTTTACATCAAGAACAACTATGTGCTAAATCTGTCGGGCTTGTGGATGTGATGCGTGACGTTGTCAAAATTGTCAACAATATACGCTCCAAGGCGCTTTCTCACCGACAGTTCAAGACACTGATGGATGAAATGGATGCGCAATATGGTGATGTGTTGTACCACCAGGAGGTCAGATGGCTCAGCCGTGGCAAAGTTCTCAGGAGATTTTTTGATCTGCGTGATGAGATCAGAGTTTTTAGGAAAGCAAGGATGGTAATATTCAAGTGCCCACTGATAAGAAATGGCTCTCTGACCTGGCTTTCCTTGTGGATGTAACAGAGATGCTCAATATTTTGAATGTTCAGCTCCAGGGAAAGGACCAGATTATCACCAAGCTTTTTGATCACGTCAGAGCCTTCAAACAAAAACTACTGCTGCTCAGAAGACATCTCTCAGCAGGTAACAGTAACATTTACAGTTATAATATTCAGGGTATTCTGTGCAATTATAATTATATTATTATGCATTATATTTAGAATTATATGTGGAGTTTACATTTATATTCAGTCATGTCAGAATTTTCTTTTTGTTGTACATCAAGCTGATAAAATTTGCGTAAAATTAGCTAGTTTCTTAAATTGTCATGAAATAAATAATCTTCGTTTTTCAGTTATTTATTTTATTTTTTCTCCCTCTGTTTTACTTCCCTTTCCTTGTCTCATACTGTTCTTTCTGTTTCTCATCCCATATGCAGGAAATTTTGTTCATTTCCCCTGTCTTGGAGAGGTAGACATGGTGAAAGAGAAGGTCCATGAGTATGATGCTGTTCTCAGCAACCTTATCCAGGAGTTTGACAGCCGCTTTGAGGACTTCAGACTCATCTCTGACTGCATCCACACTGATGGTGAAGGGTTGAGCAAACAAAGTCAGCAGTGCAGTACTGCTGACTTTGTTTGCTCAACCCTTCACCATCAGTGTGGATGCAGTCAGAGATGATCTTCAGATGGAACTAATTGAGCTTCAGTGTGATTCAGAACTGAAAAACAAGTTCACATCCCTTCCCTTGCCAGACTTCTACAAATGTGTCCCAGCAAACAGGTACCCAAAGATGTGTAAGCAGGCACAAGTGATGCTGTCTCTGTTTGGCAGTACCTACCTCTGCGAGCAGACTTTCAGTCTGATGAACTTGAACAAGAGTAAACTAAGAAGCCAAATAACTGACTCTCACCTACATAATATATTGTCTTTGTCTGTAAGTCAGCTACAGCCCAATCTTGAAAAACTTCTGAAAAATAAGGACCAGCTTCATATCTCTCATTAGGTCACTGACATTGCAACCACATGGTTTTATTATTGATTGTGTATTTGACATTGAACTATATTGTACATTGAACACTTGGGGATTGTTGCCCATTTAATTGTTCATTAAAATGCAAAACTTTACAAATAAAACTGCATTAGTTAATCAGATTAAAGTTGTTTTATATTTATTTTAAATATTATGAAATAAATAAACCCATAGCATCTTTAATGTAATGCAGTTTGATTTATGATGCAAAATTTACTTTTGGCCCACGGCTCTCAATCAAGTTAGATTTTTGGCCCTTCATAGGAAAAAGTTTGGGCACCCCTGGTTTAGAGAAACACCCTCTGTCGTTTCACAGAATTATACAATGGAGAGCACGTCAAGCATAAAAGCCTCGTAGGTTTACTGAGGAGCACGCGCAGTAAGCAGGTTCGCGGCAAAAGAATAAACAAGGCTTCAATTGCACAAAGCTAAAGAGAAAGCGGCAGCTGTGTGCTGATTACACCGCTTGCCACGTTAAAAAGGCCTTTCAGTCAAAAGTGTAGGTCTATCTGTCAGCGTTCCACTCCCGGAGCGCATGCAAATGAATTTGAATTTAGTTTCGCGGCAGTAATGATAACACAAATTACATCAATAATAACTCATTCGCCCTCGCTTCTTTTTCCACTCCAACATTCCAATTATTCCTGCCCACTAAAAGCTGCACAGATATATGTGCTTACCCCGATAGGCCTATCTATGTAAACAGTTTTGAAAAAGTGCCATTGATTCACATTTTTTATATAATTGCTACGAATCTACGATATGTATTGTCATATGATATCACCCATCCCTAACATGCAGTAACGTTAATACTTCAAACACATTTGACAAGCTACTTTAATCAACAAGTAGAATTGACCATGACATCCTCACCTTATTCCAACAATTTTGTAAAGTTCCCGATCCAAGGCTAGGTTGTACAGCTGCGTCTCCCGTGAATGAATGTTGGGGAAGGGGCGTGTCTGGTCTGAACTAATAAGCCCTTGTGTGAAGACCGAAGAGTGTAAAGACCAGCGACTCTATCCGCGTGACTCCACTCGAGCAAGGACACCGACAAAGCACTTGAGTATAGCTTTCCTTACTTCAACTTCCTGATCTCACACAGAGCAGACGTGCCTTCTATCTTCTCCCCGCTCTGCTTTAGCGCTGATCTTTTTGTCTTTTTTTTTTCTTGACCCCCTGCTTGCTGGACTCCTGAAAATACTGAAATGGAATTAATTAACTGGTCACAGCGCGATTGACAAGATTTTCTCACTAAGGAAGGGTACACCGGGAGAACCCACCTGCCCGGACGGGACTGTTGCTGCAGGCTACACACGGGACACCTGGAACAGCTGACAAGTCCTGTGCCTGGAAGCCCTGTCCATGGAGGATGTTGAGGATTTATTCATAATTGGCATTATGATAGCGGGGTTCCTATTTCTCGGCTTTAGGATTGCCCTGACCTATCGGAAGATTGGTAAGACAGCTGCCAGTAAATTCACCCAGCCGCTGTCTGTGGAAATTAAAGAGTGCTTCGGGATGTGTGTGAACAACTGAAGGTATTAGATCAAAGAGTGTCACTGATTGAGGAACTGTCTCGTAACATCTCAGCCCGGACTGTGGAGACGCAGGGAAGAGTGGGCTCCATCGGGGGTCAGGCTAGTGAACTGCTACGCAGTACGTCTGGTCTGACCATGAAATTGGATGAAATGTCCAAATCAATTCATGAACCGGACGCTCGCCACTGACGCTGAGGATCAGAACGGATTGATTGATTATGGTCCGGAAAATTACAGAAGATCAGCAAAATGGATTAAAATATTGACCCCCTCCTTCCCTCACCTCCCCTATCTTGGGAGGTCAGCTTGACAGCTTTGTCCTGCTATCTTGCTATCGTTCCCTGTGCACTGCCATATCTCCCTTCAAGGACAAGCCACAGAACTGAACTTGAAAACATCTTAAGTTATGGCTAACATTCACATTCACACAACACAAGCTCACACAACACAGGACTCTTCAAGACTCTTACTTGCACCATACACACCTCACCCCCATCCCTGCCCTCGTCCAACCGTCTGGCTCTCCCTTTCCTCCTTCCTATCTCCCTTAGTCCCAACAAAAAAACCCATCACGTGACCACGTGTACTGTGTACTATGTATGTTATGTGAATGTTATGTGTGTTTTTTGCATTGGTATGCTTTGCAAATCTGCATTTTTTCTGGAGAGCGTGTGGCGACGCTTTAAATAGCAGCGGCTCGGAGGCTTGCTCCAAACGTAAACTCGTTGCATTGTACTTGTACATGTAATGACAATAAAGTCTATCTATTTAACCCCTTTGGTATTTAGCTTGTTTTTCATCTGGTTATTTCTCTGACCCCTATTCACTATGTGCTTTCAAATCTCTACTATTTCTACTACCACCCGTAAATCACGCTCTGTGTATTCAAGACGCCGTAATCCTAATAATCTGTTTATGGTACCGATTTCCTCGGCCACATTACTGTCCATTCCAATTGGTCTCTGGAATTGCAAGTCTGCTATAAACAAAGCAGACTTTATTTCAGCTATCTCCACTCATTCAAATTTCAGTCTCATGGCCCTAACTGAGAACTAAATCAAACCAGAGGACACAGCCACTCCTGCGGCCCTCTCTACTATTTTCTCTTTTTCGCACTCACCTCGTCCAATTGGGAGAGGTGGAGGTACTGGTTTGCTCATCTCAAAGGATTGGAAATTTGAGCCATACCATCTCTCTCTGGCAACAGTTAATTTAAATCACAATCAATCACTATCACTCACCCAGCTAAAATCCATGTTGTAGTTGTTTATCGCCCTCCAGATCAACTGGGTAACTTCTTGGAGGAGTTGGATATGTTACTCTCCAACTTTCCTGAAGATGGCACTCCTCTGGTGCTGCTCGGTGACTTCAACATCCACCTTGATAAACCCCAGGCTGCAGACTTCACCTCTCTACTGACCTCCTTTAACCTTATGTGAGTATCTACCACGGCTACTCACAAATCAGGTAATCATTTGGACCTTATCTACACACGCTACTGCTCTGCAGACAACAACACTTTAGTGACTCCATTGCACACCTCCGACCACTTCCTCATCACTCTTAACCTCATACTCACTCCTGATACAACACACACTACTCCACAGATCACCTTTAGGCGTAATCTACGCTGGTTCTCTCCCTCTCATCTATCCAATATGGTTTCATCCTCACTTCCTCCACCTGCTCAGTTCTCAGCTCTGGACACTAACAGTGCTACAGACACTCTTTGTTCCACTCTAACATCTTGTTTAGACAGCTTTTGCCCCCTTTCATCCAGACCTGCTCGCACCACACCCTCTGTCTGATGTTTTCCGCGAACATCGCTCTCTGGACTCAGGGTGGCAGAGAGAAAGTGGCTCAAAACTAAGAACTCTACTGACCCTAACATTGTATCATTCGCTTCTTGTTTCTTTCTCTGCAAATGTCTCCACTGCAAACATCTCAACAACCGTCACACACACACTACCCTCTTTCTCTCTACTCTCTGAAGCAGAAGTCTCCAAACTCATCCTTTCCAACCACCCTACTACCTGTCCGCTCGATCCTATCCCCAGTCACCTGCTTCAGGCCATTTCTTCTTCAATAACTCCTGCACTCACCCACATCGTCAACACCTCTCTTCACACCGGGAATTTCCCCACAGCATTTAAGCAGGCTTGGGTAACCTCACAGCTTAAGAAACCCTCTCTGAATTCAGCACTTTTAGAAAACTACCGACCGGTGTCCCTTCTGCCCTTTATTGCAAAGACACTTGAGAGAGTAGTGTTCAACCAACTCTCTATGTTTCTTGCATAGAACAACCTCCTGGACAACAACCAATCCGGATTCAAAAGTGGCCACTCGACTGAGACTGCCCTGCTCTCGGTTACTGAAGCACTGAGACAGGCAAAAGCAGCTTCCAAATCCTCAGTACTCATCCTGCTGGATCTGTCTGCTGCTTTTGACACAGTTAACCACCAAATCCTCCTGTCAACTCTCATGAAGATGGGCATCTCAGGAACTGCTCTCCAGTGGTTCAAGTCTTACCTCTCAGGTAGGTCCTTCAGGGTGTCATGGAGAGGTGAAGTGTCTAAGTCACATCATATAGCAACTGGAGTTCCTAAGGGCTCAGTGCTTGGACCACTTCTCTTCTCCATCTTAATGTCATCACTAGGATCTGTCATCCAGAAACATGGCTTTTCCTATCACTGCTATAGTGATGACACTCAACTCTACTTCTCATTTCAACCAGATGATCCCACAGTTGGTGTTTGTATCGCTGCATGCCTGACAGACATTTCTGCCTGGATGAAGGAACAACACCTTCAACTCAATCTGGCAAAGACAGAACTGCTTGTGGTCTCAGCCAACCCAGCACTTCAACATACTCTCTCCATTCAGCTCGGTTCATCAACAATAACTCCGTCCGGGACAGCCAGGAACCTTGGAGTTGTGATTGATGATCAGCTAAAATTCACTGACCACATTACTGCAACAACCCAGTCCTGCAGATTTGCGCTATACAACATTAGGAAGATTAGACCCTTCCTATCAGAGCAGGCCACTCAACTCCTGGTCCAAGCTCTTGTACTCTCCAGACTGGACTACTGTAATTCTCTTCTAGCGGGCCTTCCAGCATCTACTGTTAAACCCTTGCAGCTGATCCAGAATGCAGCGGCGAGAGTGGTCTTCAACGAGCCGAAGAGAGCTCATGTCACGCCTCTCTTCATCAGTCTGCACTGGCTGCCGATAGCCACGCGAATCAAGTTCAAGGCTCTGGTGCTCGCCTACAAAGCAACCGCAGGCTCTGCACCAGTATACCTAAACTCACTTGTTCAGACTTACACACCCTCCAGAAGCTTGCGTTCTGCAAGTGAACGACGCCTAGTGGTGCCATCTCAAAGAGGCATGAAATCCCTCACTAGGACCTTTTCCTGGACCGCTCCCAACTGGTGGCATGACCTGCCTGTCTCTGTTCGAGCAGCCGAGTCTGTAGCCATTTTCAAAAAACATAAATCGGTTCACTCGGAGCAGAATCAATTTGCGTTCCTCATTAAACATTACTGTTTCAAAAACGTACCGGTTAATAACGTTATTTTAATTTAGCCTATATTTTAAACAAATATGTATAAATAAAGACTTATTTTTACTCAAAAATAAGAAAACTTAAACCACCTAATGCCTGCATTAATTACAAAGTATAAACAGCTGGGAAAAAATTGACCTGTTTTAATGGACCGTTAAACAATCGAAAGTGGCCCTCTTATGCCTAATTCTTTTCAGAAGAGTGATAACATTCTTTGTACATAACTTTTTTCCAATACGACAGTATTGGAAAAAACAGTCTACAGTCTATATAGAAAAAATTGACCTGTCCTGTGGCTACCTGAAAGACTATAGGAAAAATGTGCAATAGTTGCTAGTACTGGATAGGATTAAACAAAATCCACAAGCTAGCTTAAATCTATTTGAGCTTACAGTGCGAACTGATTGTTTAAACGTATGAAAAGAATATCCTCCAATACCTGCACATTCACTGAAGACCTCAGTGATGAAAATGCGTGCTCTACACACTGACTTGTGTTACTGGTAGTGTATGATGACTGCTGCATGGTTCACTCACGTTTGATGTCAGCGTCACATACTGTACTACTCAATTCCTGATTGGTCACTGCAAAATTTAAATATTAAAGAGAACAATGAAATAACGTTATTAACCGGTTAATGGTCATTTCAAAAAAACGTTTCTGTTCAGAACTATTAAAATTGATTTAGTTTTTCTTCCTGTTAAAATTTTGTTAGTTTCCGGTTTTTGTTTTCGTTCCTTGAATCGGTTCAGAGCCCTGTTAAACATAGCATATTTTTTAAATCTTGTTAATAACTTACAAAGCACAAAATGGTTTTGCTCCCCAATACTAGCGATATCAAAATTCAGTTGATAATAGCTAGAATACCAAAATCAACTGCAGGCGGTCGAACCTTTTCCTATTTAGCACCTTAACTCTGGAACAGTCTTCCTAGCATTGTTCGGGAAGCAGACACACTCTGTCAGTTTAAATCTAGACTAAAAACACATCTCTTTAACCTAGCATACACATAGAACATTATCAATTTATATTATTCAAATGAATTGAATGTTTGTTGGGTTGCATTAACTAGGTTAGCCAGAACTGGGAACACTTCATATAACACCAGATTTACTTGTAACATCGTAAGAAGAATGGCATCTGCGCTAAAATTAAACTGTCTGTCTCATCCTTATTCTGAGGTAAACATTGTCATTCGTATATGGTCTGGATCCAGATCAGATGGTGGACCTACACCTAACCACGACCATAATGCACGATCATGTGATGCAGTCTGAACCATAATGACACCATAGAAAACTGGCCCCCCAAACTGAGCCTAGTTTCTCCCAAGGTTTTTTCTCCATTCTATCACCTGATGGAGTTTTGGTTCCTGTCACCTCTGGCTTGCTAAATTGGGATATATTCAATATAATATTCAACAATATTATTGATCTGATTGTACTGCCCCTGTGGTTTTAGAACTGAACTGTACAACTGCTTTATACATAAAACACATTTGTTTAATGATTGATGATTTTACAACATAATAATAATACAAATAACTTTATTTTAAATAGCGGCTTTAAAAGCAGCTTCTCAAAGTGCTGTACATAAGAACATAAAATCACGACAAAATATAACTATAACTATATATATATATATATATATATACAGTATTGTTCAAAATAATAGCAGTACAATGTGACTAACCAGAATAATCAAGGTTTTTAGTATATTTTTATTGCTACGTGGCAAACAAGTTACCAGTAGGTTCAGTAGATTCTCAGAAAACAAACAAGACCCAGCATTCATGATATGCACGCTCTTAAGGCTGTGCAATTGGGGTATTAGTTGAAAGGTGTGTTAAAAAAATAGCAGTGTCTACCTTTGACTGTACAAACTCAAAACTATTTTGTACAAACATTTTTTTCTGGGATTTAGCAATCCTGTGAATCACTAAACTAATTTTAGTTGTATGACCACAGTTTTTTAAAACTGCTTGACATCTGTGTGGCATGGAGTCAACCAACTTGTGGCACCTCTCAGCTGTTATTCCACTCCATGATTCTTTAACAACATTCCACAATTCATTCACATTTCTTGGTTTTGCTTCAGAAACAGCATTTTTGATATCACCCCACAAGTTCTCAATTGGATTAAGGTCTGGAGATTGGGCTGGCCACTCCATAACATTAATTTTGTTGGTTTGGAACCAAGACTTTGCCCGTTTACTAGTGTGTTTTGGGTCATTGTCTTGTTGAAACAACCATTTCAAGGGCATGTCCTCTTCAGCATAGGGCAACATGACCTCTTCAAGTATTTTACCATATGCAAACTGATCCATGATCCCTGGTATGCGATAAATAGGCCCAACACCATAGTAGGAGAAACATGCCCATATCATGATGCTTGCACCTCCATGCTTCACTGTCTTCACTGTGTACTGTGGCTTGAATTCAGAGTTTGGGGTCGTCTCACAAACTGCCTGTGGCCCTTGGACCCAAAAAGAACAATTTTACACTCATCAGTCCACAAAATGTTCCTCCATTTCTCTTTAGGCCAGTTGATGTGTTCTTTGGCAAATTGTAACCTCTTCTGCACATGCCTTTTTTAACAGAGGACTTTGCGGGATTCTTGAAAATAGATTAGCTTCACACAGACGTCTTCTAACTGTCACAGTACTTACAGGTAACTCCAGACTGTCTTTGATCATCCTGGAGGTGATCATTGGCTGAGCCTTTGCCATTCTGGTTATTCTTCTATCCATTTTGATGGTTGTCTTCCGTTTTCTTCCACGTCTCTCTGGTTTGCTCTCCATTTTAAGGCATTGGAGATCATTTTAGCTGAACAGCCTATCATTTTTTGCACCTCTTTATAGGTTTTCCCCTCTCCAATCAACTTTTTAATCAAAGTACGCTGTTCTTCTGAACAATGTCTTGAACGACCCATTTTCCTCAGCTTTCAAATGCATGTTCAACAAGTGTTGGCTTCATCCTTAAATAGGGGCCACCTGATTCACACCTGTTTCTTCACAAAATTGATGACCTCAGTGATTGAATGCCACACTGCTATTTTTTTGAACACACCCCTTTCAACTAATTCAACTAATTGCACAGCCTTAAGAGCGTGCATATCATGAATGCTGGGTCTCATTTGTTTTCTGAGAATCTACTGAACCTGCTGGTAACTTGTTTGCCACGTAGCAATAAAAAAATATACTACAAACCTTGATTATTCTGGTTAGTCACATTGTACTGCTATTATTTTGAACAATACTGTATGAAGTACAAAATACAACTAAAAGCAACTTAACAAAATAAAATTACATAAAAGCTTCCATAAAAAAGAATTATTTTAAATTGGATTTAAATATGTGCAAGGATTTTGCATTTCGCATCTCTACAGGCAAGGAATTCCAGAGTTTAGGAGCAAGATTTGAAAAAGCCCTTTCACCCATAGATTTTAGGCAAGTTACAGGGACCAGCATTGATGGATCTAAGATTTCGAACTGGGTGTATGGTGTCAAAAGGTCAGTCAAATATTGTGGTGCCAAATTATTTAATGCTTTGTAGGTCAGTAGTAAAACTTTAAAATCAATATACGGAATTTAACTGGCAGTCAGTGCAGTGATTTAAGAATAGGTGTAATTTGCTCTCTTGCACTGGTTCCATTTAAGATGCTTGCAGCGGAATTTTGTACCAACTGTAATTTGTTGAAAATAGTCTTTGAAATTCCAGACAGCAAGGAGTTACAATAATCAATGCGAGAAAAGACAAATGTGTTAATTAGCTTTTCTGCCACAGTACAAGTTAACATTAGGCGCAATCTGGCAATATTTATGAGGTGAAAGAAAGATACTATAATAGTGTTTCTAACCTGTAAGTCGAACGTTAGGTTGGGATCAAGTATCACCCCCAGATTTTTTTTATTTATCTTTAAACTGTACAATGGAGTGCACCTGTAAGGATGGTGGCTCCATTCTACATAACTGATGTGGTGAACTAATAAGCATGACTTCGGTCTTATCACTGTTTAGGCAGAGGAAGTTCTCAGACATCCACTTCTTTACCTCAGAGATACTTTGAGACAGATTATAGATACCAACCTGTACATCTGATTTTGAAGGTACATATATCTGTGTATCATCAGCATATAAATGAAAGTTAAGACCAAGCAACTTTAAATGCTGACCAAGGGGAAATATATACAGACTAAACAGTAATGGACCAAGTATTGATCCTTGAGAACACCTGATCAACACTACATAACTGAATCAACACTTAACCGACAGCTGCTGAAATGCATCATAATCCTGTTATCACTGTAAAGCTGCTTTGAAATGATCTGTATAATAAGTGACTTGACATTCTGTGGCACATTTTAATGATAATGTACCAAAAACTGAAAGGCTTTGTGAACAGCTTTCTCAAAGTGATCCCCACTCTAAGTAAAACTATTGGTCACCTTGTAAAGAATCACTGTATGCTTGCACAAATATGCATTCTATGCATCCCTGCTGGTTGTATTCGCAAGTGTATACTTTGCTAGAGAAACACTGATAAACCCAGATATCTTTGCAGCACAAACAGTCCTTCAGTGCACCACAGTTTTGGTTGTCAAGTACTTGTGAATGGCTCTGAACACATAGTATGCATGCGCATGTCAGTTTCATAAATTTGCATTTTTATAGTTTGCACAGAGACAGTTACTTTATTTAAAAAAATTAAGAAAGAAACCAGTTTTATTGACTAAAAACAAGATGTAAAAGTAGCAGATTTAAAGACAAATAGGTCTACCGTAATACTTTTGAGCACAAGCACACAGTCAACTTCCCATCACCCTCAGCTGGGACAAGGATAGACTCTTAACTTACCATCAACCACAGTAGGGATGTGGCCAGACTTCTTAACTGTGACATGGCCAGACTCCGTAAACTTCCCATCAACCTCATTTGGTACATGGCTGGACTCCAAAGGGACAAGGTTATACTTCGTAAACGTCCCATCAACCTCATCTGGGACATGGCTGGACTCAGCAGGGACGAGGCTAGACTCCGTCAACTTCCCATCAACCACAGAGGGGACATGGCTGGACTCCTCAGCTGGAACATGGCCAGAATCCATCAAATTCCCATCAACCTCAGCTGGCACAGGAATGGAATCTGTCAAGTTCTCATCAGTGCCTAAAGAAAATTCATGCCAAAATAGGGGACTTCAGGAGTCTAGTGGAGTCCATGCCTCAACAAGTCAGGGCTGTTTTGGCACCAACACAATATTAGGAAAGTGGTCATAATGCGTAATGGTTGTATATACTACAATGATCCATTTTTCACTCAGTCAGTGGCCATCTTTGAACTGTCTGATACAATGATACAATACATACCTATGCCTCAAACATGTTCAGCTATATTGTACAATGTCAATTGTTTATGTTGATATATATACAGATATGTCTGTGTAAGAGAGACAGTGATTGAGAAGTTGACCGTTTAGTCACTGGTTTGATTTACTGACAGAAAAAGAACATCTGACAGTACATTAATCATTACACATCAGAAATCACTGTTCCCTTTCATTCAGTCACTACGACGTAACGTTAGTGACTAACGAATGGGGGTTTCGCTTTGAAGCCTATCATCTTCGAGCTTAGAGAAAACGCCCAATGGCGTGCCAATGCCATGGGGCATGCGGAATTTGCATACGTAACTCCGCCTCACCGTGTGAGTATATAAGGAGGTATGTGGCAACATCGCATTATGTTTCTGCTTTCGGAGCCAAGAGGACCTCTTCACTCCTACAGCCTTCTGAGACTCTGTCAGCTTCTTGAGACTTGAGCTTTCCAGTCGGTGTTGGTGTAACGGCAGCGCGTTCCAGTGATCGCATACTTCCTGCCTGCTGATCTGCGCAGTGGTCTGTTGACAGCTGGTGTGTGTTTCCCTGGGCGCTTCGGCATCGACTGCGAGGCTTCCTCTCACAAAGAGCTTGCGCGTGTAGCGTCTTTTTCAAGGCGGTTCGCCCACGCACTTCAGGGTGCGATCGATATCCATTGCTGTCTATGGGCACTTTCACTGCTCGATGTGTTTGGGCTTCAGCACGTTCGGGCAGTGTTTGTGGATGTGTCATGTTCCCACTGCGGGAATGTGACCATCGCGATGTTGTGGTCGAGACTCAGTGATCTCTGTGAGGAGAGAGAGTCCCCTCTGCCACACCCTAATCTACCGTCTCCGAGAGGTGGTACTTTGGCTGGTGGCCAGGGTGACCTGAGGGCTGTGCAGTGGTATTAAGACCCCCGACGTTCATTCCTCGGGCCACACCCCCCTTCGCATCGCTTCCCGCGAGTGCTGGACTGAAACAGCGGCCCGTCTCTGACGCCTCGTTCGTTCAGTTCACACTCCAGATAGCAGTGAGATTTAGATCGCCGCATCCCAAGGTGGGCTAGAGTCCTTTGGGGATGACGATTAGGCTGTGCTCCGCCTCCGGGTGTGTCAGCGCCGCCTGATCTGACCCAAAGTTGACAGCCATGTTATCTCGGGCAGCTGCAGCCTCGGGCTGGTGTGGAACTCCGCCCTGTCACGAGTGCTCGTGGTTGCGCGATTGGTTTTTGGGGATGGCACCTGACAGCTGTTGGGCCCCGCCCCCAATGCCTTCGCCCGAGGTGCATGAGGAGGTCACGCGGTCCGGGAGTCCCGTGCTTCACGTGACCACTCGGCCTCCTCCGCCTTCTCTGTCCTCGATGGGGCCATGGCCTAGGGTACACTGGGGTCCCCACTGTTGGGCACTCTGTTGCGCACTCACGGTGTCCACGGAGTGCCGACGTGGCGTGGCTATCCTGGCGTCTACTTGGTGGCGTGGTCCTGCAGAGCTACGGGGCAGGCCGCCGCCTCCGCCCCAGGTCCTTTTGGTCGCCCCGTGCACTGGCACGGCCGGGCCTGGTTCTCCGAACTCTTACTCCTTGTGACAGCCCCTCCCTGGCCTATTCCTCTGAGACCTCCTCACTCAGAGACGGGGCACTCTTTTGCACCCGCGTCCCGACCTGTGGAGCCTCCACGTGTGGCTCCTGGATGGGACGCGGCAGGTTTGAGTGGCCTGCCACCTTTGGTGGTCGCCACCATCACTTCCGCTAGGACAGAGTCCACTCGGCATGCCTATGCGTTGAAGTGGAACCTCTTCGTCACCTGGTGCTCTTCCCGCCAAGAAGACCACTGGAAATGCCCGATCGGGTCCGTGCTCTCGTTCCTCCAAGAAGGGTTGGAGCGAAGGCTGTCTCCCTCCACCCTCAAAGTTTATGTGGCCGCAATATCTGCCCACCACGATCTCTTGGAGAACAGAAAGGTAAGTCATCCTGATCATCAGGTTCCTGAGGGGGGCGAGGAGACTGAATCCTCCTCGCTCTCCTCTCGTCCCTCTTGGGACCTCTCAGTAGTTTTAAGTGCTCTGCAGAGGCCTCCCTTTGAGCCTTTGCGGTCGGTTGATATTAAGTTCCTGTCAATGAAGACGGCTCTGCTGACCGCATTGGCCTCCGTCAAGAGGGTCGGGGACCTGCAGGCATTTTCGGTTGACGAAGCGTGCCTGGAGTTCGGGCCGGCTAATTCTCACGTGATCCTGAGACCCCGGCCTGGATATGTGCCCAAGTTTCCCACCACTCCGTTCAGAGACCAGGTGGTGAACCTGCAAGCGCTGCCCGTGGAGGGGGCAGACCCAGCCTTGGCACTGTTCTGTCCAGTACGCGCGCTCCGCGCCTACATAGACGTGACGCAGTGTTTCTTTATCTGTTATGGTGGAGAGCGGAAGGGAAGTGCTCTCTCAAAGCAAAGGCTGTCTCACTGGATAGTGGACACCATTGTTTTGGCTTACCAGCAGCAAGGTCGACCATGTCCCCTAGGGGTTCGGGCTCACTACACTCGGAGTGTCGCCTCCTCTTGGGCTTTAGCTCATGGCGCCTCGCTAACAGACATCTGCAGAGCTGCAGGCTGGGCGACACCTAACACATTCGCCAGATTCTACAATCTCCGAGTGGAGCCAGTGTCCGACTATGTACTCGCCCCCCCGAGGGGCCGGTAATGGGCTAGGTTTAGGTGTTTTCGCTTGCTCGCCATTCCACTCCTCGGACTGGATACGTGCGATTTTCCTCAGGTGAGCTCCCCGAGAGCCCTGAGTTCCTCCAGCACTGCTTACGCCAATGCCTGTGTGTCTGCCCTCTAGCGAGCCCAGACCCTCGTATCCGGCCAGGTGCCCCGTGTGCATGGTTCCCCTCCGGCGACCCCCACACGTGTATTTCACCGTAAGCCTCCGCAGTGAGCGGGTTTCTTCCCTTGGCATGTCCCGGCCATCCCTAGGGTTAAAAATCCACCTTCGGCTGGTACCCTAGAGTTTCCCACATGCAACCCTTGCGGGTCATATGTGTACTCTTAAGTCCTCCCTACGGGTAGGCATCTTGGCATTTCCTCACTGGGATATGCTTCCCAGTGTACCTTGGTATTCCTGTGATAAGTGGGAATCCTTAGTCCGTACTAGTCTTACGTCAGGGAACTCGCACTTACGCAGGGCACTGGAAGACAGCTGAGTGGCGGGATTAGATTGGACCCCATTCATTAGTCACTAACGTTACGTTGTAGTGACTGAGCGAAAGGAACGTCTCGGTTATGGATGTAACCCTCGTTCCCTAAGGAGGGAACGGAGACGTAACGTCCCGTTGCCACATCAGCTGTGCTACCTGGAACTCAGGAGTTCAGTCTTGGCTCCTCAAGCAGGAAACATAATGCGATGTTGCCACCTCCTTATATACTCACACGGTGAGGCGTAGTTACGTATGCAAATTCCGCATGCCCCATGGCATTGGCACGCCATTGGGCGTTTTCTCTAAGCTCGAAGATGATAGTGTAAGAGTGGGTCGCCTACAGTGGTTCAGGCTGCAGGGTTGCCGAAAGACTAAAGAAACTTAATCAGCAAGATGGTAGAAAACTGAATATTTCTTGTCTATAACCACCCTCTGCTACTTAAACCAACGACGGAAATAAGCGCAGTTACAATAGCTAAATATGTGGGAGAGCGTTGCTATATGTGACTGTATTGTATTGCAATAGATAACACTTCAAAGTCAATACCAAATCCAAACTAGTTAGCACATCATTTGTAATTGAAAGAATTTAATGACAAAATCTGGTTATGGTTACACTTAAAATAGTTACAAAATAGATGTATGAGATGATAGAAACTTTTAACCATTAATCATACCCAGCATGAATGTTACCTGAGGGATAGGGGAGAGAGCGAGAGAGAGAGAGAGAGAGAGAGAGAGAGAGAGAGAGAGAGAGAGAGAGAGAGAGAGAGAGAGAGAGAGAGAGAGAGAGAGCCAAAGAGCAGGCCTTATAAGCAGAGAAAGCCAGAGAATGAAAAGAGACAGAGCAACAATTACAATCTTCTTTTATCCTTTTCTTGACCATGTGACTGAAACCCAAATGTGAGACATTCAAACTGACCAATCAGATCAAACCTCCCCCACTGTATACAGGTGTGACACACATTTGGCCTACAGGCCTCCAGAATCTCTTTGTCTTAAGGAATTCCAAATGGCCCTTCGAATAAGAGAGGGGGTGTAAAAAAAGTAAAGCAAATGTCTTTGTTCAATCTCAAATAACAAATATCTTTGATTATTTTCAATCCTACAATTCCCCCCTTGGCACCGTTGGCCACAATCATTGAGTCCAAAGGTGGCACAGTCCACGAAGACATGCTTTCTGTTGTGTGTAGATGTCATCTTCAGACTTCTCGTCCAGACTTGTTGCAAAAGCAACTGGTCAGTCTTCAGTCTTGGTTCTCATTTCAGTACTGCCTGAGAAGGCTCCGTCAAATGGTATTGCACCAATCATTGATATGCAAAACGTCCATTGAATACTTCACACCTCGAGAACAGTCACTGAAGGTTAGAGCAAACGCTTGTTCCTCTTTCTGAGAAAGGACACAGGATGTGAACTTGTGCAGCAGAAATCCTGTGATTAAAAGAACATATAGCACAACAAAGAGCAAAAGCATACATGGCATTTGTCATTAGTCAAAAGTTTGATGTGGTCAGATTAAAATCATCTCTGGCAATAAGCCCTTAAAACGGTATACTTAATAAACTGGTCAAGGTTGAGAATAAAAGAAGAGAGAATAAATCTCACAAGCTCTTACATTTTTCTGGAATTGTATTATAACAAAACAACAATCATTGTTGGTTTTAAAACCTCCCTTGTCATGAAGAGTACCATCAAAATATTCAGTGTAACCAAATACAGAGATTCAATGCAATAGATGTCCAAAAACATTGTTGCAAGTCAAATGGACAAAATACAAAGAAGCAGAAATCAAATCATTTCACAATCAAATGCATTGTTACAATACAATGATAAAATAAATGTCTGCACTTAGGTAGGAATTAGAAATACTCTTTTGATATTTAACTTGGTGAGACAAATAATGACTGATTTAATAAATCTAAAGAAAAACAAAACAAACAATAACTGGAAAAAATATCAAAGTTATAATAAAGTCTAGATGTAAAGACTTAAATAAAATAGAATGCATACATTTTGTGAGGCTGTTGTAGGTATAGATTTGACTTTGTGTGTGAAGATCAAATCTATGTGGCTGTATTTATCTGTGGCTATGTGTAAATCATGCCCCCAACATGGTGAGGAGGGTTTACAATTGTGATGCAAATTTGGTCCTGTTGTAACAGGCTGCCAAGCATGAGAATGTGAGTTAGGTGTGTTTTGGCTTAAAATCTTTCCACACCAATGTTTTTGTTATAGGGACATGATAAAGTGCAAAGGTCAGAGATACTGAATCCTGCTGTGATGAAAGCATTTTCATGATTAATGCAATTGTAATTTCACTGTAGCCACATGGCAATTCTATGCTCCTGTACATGGTTTTACTGCAGCTATATGGAAAATAGCAGAGTTTCCACTCAGAAGACAAACAAATTCAACATAGAAACATATGCAATTTGAATTTGCTATACAAATCCAGTATTAAAGTTATTCCGATTTTCACTAAATACATGGCCTAGAATGCATCTACAACCTTTACCTAAGTGTTTAATGCAACACTTACAGTAAAGCAATCATGTGTTTTAAAGAATAAACTAAACTAGTCTATGTGTACATGTAGTAGCACAAACAACTATAATGTATTCTATGTGCAAGTGCTTAGTACAATTACAAATTTGAAAATACAAACAGGATCATTGCAATTTGATGTTTAACTATTAAACTCACTGCTATGAGGCTGCTAGCCCACTAGCCAGTGAGGTTAACAGCTGAAGGCCTTGCATGAACAATGCAGTTAACTCACTAAGAGTTTTACCTGCAAATGGGTGCTGATCTTTGCCCTTAGAAAGTGATTTCCTATTTTTCTGAAAATAAGGCGGAGGTCGACCCCTTCCCAGTGACCAGCATTTTTCCTCTGAATGGCCTATTTTCTGACAGGAATTGCAAAACCTGTTCTCTTTGCCATAGGGTTGTCTGCTATGTACTCCTGGAGTTTGAGGATATTCATGACTCTCTAATGCTTGTACACCATGCGTTCTGGTACATGACTCTGCGCTATTGCGGTGCTGCATCACCTTAAGAACTGAAATAGGCACACTTTCTTGTTTTGCCCATGCATTTTCTGAACTAAACGTTTCAGATTCATTAGAGCAAGTCACCTTATCTAAGAAGTGAACATGCTTTTAGTCCCATCGCTGTTGAGCGCTTTTGGGAGACATGAACTTTGTAGCATTTAGCTTAGCCTTGAGATCTGCAATGGTCTCCTTGTGATTTTTACACTTCTCAGTCAGGGCTAACCGCTCAGCTAATAATTTATCTAGCTGTGTTTGAAGATCTTGAATCTTTGCCTCAGACTTTTCTGCTTCTGCATTTTTAGAATGCAATTCTTTACATTTAGCATCTAGACTTGATAATAGAAATGGTGTCACATTATGTAGCCTTTTAAAACTTATGAAGTTTAAAGCCTCAATTATTTCACCATGTTTTGATTTCTTTTGGTGTTTGCCAATTATGTCCCACCATTTAAGCATTTCATCATCTGAACTTTTAATTCCAATATACTCTTTCTTGAGTTTGGATAAGGTAGGCTCAACTTTTTCGCTCCATAAAGCAAACAATACATCACTGTTATTAGATATTTTCCCTTCCATCCCGAGGTGATATTCTGAATATTCTTGGACTGTACAGTAATGGGACTATTGAAGCTGTTTAAAACCTTCTATGTTCTGTTTTATGCAATTTATCAACAATGAAAACAGACTTACCCATTCCTTGGTCAGAAGGTCAGCTTTAAACCATTAACAAGATCAACTGTGAAAAAAATGTCCTCATTCTGATGAATTTCAGAAAATTCACTGCAAGGGATCCCGGTTTCGCACCATCTGTAAGAGTGGGTCGCCTACAGTGGTTCAGGCTGCAGGGTTGCCGAAAGACTAAAGAAACTTAATCAGCAAGATGGTAGAAAACTGAATATTTCTTGTCTATAACCACCCTCTGCTACTTAAACCAACGACGGAAATAAGCGCAGTTACAATAGCTAAATATGTGGGAGAGCGTTGCTATATGTGACTGTATTGTATTGCAATAGATAACACTTCAAAGTCAATACCAAATCCAAACTAGTTAGCACATCATTTGTAATTGAAAGAATTTAATGACAAAATCTGGTTATGGTTACACTTAAAATAGTTACAAAATAGATGTATGAGATGATAGAAACTTTTAACCATTAATCGTACCCAGCATGAATGTTACCTGAGGGATAGGGGAGAGAGCGAGAGAGAGAGAGAGAGAGAGAGAGAGAGAGCCAAAGAGCAGGCCTTATAAGCAGAGAAAGCCAGAGAATGAAAAGAGACAGAGCAACAATTACAATCTTCTTTTATCCTTTTCTTGACCATGTGACTGAAACCCAAATGTGAGACATTCAAACTGACCAATCAGATCAAACCTCCCCCACTGTATACAGGTGTGACACACATTTGGCCTACAGGCCTCCAGAATCTCTTTGTCTTAAGGAATTCCAAATGGCCCTTCGAATAAGAGAGGGGGTGTAAAAAAAGTAAAGCAAATGTCTTTGTTCAATCTCAAATAACAAATATCTTTGATTATTTTCAATCCTACAATAGGCTTCTAAGCGAAACCCCCATTCGTTAGTCACTAACGTTACGTCTCCGTTCCCTCCTCAGGGAACGAGGGTTACATCCGTAACCGAGATGGTCTCAGATCAGGCATTAGAATGAACATGGTTACTGATATGTTGTGGCATTACCGTTGAGTCCATATCGTAAAAGTATGTTTGCAAAGCCTGTGTCTAATTGCGACTGAATTACCAGAGAATTCAGAGTGAAATGTACCGAATACCGAAAATAATGCTCAACTGAGATATTCACATTGTTTAAAATAAATAACCACATTCCTAGCATCAGGATCCTTTAGAAGGTAATGTTAGTTATATTCCAGTAATCTTGTATTGCTCTTCTCTCCTAACACGGCAGTGGGCGGGGCCAAAGTTGCAAAGATAAATTAGACAATCTTCTTTTGCAGAGACAAACAGGGCTGGACAGAAAAAACAGTCGCATTAGTTTTGTTGTATTTTTTTCTTTTGCTCTCAAGTTGTTTCCATACATAAAAATGTATATTGCAAATTATATTGTATCTTAAATGTCCCAAATATTTATAAAAAGCAGAGAGTAAAGAGATTGAAATTTACTTATTTTCAGAATAACTGGCCTATTAGTAAAATAGTAAATATAAGATCACAGAAGTGGGACAGTTTCAGTTAATGCATTTCCTAGTAACAAGTTACTGTAATTTGAGTACTTTAGTAACAGCATTTTATTGCACAATATACAAACTAGTAATTCAAGTATAGTTCAACACCCAGGTCACTATACGTTACAGCTGTTACAATGTTGCCAACAGAACACAGCATCATCTAGATTATGAAAAGACAAAGCTTTACCCATCAATAACCATTTTCAGACCCCCTGTATATCCTTGACATGTAAAATGAACCACCAAGTTTACCCTTTTTGAAAAGGGCCCATGGCTTACCTCAGGCAGCTTCACATAAATATCAGCGGGCCCATGGCTGATCCCAGGCAATTTCACATCAATATCAGTGGGCAAGTGGCTGATCCCAGGCAGCTTCACATCAACATCAGTGGGCACGTGGCTGATCCCAGGCAGCTTGGCATCCATATCAGTGGGCCCGTGGCTGATCCCAGGCAACTTCACATCAATATCAGTGGGCCCGTGGCTGATCCCAGGCAACTTCACATCAATATCAGTGGGCACGTAGCTGATCCCAGGCAGCTTGGCATCCATATCAGTGGGCCCGTGGCTGATCCCAGGCAACTTCACATCAATATCAGTGGGCACGTGGCTGATCCCAGGCAGCTTGGCATCCATATCAGTGGGCCCGTGGCTGATCCCAGGCAACTTCACATCAATATCAGTGGGCCCGTGGCTGATCCCAGGCAACTTCACATCAATATCAGTGGGCACGTAGCTGATCCCAGGCAGCTTGGCATCCATATCAGTGGGCCCGTGGCTGATCCCAGGCAACTTCACATCAATATCAGTGGGCCCGTGGCTGATCCCAGGCAACTTCACATCAATATCAGTGGGCACGTGGCTGATCCCAGGCAGCTTCACATCAATATCAGTGGGCACGGCTGATCTCAGGCAGCTTCACATCAATATCAGTGGGCACGTGGCTGATCCCAGGCAGCTTCGCATCCATATCAGTGGCCCCTTGGCTGATCCCAGGCAACTTCACATCAATATCAGTGGGCACGTGGCTGATCCCAGGCAGCTTCGCATCCATATCAGTGGGCCCGTGGCTGATCCCAGGCAACTTCACATCAATATCAGTGGGCCTGTGCCTGATCCCAGGCAACTTCACATCAATATCAGTGGGCCTGTGCCTGATCCCAGGCAACTTCACATCAATATCAGTGGGCCCGTGGCTGATCCCAGGCAACTTCACATCAATATCAGTGGGCCTGTGCCTGATCCCAGGCAACTTCACATCAATATCAGTGGGCACGTGGCTGATCCCAGGCAACTTCACATCAATATCAGTGGGCACGTGGCTGATCTCAGGCAGCTTCACATCAATATCAGTGGGCACGTGGCTGATCCCAGGCAGCTTCACATCAATACCAGTGGGTACGTGGCTGATCTCAGGCAGCTTCACATCAATATCAGTGGGCCCGTGACTGATCCCAGGCAACTTCACATCAATATCAGTGGGCACGTGGCTGATCCCAGGCAACTTCAGATCAATATCAGTGGGCACGTGGCTGATCTCCGGCAGTTTCACATCAATATCAGTGGGCCTGTGCCTGATCCCAGGGAACTTCACATCAATATCAGAGGGCCTGTGCCTGATCTCAGGCAACTTCACATCAATATCAGTGAACCGAAACAAAAATGTTCTGCACAGTAATTTTGTGCCTCTGTGATTATTCCACGAGTCATCAGTCTTTCGCCGCAGGCTTCTGGTAGGGATGTAGACTCATAAGAGCGAGTGGAAGTAGGAGGGACAAGACGTGCTGCAGCGCTGTGAATCATATGAGGTTGGATTGCACACGATGGAAGTCTAGCCAGAAGAGCATTACAGTAATCAAGCCTAGAAATGACCTGGACGAGAAGTTGTGTTGCATGCTCAATTAGGAAAGGCCTGATCTTCCTGATGTGGTGTAGTGCAAACCTGCATGACAAAGCTGTCTTTGAAATGTGGTCTTTGAAGGTCAGTTGGCCCTTGATGGGGTAATTGATTCCTGCTCCCTGCTTAGCTACTGTTCGGACGCTCTTGCTTACTGCTCTGCGCTTTACTCTATCGCTTCTATATAGACTCATAATTTCAACTTCAGCAAATCAGCACAGTGCTCAAACAACAAAGCTTGACTTCAATGATAAAATAAGAAACTCTGGTGACTGGATTACTACAAAAAAAAAAGCTGAATATTTCATCCAACCAGCCTCCCACTGCCATCAGCTTACATTCCGGAAAAGGGAAAACACAGCTGTCTATATTCAAAAAAATAAGAAAATACCTCTTCTAGAATCTACTTGCTGCACAAACTGCCACAGACTTTTACAAAGGATTAAAGTTCTTGAAACAAAGTTACTTGCGAAACCACCAAACCAGACGAATCACACAGCAGAGCTTCATCATGAACGCCCTCTGCACACTGCCGGTGAGTCCCATACATTTAGTGCTACTCAACAGGTAGAGAAACAACTGATCAACACACTAATCGATGGCATGAACAGGGAGCTAGACCCAAAGGCACTCGAAACATCAGATTGTCACAAGCATCACATATTGCCGCAGTAGCATGCTCTACCCCAGACACAAGGATTGCAAACACTGATTTCCTACCCCCAACTATACATCTTGAAAACAGATTTGAAGTATTAATGAATGTGGGTGAGGAATCCCCAAATGTGATGAATGTGATTGAACACAGATTGAATCATGCTAACAGGCGCTAAAGGTCGAGCAGACAGCGGCACTCAGCTCAGAGCGCACCCGAGCCCAGGACTCTGATAGTGGGGGACTCCACAGTCAGAAACATTAGCAGCAGGGATACAACTACATTCTGCCTTCCACAAGCTACAGTTTCTGATGTAAACAGGGAACTTCAGAACATTCTGATGAAACATAAGACTGCAAATCGACCTGTCATTCATGTGGGGAAGAACGATATTCAGAGAGAGCAGTCAGAACTCATTAAGAGGGGTTTCAATGAACTTTTTGAAACACTTAGAAAACTGAAAGTTAAGCTGTTCATCAGTGGACCACTTCCAGCAAGAGGAACAAATAGGTTCTCACAGTTGCTTGGGCTTAATAGATGGCTGCAAAGAAACTGCAACATGAAGGGACTGAACTTCATCGACAACTATAATCTCTTCTGGAGTCAGAGACAACTGGTTACATCAAATGGCCTCCACCCAAACAAACTTGGTGCAAGAGTGCTAAAGGACAATATTTATATTTCCCTCCTTCATCCTTCAGCTATGTCCCACACACACACACACACACACACACACACACACACACACACACACACACACACACACACCTGTACAGAGTATGGACGACCACAGGACTTTATTTCAGCCCCTAAATGGGCATGCAGTTGACACACCCCACAAGGACACTGATAACACCATGCAGCCACAACAACCACTGCTCATGGACACACTCCCAGCTGAGCCCTGCCCACAGAGCTCACCACAGACAGACTGTGATGGATTAGAACTGCTCCAACATTCAGCACCCAATGATGACTTTCTGGAAAATGGACAGCGAAGCCGGGATAACATATTTCAGCTTCTGATAACAAGATATTCTTCTCTCCAGCATCCCCGCTTCTGCGCTTCTCAGAGAAAATGGAGGAACTGGTTTATGCTGGAACCAGACTATCACACTCGATTGCTGCGAGACCCCAGATATCAACCAAAATTTTTTTTTTTTTAAATGTGTTTAACTGTTTAGAAGCAGATTCTCTATAAGTGGTAAACTCCTCACTTCGCTATGGGACTTTTCCAAATTCCCTTAAAACCGCAGTAGTTAAGCATCTGAAAAAGACAAATCTGGATAACTCCATATTGAGCAACTACAGACCAATCTCAAATCTCCCCTTCATAGGCAAGATCATTGAAAAGGTTGTTTTCAATCAGCTGAACAAATTATTAAGCTCAAACAGATACTTTGACAATTTTATAATCTGGTTTCCGACCACATCACAGCACAGAGACAGCGCTCATAAAGATAATAAATGTGTGGCAGAGGGGGTGTGGTTCAGCGAGGTCTGCAGCGGGAGAGAGAGGCGGGAGACGAGCGGTAAGTGAGTGGGTTGGACACAAACCATCAACACCTGTAACTCGTTCCAGTAATGGGCGCGTGGAGAGTATAAGAGCCCTGGAGAAACGGAGGACGAGGAGAGAGAGAAGGGACTACTGACGCCCGTGCCTTGAGTTCCCGGATGGTCGAAACCGGGAGCAATGTCCGATGCGCCTAATTCCGTTAGGTGGCTGCCCACCAACTTCCGGTCATGAACCTCATCGTCTTCAACGATCTGAAGCGGGCCATTCTCCAGCGGGTCGGCCGGTCGCCCGAACAACACCGCCAGCACTTTCGGTCTCTGGACTGGGGCGACGTGGGCCGGCCCTTCGCGTTGGCCCAACAGCTCCGGGACTCATGCCGCAAATGGCTCCGGGCCGAGGAAAGCGACGTGGACCAAGTGATCGATCTGGTGGTACTGGAACAGTTCATCGCGCGGCTGCCTAAGAAGACTGCCGAATGGGTCCAGTGCCACCGACACACGTCGCTGGACTCGGCCATCGATCTGGCGGAGGACCACATGGTAGTGTGCCCAGGGGTCGGCGACAATACCACTAATTCTCTCTCTCTCCCCTCCCCTTCTCTCTCTCGCCCTGTCCCTCTGCCTAGGTCGAGACCACCAGTACCTCCTCGGGCCGGCCCCGGAGCCGGGGCCAAGGCTACTTCGGCTCCTCCCGGTTTCCGCCCAGGGAGAGGGGCCTACAACGGGCGGAGGGGATAGTGCTTCCGTTTCTCCGCTCTCTCCGCGCCCCGTCTCCAGCCCACTCCCTGCCACAGGAGCGGCGGGTAGGTCTGGGCTGGCCTGTTGGCGTTGCAGCGACCCGGACCATTTTATCGATCGGTGCCCGGTGATGGAGGTGAGGTTGATGGTCCGGGTCCCGGACGGTCCCCAGGTCACCCCCGGTCAGGCGGGCGAGTACCAAATACCTGTGAGTATCGAGGGGGGTACTTATCAGGCCTTGGTGGATTCAGGTTGCAACCAAACCTCCATTCATCAAGGCCTGATTCAATCGGGGGCATTGGATACAAGCCGCGTGGTTAAGGTGCGGTGTGTGCACGGGGATGTTGTGGAATATCCGGTGGTCCCAATATCTATTCAATTTCGGGGGGAAAAGCATAGAGTGGAGGTGGCGGTTAGTCCCCACCTCCGGCATCCACTGATTTTGGGGACGAATTGGCCCGCTTTCCCGGTTTTATTGGGGGCTTTAAATGTGGATGCTTCTTGGGGGAAAGAAGGCACGGGAGGAGGGGCCGCGAGTGCAGCTGGGCGAGTCTGAGCCGGGACCCCGGGCTGCTGCCTCAGAGGAACCGACCGGGATCGAGAGACTAATTCTCTCGGACCAGGATGACTTTCCTCTGGAGCAGTCCCAGGATGAGACACTAAAACACGCCTTTCAGCAGGTCCGTTCCATCGATGGCCAGGCTCTCCAACCCGCTCTCCCGCCCTCCTATCCGTATTTTGCCATTATAAAAGATCGGTTGTATCGAGTGACCCAAGACGCTCGAACAAAAATAGATACGACCCAGTTATTAGTTCCGAAGAGCCGCAGGGAAATGCTTTTCCACACGGCTCATACAAATCCTATGGCGGGACATTTGGGACAGGCGGCTACACTGAATCATCTCATGACCCGTTTTTTCTGGCCAGGCATTCATTACAACGTGCGCAGGTGGTGAGAATTGAGATGAGACCTCATCGGGCCATTAGAGCGATCCGCACGGGGACACCGCTTTGCATTAGTCATAGTGGACTATGCAACGCGGTATCCGGAGGCAGTAGCCCTCCGCAACATTTCCGCGAAAAGTGTTGCAGACGCGCCGTTTCGTCTTATCTCCCGGGTGGGGGTTCCGAAGGAAATCCTCACCGATCAAGGCACGGCGTTTATGTCACGGACGTTACGCGAACTGTACGGGTTATTGGGCATTAAATCGATTCGAACTAGCGTCTACCACCCACAAACAGACGGTCTGGTCGAACGGTTTAATCGCACGCTTAAATCCATGATCCGGAAGTTCGTGCAGGAGGCGCCAAAATTGGGACAAGTGGCTAGAACCCTCTTATTCGCTGTGCGGAAGTCCCACAAGCCTCACGGGGTTTTCCCTTGAGCTCCTCTATGGGCGCCAGCCCTGTGAGGGTACTGGATGTCCTGCGAGAGGCTTGGGAGGAGGGACCTTCTCAGGGCAAGAACGAAATTCAATATGTGCTGGACTTGAGAACAAAACTCTACACGTTGGGGCGGCTATCTCAGGAGAATTTGTTACAAGCCCAGGACCGCCAAAGCCGGCTGTATAACAGGGGAACGAGGCAACGCAAATTTTCACCGGGAGAGAAAGTACTCGTATTACTCCCAACGTTTAGCTCTAAATTAATGGCTAAGTGGCAGGGGCCGTTTGAGGTCGCACGACAAGTCGGGGATCTTGATTATGAGGTTATACGGTCCGATAGAGGAGGGGGGCGTCAGGTATATCACCTCAATCTCCTGAAAAAATGGAATGAGGCCGAATCAGTGATGTTGGTGTCGGTGGTTGGCGGAGAGGATGATCTCGGCCCAGAGGCGAACATCAAACTGCAATCTTTCGCTCTGGCCCCAGGGGGAGATCACCTCTCACCGTCCCAACTCACTGATTTAACAACATTCCAGGCGGAATTCGCTCATCTCTACCGGGCCGTACGAACCTTTATTCAGCACCACATTGAGACCGAGCCGGGCGTGGTAGTTCGCAGCCGGCCGTATCGTTTACCTGAACATAAGAAAAAGGTGGTTCAGAACAAATTAAGCGCGATGTTGGACATGGGAGTAATCGAGGAATCTAACAGTGACTGGGCCAGCCCGATAGTTTTAGTTCCGAAAACAGACGGCTCCGTCCGGTTCTGCGTAGATTACCGCAAGGTGAACGCTGTGTCGAAGTTCGACGCGTATCCAATGCCACGGTTTGACGAGCTGTTAGATCGGCTAGGCACGGCTCGTTTTTATTCGACATTGGACTTAACGAAGGGCTATTGGCAGATCCCATTGTCTCCATTGTCCAAAGAAAAGACGGCTTTCACAACGCCGTTCGGGTTACACCAATTTGTCACCCTTCCTTTGGGATTGTTCGGGGCACCCGCGACTTTTCAGCGTCTCATGGACCGGATTCTACGGCCCCATGCGGCATATGCGGCTGCCTATCTAGATGATATTATCATTTTTAGTAAAGATTGGCAGCGGCATATGCATCATTTGAGGGCCGTCCTGAGGTCGCTGAGAAGGGCGGGGCTCACGGCCAATCCAAAGAAGTGTGCGATTGGGCGTGTGGAAGTGAGGTATCTGGGCTTCCACTTGGGGCATGGACAGGTGCGTCCCCAAATTGATAAGACCGCTGCGATTGCGACCTGCCCGCGCCCCAAGACCAAAAAGGAGGTAAGGCAGTTCTTGGGGCTGGCGGGATATTACAGACGCTTTATTCCCAATTATTCTGACCTCACCAGCCCTCTGACTGACCTTACTAAAAAGGAGGTGCCAGATACGGTCCAATGGACGGAGCTGTGTCAGCAGGCCTTCACTCAGGTAAAGGCTGCTCTATGTGGCGGGCCATTATTACACTCTCCTGACTTGTCTCTCCCTTTTCTGTTGCAGACCGACGCGTCGGACAGGGGGTTGGGCGCTGTCCTGTCCCAGGAGATGGAGGGGGGGGGAGCGGCCGGTGCTGTACATTAGCCGCAAGCTCTCTAAGAGAGAGGCTAAGTACAGATTTGGGCTGCAGGCCGGACGGCTCCCCGGCCTGAGACGGGCGGTGGGGGTATGTGGCAGAGGGGATGTGGTTCAGCGAGGTCTGAGTGGGTTGGACACAAACCATCAACACCTGTCTCTCGTTCCAGTAATGGGCGCGGGGAGAGTATAAGAGCCCTGGAGAAACGGAGGACGAGGAGAGAGAGAAGGGACTACTGACCCCCGTGCCTTGAGTTCCTGGATGGTCGAAACCCGGAAGTGACGACGAATGTTTGAGTTGAATGTGCACAGCCGTGCAAATACGAAGCTAACTTGAGTTTATTAAATAAAACGTCAGTAGTCCCAGCCGACCCCTGTGTTCTCTTCCTTACCTTTCACACAAGAACCTCTACAAAATGATATCCGCCTCAATACAGATACAGGCAAAACATCAATTCTGGTACAACTCGACCTCAGTGCTGCATTCGACACTGTTGACCACTACATACTTCTTGACAGACTAGAAAATTGGGTCAGGCTATCTGGAAGTGTCCTCAAATGGTTCAGGTAATACTTAGAAGGGAGAGGTTATTATGTGAGTATAGGTGACCATAAGTCTGAGTGGATATCCATGACATGCACAGTCCCACAAGGGTCAGTTCTTGCACCACTCCTATTCAACCTGTATATGCTGCCACTGAGCCAAATAATAAAAAAGAACAAAATGCTTCCAACAGCTATGCTGACGACAGCCCGATCTACTTAGCACTGTCACCTAATGACTACAGCCCCATTGACTCCCTGTGCAAATTTATTGATGAAGTTTTACAGTTGGATGAGCCAAAATTATCTTCAGTTAAACAAAGACAAAACTGAAATCACTACATTTGGAAACAAAGATGAAATTCTCAAGGTGAACGCATATCTTAAGGCTAAAGGTCTAATAACAAAAAATCAAGTTAGGAATCTCGTTGTGATTTCAGAGTCAGACCTGATTTTCAGTACTCATGTCAAAGAAATAACTAAATCAGCTTACTATAATCAGAAAAATATTGCAGAAATTCGATGCTTTGTTTCCAGGCAAGACTCAGAGAAGCTCGTTTATCACCAGCAGGGTGGACTATTGTAATGGTCTTCTCACCGGCCTTCCCAAAAAGACCATTAGACAACTGCAGCTCATACAGAACTGAGCAGAACCAGAAAATATGACCATATCACACCAGTCCTCAGGTCTTTACACTGGCTTCCAGTAATAACTTAGGATCGATTTTAAAGTATTATTACTTGTTTACAAATCACTCAATGACCTAGGACCTCAATACATTGCAGATATGCTAATTAAATACCAACCCAACAGATCACTCAGATCATCAGGATCAAGTCAGTTAGAAATACCAAGAGTTCACTCAAAGCAAGGAGAGTCTGCTTTTAGCTATTATGCCAGCCGCAGTTGACACCAGCTTCCTGAACAGATCAGATGTGCTCCGACAGTAGCCACATTCAAATCCAGACTCAAAACACATCTGTCCAGCTGTGCATTTACTGAATGAGCACGGTGCCACTGTACGTCCCACGGACTAATTTCACCTTGTCTATGCATCATCTTTTTATTATTTTTTATAACTTTTTTAGTTTACCTTTGTTCTTATCTTTGGTTATTGTTTTATCTAAATATCATAATTTTATTCTTTTTAATTCTCTTTATGACTGTATATTTCTATTTCTTATGTATCTGTTAATTATTAATTTTGGTTAGGCCTGTCTGACTGAAAGAGATTGGAAAGGAGAGCAGTGTGCTTCGGTTCATTCTGCTTGTGGTAGCAGACAGTGCAAAGAAGCGGACTCAAGAAAGGGGAGGCCCTGCACAGGTAACGTCCCACAGGTAACGATCCTGGACCGACTTGTAAGGTCCAGGCGACATTGCCAAACTGCTCCATCTCTTCCATCTCAGATAGGGAAAACCAAAGCAAGAGAATCAGGCATATAGGGATCTATTTATCACCATTTTATTTTTATTTTTATTTTTTAAATTCTCTTTACAACTGTTTTAATAATCCTTGTTTTCTTATTTCATATGTAAAGCACTTTGAATTGCCATTGTGTATGAAATGTGCTATATGAATAAACTTGCCTTGATGATGGATAGGCAGGGAAGATAGGAAGATCTTTGCCAGGTTGAGCTGCAGGTGATGTTCTTTCATCCTAGCCGAGATGTCCACCAGACAGCTTGAGATTCGTGCAGCTACTGTGGGATCATCTGGTTGAAATGAAAGGTAACTCTTTCCCGGTATAGAAGTGTATCTCATGCTAAGAAGGGGTAGGTTTTTTTTTTAACAAAGTACATGTTTATCTCATAAATAATGTTAAATTGAAAGTTCAGTGATGTTGTGTAAAGTTAGGGTTGTTGATTGTGATTGTATATGACTACCTTTGTGAAGTTTAGACGTAATTTGCTCACAATGTGCACTCTAAAAAAGATGGTCCTTCAAAGGTTCTTTACACCTAGTGTCAGTTCTATTTAGAACCGTATCGTCTTCAGGAACACTTTATATGCTGAAATGTTTCTTTGTGTTAGAGTTCAGGGTTCTTATTTTCCTTCTTTTTCTAATTAAAATCTGTAATTGTCAAAAAACCACCTCATTACTGATTTCTGGAGCTCAGCCATCCAATTACACAGACTGTCAACAAACTCAGTACAGGTATATTATTCATGTTCTTAAATTATCTACACATTTTAACTTTCTAATTGTTAACGGTTTCCTACCTATCATATTTCTTCTATTTTTAGTTTAACAGAACATTCTCCTTAGCAGGACCTCTCAAGCTCCATCAGGTTGGATGGGGAGTGGCTTGTGCTGTTAATTGGGTTCAAGTCTGAGTTCTGGCTGGGCCACTCAAGGACATTCACTCTGTGAATCTATTGTTTTGGCTGTGTGCTTAGGGACGTTGTCCTGTTGGAAGAGGAACCTTTGCCCCAGTCTGAGGTCCAGAGCCCTCTGGAGCATGTTTTCATCAAGGATGTCTCTACATTGCTGCATTAATCTTTTTCTCAATCCTGATTAGTCTCCCAGTTCCTGCCACTGAGGCCTGATTGGTGGAGAGCTGCAGAGATGTTTGTTCTTCTGGAAGGTTCTCCTCTCTCTAAAGAGAAATGCTGGAGCTCTGTCAGAATGACCATCGGGTTCTTGGTCACCTCCCTTACCAGCCCTTTCTACCCTGATTGATCAGTTTGGCAGGGCGGCCAGCTCTAGAAAGAGTCCTGGTGGGTTCAAACTTCTCCTATTTATGGATGATGGAGACCACTGTGCTCATTGGGACCTTCAATGCTGCAGAAAAAAATATGTACTTTTCCCCAAATCTCAGCCTCAATACATTTCTGTCTCGGAGAGATTTTGTGAATCAAGGTAAAGGCTGTGAATACTTATGTATGTCATTTTTATCAATTGTTTTTTTTTTGTCAATTCGCAAAGATTTCAAACAAACGTCTTTCAGATTGTAATAATGAGGTATTGTTTGTAGAATTGAGGAGAAAAAATGAATTGAATCCATTTTGGAATAAGGCTGTAACATAAAACAAATTGGATGAATTGGAGCGACTTTTGAGGAAAAAATTTTCACTTGCTGCCTAATATATTCAACCCACTAACAGGTGATGAAGAGATCATCAGTGTTATCACTTCGCTCGTCAGAGCTCATAATTTTAAGCATGATCGGTGTATACACTCACCTAAAGGATTATTAGGAACACATACTAATACTGTGTTTGACCCCCTTTCGCCTTCAGAACTGCCTTAATTCTACGTGGCATTGATTCAACAAGGTGCTGAAAGCATTCTTTAGAAATGTTGGCCCATATTGATAGGATAGCATCTTGCAGTTGATGGAGATTTGTGGGATGCACATCCAGGGCACAAAGCTCCCGTTCCACCACATCCCAAAGTTGCTCTATTGGTTTGAGATCTGGTGACTGTGGGGGCCATTTTAGTACAGTGAACTCATTGTCATGTTCAACAAACCAATTTGAAATGATTCGAGCTTTGTGACATGGTGCATTATCCTGCTGGAATTAGCCATCAGAGGATGGGAACATGGTGGTCATAAAGGGATGGACATGGTCAGAAACAATGCTCAGGTAGGCCGTGGCATTTAAACCATGCCCAATTGGCACTAAGGGGCCTAAAGTGTGCCAAGAAAACATCCCCCACACCATTACACCACCACCACCAGCCTGCACAGTGAAAACATCCCCCACACCATTACACCACCACCAGCCTGCACAGTGATAACAAGGCATGATGGATCCATGTTCTCATTCTGTTTACACCAAATTCTGACTCTACCATCTGAATGTCTCAACAGACCAGGCAACATTTTTCCAATCTTCAACTGTCCAATTTTGGTGAGCATGTGCAAATTGTAGCCTCTTTTTCCTATTTGTAGTGGAGATGAGTGGTACCCGGTGGGGTCTTCTCCTGTTGTAGCCCATCCGCCTCAAGGTTGTGCGTGTTGTGGCTTCACAAATGCTTTGCTGCATACCTCGGTTGTAATGAGTGGTTATTTCAGTCAAAGTTGCTCTTCTATCAGCTTGAATCAGTCGGCCCATTCTCCTCTGACCTCTAGCATCAACAAGGCATTTTCGCCCACAGGACTGCCGCATACTGGATGTTTTTCCCTTTTCACAGCATTCTTTGTAAACCCTAGAAATGGTTGTGTGTGAAAATCCCAGTAACTGAGCAGATTGTGAAATACTCAGACCGGCCCGTCTGGCACCAACATCCATGCCACGCTCAAAATTGCTTAAATCCCCTTTCTTTCCCATTCTGACCTTCAGTTTGGAGTTCAGGAGATTGTCTTGACCAGGACCACACCCCTAAATGCATTGAAGCAACTGCCATGTGATTGGTTGATTAGATAATTGCATTAATGAGAAATTGAACAGGTGTTCCTAATAATCCTTTAGGTTAGTGTGTGTATATATATATATATATATATATATATATATATATATATATATATATATATAATGTTGCAATCAGGGCTTGGCATTAACTTTTTTTTGCTCATGTAAGCGGCCTACTTCTGACCACAGTTAGGATCTGCGTTGTGTACTTAGTTGAATGAAAACACGGGACAACTGGAACTGCTGCTGATGGAGGGTTTATTATAATGAGGCGTGCAGATACCACTGATTGGATTAAAGAGAGAACAGCAATGAGAAATGTTTTTCACCGTGATTTTATCACCTGTCTTCAACGCACTCAAAGCCGACTGAGGGCGGCAGTTCAATTAATCAAAATACTCTTTCCCAAAACAACAGTGATAGATCTGAAAACTAAATTATAACATTCCTTAGATAAAATAATATAAAGTAAATAAATAAAAAATTGACAGAAAGTATTATTAGAGAAATAATCACATTGTGATTATTTACTCATGTATATTAACATCCGTTACATTCACCATCCACTATGGCTGGTAGTTTTCTAAAGTTACTAGCCTCTCATTTTTTTACACTCATTTTTTTATTTTCGTTTTAATTATAAAGGAATAGTTAACCCAAAAAGGAAAATGACCCTATGATTTACTCACCCTCAAGCCATTCTATATTATAATACACTCAGTTATATATAAAAAAAAATATCCTGGCTAATTCATGTATTATGGCAGCCCAAAGTTTGTAGCCCAAAAGAATGCATCCATCCATTATAAAAGTAATCCATAAAGTTCCGGAGATAACCTTCTGAAGTGATGTATTTAAGGAAAAAATCCATATTTAAAACTTTAAAAAGTCAAAGTTTTTGGCTTTCTGCCAAAGTGGCTAGCAGGAGTGACTGTTACACACGACTGTTAAAATGTACCTGCCTTTGGCAAGAGAGTTAATGTCAAGCCCTGGAATACAGTAATTTATAGGGATTGGCCCATGACAGAACGAGCAGCAAAGGCTGGGTAGAGTGTTTTGTTACAATAGCAAGAGATACAATTTTAAGTTCCTGCAAGTGATGGACTTGTGATTCTTGTAATCAAATATGACAAACTTAAGCAGCACAAACAGTCCTGTAGGCAGTCATTTTAGTCAGTGTTGGGCAGTAATGCATTACTTAGTAACAAGTTATTATGGGCATCTTGCCCAGGACTCCCTAGATTCTTTTAATCTCAATCGGACCTTTCTGGAAAAGTAAAAGCTAAATAAAAAGATGAATCAGTAATTGAATGCATAAGATCCAAACTAGTAATTCAAGTATAGTTCAACATCCAGGTCACTATACATGACAGCCGTGGTACAAGGTTGCCAACAGAATGCAGCATTATCATCAAGTTTGTAAAAAGAGACATATCTAGCCATCAATACCCGTTTTCAGACCCCCTGTATCTCCTTGACATGTAAAACGGACCACCAAGTTTACCTTTTGATAAACTCACAAATACCACCTTAGAATAGATATACAAGGAACACACATTTAGTATGGCATGAAGTCACCTTGGAATGAAAAGATTAATAGCACTTGTTGCAAAGAAAAAAAAAGGCAGAATTTTCCCAGATTAGTTATTTTATTGACTAAAAACAAGATCTGAAAATGGCAGATTTATATACAGATCTATTTGACTTTAGAGCATAAGCACAGGGTCAACTTCCCGTCAACCTCAGCTGGGTCATGGCAGGAGTTAGTCAACTTCCCATCAACCTCGGTTGGCCCATGGCTAATCCCAGGCAGCTTCACATCAATATCAGTGGGCAAGTGGTTGATCTCAGGCAGAGTCACATCAATATCAGTAGGCCCATGGCTTATCCCAGGCAGCTTCACATCAATACCAGTGGGCACGTGGCCGATCTCAGGCAACTTCACATCAATATCAGTAGGCACGTGGCTGATCTCAGGAAGCTTCACATCAATATCAGTAGGCTCGTGGCTGATCTCAGGCAACTTCACATCAATATCAGTAGGCACATGACTGATCCCAGGCAGCTTCAAATCAATATCACTAGACCCATGGCCGATCCCAGGCAACTTCACTTCTATATTAGTGGGCCTATGGCTTATCCCAGGGAGCTTCACATCAATATCAGTGGTCCCATGGCCAATCTCAGGCAACTTCACATCAATATCAGTGGGCCCATGGCTGATCCCAGGTAGCTTCACATCAATATCAGTGGGCACTCGGCTGATGCCAGGCAGCTTCACATCAATATCAGTGGGCACGTTGCTGATCCCAGGCAACTTCACATCAATATCAGTGGGCACGTGGCTGATCTCAGGCAACGTCACATTAATACCAGTGGGCTCGTGGCCGATCTCAGGCAACTTCACATCAATATCAGTGGGCACGTGGCTGATCTCAGGCAACGTCACATTAATACCAGTGGGCCCATGGCCGATCCCGCAACTTCACATCAATATCAGTAGGCACGTGGCTGATTTCAGGAAGCTTCACATCAATATCAGTGGGCTCGTGGCCGATCTCAGGCAACTTCACATCAATACCAGTGGGCATGTGGCTGATTTCAGGAAGCTTCACATAAATATTAGTAGGCTCGTGGCCGATCTCGTGCCTACTGATATTGATGTGAAGTTACCTGAGATCAGCCCGTGCCCACTGATATTGATGTGAAGTTGCCTGAGATCAGTCATGTGCCTGCTGATATTGATGTGAAGTTGCCTATGACTGATCTCAGGCAACTTCACATCAATATCAGTGGGCACGGGGCTGATCTCAGGCAACTTCACTTCTATATTAGTGGGCCTATGGCTGATCCCAGGCAGCTTCACATCAATATCAGTGGGCCCATGGCCAATCTCAGGCAACTTCACATCAATATCAGTGGGCCCATGGCTGATCGCAGGCAACGTCACATTAATACCAGTGGGCTCGTGGCCGATCTAAGGCAACTTCACATCAATATCAGTAGGCACATGACTGATCCCAGGCAGCTTCACATCAATATCAGTAGGCCCGTGGTCGATCTCAGGCAGCTTCACATCAGCGTCAGTAGGCACGTGGCTGATTTCAGAAAGAGTCACATCAATATCAGTAGGCCCGTGGCTGATTTCAGGCAACTTCACATCAATGTCAGTGGGCACGTGGCTGATGCCAGGCAACTTCAGATCAATACCAGTGGGCATGTGGCTGATCCCAGGCAACTTCACATCAATACCAGTGGGCACGTGGCTGATTTCAGGAAGCGTCACATCAATATCAGTAGGCCCATGGCTGATTTCAGGCAACTTCACATCAATGTCAGTGGGCCCATGGCCGATCTCAGGCAACTTCACATCAATATCAGTAGGCCCATGGCTGTTCCCAGGCAACTTCACATCAATATCAGTGGGCACGTGACTGATCTCAGGCTACTTCACATCAATATCAGTGGGCCCATGGCCGATCTCAGGCAACTTCAAATCAATATCAGTGGGCCCGTGGCTGATTTCAGGAAGCGTCACATCAATATCAGTAGGCCCATGGCTGATTTCAGGCAACTTCACATCAATGTCAGTGGGAACGTGGCCGATCCCAGGCAACTTCACATCTATATCAGTAGGCCCGTGGCCGATCTCAGGCAACTTCACATCAATACCAGTGGGCACGTGGCTGATTTCAGGAAGCGTCACATCAATATCAGTAGGCCCATGGCTGTTCCCAGGCAACTTCACATCAATATCAGTAGGCCCATGGCTGTTCCCAGGCAGAGTCACATTAATACCAGTGGGCACGTGGCTGATCCCAGGCAGAGTCACATCAATACCAGTGGGCACGTGGCTGATCCCAGGCAGAGTCACATCAATACCAGTGGGCCTATGGCCGATCTTAGGCAACTTCACATCAATACCAGTGGGCACGTTGCTGATCCCAGGCAACTTCACATCAATATCAGTGGGCCCATGGCCGATCTCAGGCAACTTCACATCAATATCAGTAGGCCGATGGCTGTTCCCAGGCAACTTCAATACCAGTGGGCAAGTTGCTGATCCCAGGCAACTTCACATCAATATCAGTGGGCACGTGGCTGATGCCAGGCAACTTCACATCAATACCAGTGGGCACGTTGCTGATCCCAGGCAACTTCACATCAATATCAGTGGGCCCATGGCCGATCTCAGGCAACTTCACATCAATTCCAGCGGGCACGTGACTGATCTCAGGCAACTTCACATCAATACCAGTGGGCACGCGGCTGATCCCAGGCAACTTCACATCAATATCAGTGGGCCCATGGCCGATCTCAGGCAACTTCACATCAATTCCAGCGGGCACGTGACTGATCTCAGGCAACTTCACATCAATACCAGCGGGCACGTTGCTGATCCCAGGCAACTTCACATCAATATCAGTGGGCCCATGGCCGATCTCAGGCAACTTCACATCAATACCAGCGGGCACGTGACTGATCTCAGGCAACTTCACATCAATACCAGCGGGCACGTGGCTGATCCCAGGCAGCTCCACATCAATATCAGTAGGCCCGTGGCCGATCTCAAGCAACTTCAGATCAATACCAGTGGGCACGTGGCTGATCCCAGGCAGAGTCACATTAATACCAGTGGGCACGTGGCTGATCCCAGGCAGAGTCACATTAATACCAGTGGGCACGTGGCTGATCCCAGGCAACTTCACATCAATATCAGTGGGCCCATGGCCGATCTCAGGCAACTTCAAATCAATATCAGTGGGCACGTGGCTGATGCCAGGCAACTTCACATCAATACCAGTGGGCACGTGGCTGATCCCAGGCAGAGTCACATTAATATCAATGGGCACGTGGCTGATCCCAGGCAGTTTCACATCAATATCAGTGGGCCCATGGCCGATCTCAGGCAACTTCACATCAATATCAGTGGTCCCATGGCCCATCCCAGGCAGCTTCACATCGATACCAGTGGGAACGTGGCCGATGCCAGGCAGCTTCACATCAATATCAGTAGGCCCATGGCTGTTCCCAGGCAACTTCACATCAATACCAGTGGGCACGTGGCTGATCCCAGGCAGAGTCACATTAATACCAGTGGGCACGTGGCTGATCCCAGGTAGAGTCACATTAATACCAGTGGGCACGTGGCTGATCTCAGGCAACTTCACATCAATATCAGTGGGCACGTGGCTGATGCCAGGCAGCGTCACATCAATATCAGTAGGCCCGTGGCCGATCTCAGGCAACTTCACATCAATATCAGTGGGCACGTGGCTGATGCCAGGCAGAGTCACATTAATACCAGTGGGCACGTGGCTGATCCCAGGCAACTTCACATCAATATCAGTGGGCACGTGGCTGATCCCAGGCAACTTCACATCAATATCAGTGGGCCCATGGCCGATCTCAGGCAACTTCAAATCAATATCAGTGGGCCCATGGCCGATCTCAGGCAACTTCACATCAATATCAGTGGGCACGTGGCTGATGCCAGGCAACTTCACATCAAAATCAGTGGGCACGTGGCTGATGCCAGGCAGCTTCACATCAATATCAGTGGGCCCATGGCCCATCCCAGGCAGCTTCACATCAATATCAGTGGGCCCATGGCCCATCCCAGGCAGCTTCACATCGATACCAGTGGGAACGTGGCCGATGCCAGGCAACTTCACATCAATATCAGTAGGCCCATGGCTGTTCCCAGGCAACTTCACATCAATACCAGTGGGATGTGGCTGATCCCAGGCAACTTCACATCAATACCAGTGGGCCTATGGCCGATCTTAGGCAACTTCACATCAATACCAGTGGGCATGTTGCTGATCCCAGGCAACTTCACATCAATATCAGTGGGCCCATGGCTGATCTCAGGCAACTTCACATCAATATCAGCAGGCCGATGGCTGTTCCCAGGCAACTTCACATCAATACCAGTGGGCATGTGGCTGATCCCAGGCAACTTCACATCAATATCAGTGGGCCTATGGCGATCTTGCAACTTCACATCAATATCAGTGGGCCTATGGCTGTTCCCAGGCAACTTCACATCAATACCAGTGGGCACGTTGCTGATCCCAGGCAGTTTCACATCAATATCAGTAGGCCGATGGCTGTTCCCAGGCAACTTCCCATCAATACCAGCGGGCACGTGACTGATCTCAGGCAACTTCACATCAATACCAGTGGGCAAGTTGCTGATCCCAGGCAACTTCACATCAATATCAGTGGGAACGTGGCTGATCCCAGGCAGCTTCACATCAATACCAGTGGGCATGTGGCTGATCCCAGGCAGCTTCACATCAACATCAGTGGGCACATGGCTGATCCCAGGCAGCTTCACATCAATATCAGTAGGCCCATGGCTGTTCCCAGGCAACTTCACATCAATACCAGCACGTGACTGATCTCAGGCAACTTCACATCAATACCAGTGGGCACGCGGCTGATCCCAGGCAGAGTCACATTAATACCAGTGGGCACGTGGCTGATCCCAGGCAGAGTCACATTAATACCAGTGGGCGTAGATGATCCCAGGCAGAGTCACATTAATACCAGTGGGCGCGTGGCTGATCCCAGGCAGAGTCACATTAATACCAGTGGGCACGTAGCTGATCCCAGGCAGAGTCACATTAATACCAGTGGGCACGTGGCTGATCCCAGGCAGAGTCACATTAATACCAGTGGGCACGTGGCTGATCCCAGGCAGAGTCACATTAATACCAGTGGGCACGTGGCTGATCCCAGGCAGAGTCACATTAATACCAGTGGGCACGTAGCTGATCCCAGGCAGAGTCACATTAATACCAGTGGGCACGTGGCTGATCCCAGGCAGAGTCACATTATTACCAGTGGGCACATGGCTGATCCCAGGCAGAGTCACATTAATATCAGTGGGCACGTGGCTGATCCCAGGCAGAGTCACATTAATATCAGTGGGCACGTGGCTGATCCCAGGCAACTTCACATCAATATCAGTGGGCACGTGGCTGATGCCAGGCAGTTTCACATCAATATCAGTGGGCCCATGGCCGATCTCAGGCAACTTCACATCAATATCAGTGGGCCCATGGCCCATCCCAGGTAGCTTCACATCGATACCAGTGGGCCCATGGCCCATCCCAGGCAGCTTCACATCGATACCAGTGGGAACGTGGCCGATGCCAGGCAGCTTCACATCAATATCAGTAGGCCCATGGCTGTTCCCAGGCAACTTCACATCAATACCAGTGGGCAAGTGGCTGATCCCAGGCAAAGTCACATTAATACCAGTGGGCAAGTGGCTGATCCCAGGCAGAGTCACATTAATACCAGTGGGCACGTGGCTGATCTCAGGCAACTTCACATCAATATCAGTGGGCCCATGGCCGATCTCAGGCAACTTCACATCAATATCAGTGGGCACGTGGGTGATCTCAGGCAAGCTTCACATCGATACCAGTGGGAACGTGGCCGATGCCAGGCAGCTTCACATCAATATCAGTAGGCCCATGGCTGTTCCCAGGCAACTTCAAATCAATATCAGTGGGCACGTGGCTGATGCCAGGCAACTTCACATCAAAATCAGTGGGCCCATGGCTGTTCCCAGGCAACTTCACATCAATACCAGTGGGCACGTGGCTGATCCCAGACAGAGTCACATTAATACCAGTGGGCAAGTGGCTGATCCCAGGCAGAGTCACATTAATATCAGTGGGCCCGTGGCTGATCCCAGGCAACTTCACATCAATATCAGTGGGCCCATGGCCGATCTCAGGCAACTTCAGATCAATATCAGTGGGCCCATGGCCCATCCCAGGCAGCTTCACATCGATACCAGTGGGAACGTGGCCGATGCCAGGCAGCTTCACATCAATATCAGTAGGCCCATGGCTGTTCCCAGGCAACTTCACATCAATACCAGTGGGCACGTGGCTGATCCCAGGCAGAGTCACATTAATACCAGTGGGCACGTGGCTGATCCCAGGCAGAGTCACATTAATACCAGTGGGCACGTGGCTGATCTCAGGCAACTTCACATCAATATCAGTGGGCACGTGGCTGATGCCAGGCAGTTTCACATCAATATCAGTGGGCCCATGGCCGATCTCAGGCAACTTCACATCAATATCAGTGGGCCCATGGCCCATCCCAGGCAGCTTCACATCGATACCAGTGGGCACGTGACTGATCTCAGGCAACTTCACATTTTTATCAGTAGGCCCATGGCCGATCTCAGGCAACTTCACATCAATATCAGTAGGCCCATGGCTGATCCCAGGCAGAGTCACATTTATACCAGTGGGCACGTGACTGATCCCAGGCAGAGTCACATTAATACCAGTGGGCACGTGGCTGATCTCAGGCAACTTCACATCAATATCAGTGGGCACGTGGCTGATCCCAGGCAGAGTCACATTAATACCATTGGGCACGTGGCTGATCCCAGGCAACTTCACATCAATATCAGTGGGCCCATGGCCGATTTCAGGCAACTTCAAATCAATATCAGTGGGCACGTGGCTGATGCCAGGCAGCTTCACATCAATATCAGTGGGCATGTGGCTGATGCCAGGCAGCTTCACATCAACATCAGTAGGCCCGTGGCCGATCCCAGGCAGCTTCACATCAATATCAGTAGGCCCGTGGCCGATCTCAGGCAACTTCACATCAATATCAGTGGGCACGTGGCTGATGCCAGGCAGCTTCACATCAATATCAGTGGGCACGTGGCTGATGCCAGGCAACTTCACATCAAAATCAGTGGGCACGTGGCTGATGCCAGGCAGCTTCACATCAATATCAGTGGGCCCATGGCCCATCCCAGGCAGCTTCACATCAATATCAGTGGGCCCATGGCCCATCCCAGGCAGCTTCACATCGATACCAGTGGGAACGTGGCCGATGCCAGGCAGCTTCACATCAATATCAGTAGGCCCATGGCTGTTCCCAGGCAACTTCACATCAATACCAGTGGGCACGTGGCTGATCCCAGGCAGAGTCACATTAATACCAGTGGGCAAGTGGCTGATCCCAGGCAGAGTCACATTAATACCAGTGGGCACGTGGCTGGTGCCAGGCAGCTTCACATCAATATCAGTAGGCCCGTGGCCGATCTCAGGCAACTTCACATCAATATCAGTGGGCACGTGGCTGATGCCAGGCAACTTCAGATCAATATCAGTGGGCACGTGGCTGATGCCAGGCAGTTTCACATCAATATCAGTGGGCCCATGGCCCATCCCAGGCAGCTTCACATCGATACCATTGGAAACGTGGCCGATGCCAGGCAGCTTCACATCAATATCAGTAGGCCCATGGCTGTTCCCAGGCAACTTCACATCAATACCAGTGGGCACGTGGCTGATCCCAGGCAGAGTCACATTAATACCAGTGGGCACGTGGCTGATCCCAGGCAGAGTCACATTAATACCATTGGGCACGTGGCTGATCCCAGGCAACTTCACATCAATATCAGTGGGCACGTGGCTGATGCCAGGCAACTTCAGATCAATACCAGTGGGCATGTGGCTTATCCCAGGCAGCTTCACATCAACATCAGTGGGCACGTGGCTGATCCCAGGCAACTTCACATCTATATCAGTAGGCCCATGGCCGATCTCAGGCAACTTCACATCAATACCAGTGGGCACGTGGCTGATTTCAGGAAGCGTCACATCAATATCAGTAGGCCCATGGCTGATTTCAGGCAACTTCACATCAATGTCAGTGGGAACGTGGCCGATCTCAGGCAACTTCACATCAACATCAGTAGGCCCGTGGCCCATCCCAGGCAGCTTCACATCAATATCAGTGGGCCCATGGCCCATCCCAGGCAGCTTCACATCGATACCAGTGGGAACGTGGCCGATGCCAGGCAGCTTCACATCAATATCAGAAGTCCCATGGCTGTTCCCAGGCAACTTCACATCTATATCAGTAGGCCCATGGCCGATCTCAGGCAACTTCACATCAATACCAGTGGGCACGTGGCTGATCCCAGGCAGAGTCACATTAATACCAGTGGGCACGTGGCTGATCTCAGGCAACTTCACATCAATATCAGTGGGCACATGGCTGATGCCAGGCAGTTTCACATCAATATCAGTGGGCCCATGGCCGATCTCAGGCAACTTCACATCAATATCAGTGGGCCATGGCCCATCCCAGGCAGCTTCACATCGATACCAGTGGGAACGTGGCCGATGCCAGGCAGCTTCACATCAATATCAGTAGGCCCATGGCTGTTCTCAGGCAACTTCACATCAATACCAGTGGGCGTGGCTGATCCCAGGCAGAGTCACATTAATACCAGTGGGCGTGGCTGTTCCCAGGCAACTTCACATCAATACCAGTGGGCACGTGGCTGATCCCAGGCAGAGTCACATTAATACCAGTGGGCACGTGGCTGATCTCAGGCAACTTCACATCAATATCAGTGGGCACATGGCTGATGCCAGGCAGTTTCACATCAATATCAGTGGGCCCATGGCCGATCTCAGGCAACTTCACATCAATATCAGTGGGCCCATGGCCCATCCCAGGCAGCTTCACATCGATACCAGTGGGAACGTGGCCGATGCCAGGCAGCTTCACATCAATATCAGTAGGCCCATGGCTGTTCCCAGGCAACTTCACATCAATACCAGTGGGCACGTGGCTGATCCCAGGCAGAGTCACATTAATACCAGTGGGCACGTGGCTGATCCCAGGCAGAGTCACATTAATACCAGTGGGCACGTGGCTGATCCCAGGCAGAGTCACATTAATACCATTGAGCACGTGGCTGATCCCAGGCAACTTCACATCAATATCAGTGGGCCCATGGCCGATCTCAGGCAACTTCAAATCAATATCAGTGGGCATGTGGCTGATGCCAGGCAGCTTCACATCAACATCAGTAGGCCCGTGGCCGATCCCAGGCAGCTTCACATCAATATCAGTGGGCACGTGGCTGATGCCAGGCAGCTTCACATCAATATCAGTGGGCACGTGGCTGATGCCAGGCAACTTCACATCAAAATCAGTGGGCACGTGGCTGATGCCAGGCAGCTTCACATCAATATCAGTGGGCCCATGGCCCATCCCAGGCAGCTTCACATCAATATCAGTGGGCCCATGGCCCATCCCAGGCAGCTTCACATCAATATCAGTGGGCCTATGGCCCATCCCAGGCAGCTTCACATCGATACCAGTGGGGCATCGATGCCAGGCAGCTTCACATCAATATCAGTAGGCCCATGGCTGTTCCCAGGCAACTTCACATCAATACCAGTGGGCACGTGGCTGATCCCAGGCAGAGTCACATTAATATCAGTGGGCCCATGGCCCATCCCAGGCAGCTTCACATCGATACCATTGGAAACGTGGCCGATGCCAGGCAACTTCACATCAATACCAGTGGGTACGTGGCTGATCCCAGGCAACTTCACATCAATATCAGTGGGCACGTGGCTGATGCCAGGCAACTTCAGATCAATACCAGTGGGCATGTGGCTGATCCCAGGCAGCTTCACATCAATACCAGTGGGCACGTGGCTGATCCCAGGCAACTTCACATCAATATCAGTTGGCCCATGGCCGATCCCAGGCAACTTCACATCAATATCAGTTGGCCCATGGCCCATCCCAGGCAGCTTCACATCAATATCAGTGGGCCTATGGCCGATCTCAGGTAACTTCACATCAATATCAGTGGGCACGTGGCTGATGCCAGGCAACTTCACAACAATATCAGTGGGTCCATGGCTGATTTCAGGCAAATTCACAGCAATGTCAGTGGGAATGTGGCCGATCCCAGGCAACTTCACATCAATATCAGTAGGCCCATGGCCGATCTCAGGCAACTTCACATCAATACCAGTGGGTCCATGGCTGATTTCAGGCAAATTCACAGCAATGTCAGAATCAGAATCAGAATCAGAAAGAGCTTTATTGCCAAGTGTACTTTCACACACAAGGAATTTTTTTGGTGCTGAAGCTTCCAGTGCACATACAATACAAATACAACAGTAATAAATAAAAATTCTAAGAATAAAAAATATAAACAGTATAAGGTCACGGTTATGTTTAGTCAGAAAAGACATAGATTATGAATATTTACAGTATTTGGAGAGTAAGAATAAATATAAATAATATGAATAATCACCTGAGTTTAGGAGATATTGCACTAAGCAGTGGGAGAAATTGCACTTACAGGCATTTGCCTTGGGGGTGGGTGGTTGGGGTTAACTGTTCAAGAGGAAATGGCCTGTGGGAAGAAACTGTTCCTGTGCCTAGATGTCCTAGTGGCCAGTGATCGGAGTCGCCGTCCTGAGGGTAACAGTTCAAACAGGTGGTGTCCGGGGTGAGTGGAGTCTGTGATGATTTTACCTGCTCTCTTCCTCACTCTGGAAGAGTACAGGTCCTGGAGGGTTGGCAGGTGGGCACCAATAATCCTCTCTGCAGTCCGGATGGTACGTTGCAGTCTCCTGATGTCTGATCTGGTAGCTGAACCAAACCAGACAGTGATGGAGGTGCATAAGACCGACTCAATGACAGCCGAGTAGAACTGAATCAGCAGCTCCTGTGGTAGGTTGAACTTCCGCAGCTGGCGAAGGAAGTACAGTCTCTGCTGGGCCTTTTTCACAATGGAGTCGATGTGATTGTCCAACTTCAGGTCCTGAGAGATGGTAGTGCCCAGGAACCTGAAAGACTCCACTGCGTCCACAGTGCTGTTCATGAGGGTGAGTGGGGAGTGATGGGCTGTTCCTCCTGAAGTCCACTATCATCTCCACTGTTTTGAGCGTTCAGCTCAAGGTTGTTATAACTGCACCAGACAGCCAGCTGTTCAACCTCCAGTCTGTAAGCAGACTCGTCACCGTTCTGGATAAGGCCGATGACAGTGGTGTCGTCTGCAAATTTCAGGAGCTTGACAGAGGGTCTTTAGAAGTGCAGTCATTGGTGTACAGGAGAAGAGCAGTGGGAGAGAACGCACTCTGGGGCGCCAGTGCTGATTGTGAGAGATCTGGATGTAAGTTTACCCAGTCTCACCCGCTGCTGCCTGTCTGTCAGGAAGCTGGAGATCCACTGACAGATTGAGGATGGCATGGAGAGCTGGGTCAGTTTGGCTGTGAGGAGCTCAGGCATGATGGTATTGAAGGCCGAACTGAAGTCCACAAATAAGATCCTTGCGTAAGTCCCGGGTCTGTCGAGATGTTGCAGGATATAATGCAGTCCAATGTTGACTGCATCATCCACAGACCTGTTTGCTCTATAGGCAAATTGGAGAGGATCCAGCAAGGGTCCAGTGATGTCCTTCAGGTGGGCCAACACCAGTCTTTCAAATGACTTCATGACCACAGACGTGAGCGACAGGTCTGTAGTCATTTAGTCCAGTGATTTTGGGTTTTTTGGGGACGGGAATGATAGTGGAGCGTTTGAAGCAGCAGGGAACTTCACACTGCTCCAATGATCTGTTGAAGATCTGCGTGAAGACTGGGGCCAGTTGGTCAGCGCAGGCTTTCAAACAAGCAGATGAGATGCCGTCTGGGCCTGAAGCTTTCTTAGTCTTCTGTTTTTTGAAGACTCGGCTCACGTCCTCCACACAGACCTTAAGCTCGGGTTGGATGGCAGGAGGGGGGAGGAGAGGGGGTGCAGGGGTGATGGTGAGGGTGTGAAGTGCAGATTAGAGTGGGTGAGTGGTGTGAGACTGGGCTTTTCAAACCTGCAGTAGAATGCATTCAGATCGTCAGCCAGTTGTGGATTCTCTACAGATCGGGGAGGTGACTTGTAATTGGTGATGTTCCTCAGGCCTTTCCAGACTGATGCGGGTCGTTGGCTGAAAACTGTTTTTTCAGCTTTTCAGAGTAGCTTCTTTTAGCAACTCTGATCTCCTTTGTCAGTCTGTTTCTGGCCTGGTTATACAAGATTTTATCCCCACTTCTGTAAGCTTCCTCTTTGGCATGACGAAGCTGTTTGAGTTTCCCAGTAAACCATGGTTTATCATTAGTGAATGATAAGAATGACCTGGTAGGAATGCATGTATCCTCACAGAAACTGATGTATGATGTTACAGTATCTGTGAGCTCATCCAGATCGGTGGTAGCAGCTTCAAAAACAGTCCAATCAGTGCAATCGAAGCAGGCTTGTAAGACCCGCTCTGCTTCATTAGTCCATCTTTTTACTGTCCTTATTACAGGTTTAGCTGATTTCAGTTTCTGCCTGTAGGTCGGTATAAGATGAACCACACAGTGATCAGACAGCCCCAAAGCTGCCCGTGGGGACGGAGTGATATGCATTCTTTATTGTGGTGTAACAGTGGTCCAGTATATTACTGTCTCTGGTGGGACATGTAACGTGCTGTCTGTATTTTGGCAGTTCACGGAGAGATTTGCTTTGTTAAAATCTCCAAGAATGATTAAAAGAGAGTCAGGGTACCTTTGTTCCGTTTCAGCTATTTGTTCAGCCAGCTGTTGCAGCGCCGTGCTCACACACGCGTCTGGAGGATGTAAACATTCACGAGAACGACCGAGGAAAACTCTCGTGGCGAGTAGAACGGTTTACAGTTTATGAAGAGCGCCTCTAAATTAGAGAGCACATCTTCTTAAGCGTTGTTACATCTGAACACCAACTTTCGTTAATGTAGAAACACAATCCACCACCTCTCGTTTTCCCTGTTAGTTCAGCGATGCGATCCGCTCTGAACAGCTGGAAGCCCGGCAGATGTAGTCCGTTGTCCGGAATGGCTTCACTCAGCCAGGTTTCAGTGAAGCACAGTGCAGCAGAGTTATAAAAGTCCCTGTTAATGCGGGAGAGGATAAGAAGTTCGTCCGTTTTGTTAGGAAGGGATCGGAGATTCGCAAGATGAATACTGGGAAGTGCAGTGCGGAGGCCCCGCATGCGAGTTTAACCAGCGCACCGGCTCGCTTCGCGTTTGCGCCTGACCGCTGCTTTTAAAAACACAGCTGCCCCTCCAACGAGAATGTCCAGCAAAACGTCCGAGTAATCAAAAAATGTAGAAATGTTGTCTGGTGTGTGTTTCCTAATGTCCAGTAGTTCGTCTTTGGTAAAGCGGATCGGGAAATAATGACAAACGCAGAACAAACAAACAAAAGCAACACAATAACTGAGGAGCTCCACACCGAGGCGGCCATCCGCGGCGCCATCATGATTGTCAGTGGGAATGTGGCCGATCCCAGGCAACTTCACATCAATATCAGTAGGCCCGTGGCCGATCTCAGGCAACTTCACATCAATATCAGTGGGCACGTGGCTGATGCCAGGCAACTTCACGTCAATATCAGTGGGTCCGTGGCTGATTTCAGGCAACTTCACGTCAATGTCAGTGGGAACGTGGCCGATCCCAGGCAGCTTCACATCAATACCAGTGGGCACGTGGCTGATCCCAGGCAACTTCACATCAATATCAGTGGGCACAAGGCCCATCCCAGGCAGCTTCACATCAATATCAGTGGGCCTATGGCCGATCTCAGGTAACTTCACATCAATATCAGTGGGCCTATGGCCGATCTCAGGTAACTTCACATCAATATCAGTGGGCACTTGGCTGATGCCAGGCAACTTCAAAACAATATCAGTGGGTCCATGGCTGATGCCAGGCAACTTCACATCAATATCAGTGGGCCTATGGCCGATCTCAGGTAACTTCACATCAATATCAGTGGGCACATGGCTGTTCCCAGGCAACTTCACATCAATATCAGTGGGCACATGGCTGTTCCCAGGCAGAGTCACATTAATACCAGTGGGCACGTGGCTGATCCCAGGCAGCTTCACATCAATATCAGTGGGTCCTTGGCTGATCCCAGGCAGCTTCACATCAATATCAGTGGGTCCTTGGCTGATCCCAGGCAGCTTCACATCAATATCAGTGGGTCCATGGCTGATCCCAGGCAACTTCCCAATAACACTGGCAGGGAGTGAGCTGGATTCTTTTAACTTCCCGTCAATGCCTAAAGAAAATTGATGCAAAAAAGAAAGGCTTAAGTTTCCTCATGGTCAATGTCAACCTCATAGCGTCAGCACAAACTCACCTTTTTGGCCTGTTAGCCCAGATGCATTCTTCAAAGACTGCATTACAGCCATATTCGACTTTACCACTGGCTGTTTTGGATTTTTTTTCTTCAAATAAAGAAAAGACAAGGGACCACCTGGAAACAAAAGGCATTATTAGCTTTAATACTAGTAATCAGGGGTTATTCTAGAAAGCAAGGTGAGGTTCACACATCTGGGTATGTTTAAGAGTAAGTGAATAATCTAAACTTCCAGCTCCAAAAATGGAGGTACATTTCAGGGTTTGCAAGTATAGCACCACACTCTCTCTGAATCTAGAGCAGGTTATTTTCCAGGGTGTTCAAGTGTTATACAATTAATATGTTTTAAATGTGTTCTATAGTTAGTCAATATAAGAGTTATTTAGAATTAATATACAATTATAACAAGCAGATGTTTAAAATGTAAAACTTATTTTTATTTTACTTCTCATCTCACATGGACGTCCAATCAATGAACACCTAACAATAAAATCCTTATTTTCAATGAATAGAGATTATTAAGTGAAAAAAAATTGCACAACCACCAATTAGGTGGTGAAGTGCACCAAGTAGGTTATGTAAATCACAATTAAACGAGGAAGTAGAATGGCACACTTTTCCTAAGCATCTGTTTCCATGGTGAATCAGGGATTCGTTGCTCTGAGGAGGTTGTGTTTTAACCTTTTTTACTATACGCCCAGGCTATTGGAACTAGCATACTTCCAGTAAGCAAGGTTTGGGTAAATCAACCGAGAGTTTGAGGTATATGACAGTAAGTTAACAACCACATAAGAGTTACAAACCATTGCTTTCCATGTGAACTTGATCAATACCAGTCTGGTATAACTGACGCCCAACTGGAGAAGCAAATCCTGAAAACAAGATATGTTGGGAAAAAAAGGGGGAAAAGTTGAAAAGGTGTTTATCTTGCATGAAACCTTACAGTAAAGTGAAAACAACAAGTTTACCATTGAGCACCAGTTGGTGACACAAAAAGGCCAAAACCATGACGGTTGTTGCCATCTTAGATTAAACAATCACCAATCTATCGATGCTTTCTAAAACAGGCTTCAAGCCAGGGCTTTTAAAACATCACAGATTTCCATCACCTGGGTTTCTTGTTAAAGTAAAATTAGTGACAGAGGATCCGCTCGTTAACATTCCCATGCACTCATTGGTTGGGTGATTAATCACTATTCCTAGTTTTCATCTGATGTCACACCCTTGAACGTCCAGCGGGAGGTCATTTTTACCAGGTTTGTAGTAGTAAGACAGTGATATTAAGACCACATTCAATATACACCTTATTGAATATGCATACTTTATACAGGCAATCAAATGAACACAGATTATTAATGCAATACAAGGTTTCTTGTTAAGTGTTTTTCTATCATAAAATATAGAGAAAATGCATTCATAATTTGGGCTTATCTGCTCGCCTACAGTATGCATTATCAAAAAGTATCATTTTATCATTTTAAAATATCATTCTTTTGGTACATAAAGGGTGTTGCAGCAATAAGGATTAAACCATTGTTGCCAACTCTCGTGGGACAAATAAGCAACCGCAGCTTCAAAAACAAGCCCACTATTATACTATTTATTAACATCAATATCAGTTATGATAAATTCTTTTTTAATCAATAAATGAGCCTGTGTAAGTATTAGTTTTACAGCTAAGACAAAAGCTGAGATCCAACACCATGCATAAAGCAATAAAACTCACTTATCTGGAGAGAAGATCTCACAGAAAGACTGTAGGACACCGCCCTGCCCAAAACCTTCTCCTCTCTCCCTCTTCCCATTCCCCCCTCCACCTGATTCAAGTCACAGAATGCAAATATACTACAGATAATGTATTTTGTGAATCTATTAGTTTTCCTTTTCATGTTTGATGTCTTTTTAAAGGTCTCAATGTGATTGGTAAATTAGTCGCAACTTCACTGTAGTCACTAGAAGGATGAGATATGAGAATTCAGTTATCCTTTTTTGAGTGGTCTCTGAAAGATATCTAAAACCTCTCCCCCGAAACCAGGTGTTGTGTTACAAATATTTACAATCCTTTGTTCTGGTCTGGGTATTTAAGCAAGGGTAGCAGAACTACCAGTTGGGAACATTCTGTAGCCAGAACCCCCATGCCGTGTTGTCAAGTGTCCTTCAAGGCACTCACACACACTGCATGTACTATGCCAGACAATGACTCTCTGAAACTATTTTCATATTACGTTGCAAGTGTATTTTACATTTTAATGCTGAAAGTTGGATTCGTGTTTAATTATGTTATTTAATAGAATAGAATAGAATAGAATAGAATAGAATAGAATAGAATAGAATAGAATAGAAAGAGCTTTATTGCCAAGTGTGCTTTCACACACAAGGAATTTGTTTTGGTGCTGAAGCTTCCAAGCAACATAGTAACAGAGTAACATAGTAACATGACACGAGACATATGACAACAAAAACACAACTGTATACACAAGTGCAACAGTAGGTATTCTTACTCCGTTCCAACAGCATAGTGACAAGACATGGGACATACGATGACCAAGAAAACATAATCAGCTGAGGGGTTCACACCGAGGCAGCCATTTGCGGCGCCAACTTTGAACCAGAATATAGAAAGCAGATTCGCAAGCATACATATGCAACAAAAACATAACATAGCATGACACAGTACACGTGGTCACGTGCTGGCATTTTTCGTGTGGGAATATGAAGGCAGGGGGAGAGAAGAGAGAGAGAGATTGTGAAAGGCAGACGGATGGAGGGGGGGCTGGGATGGGGAGGGTTATGTGTGGTGTGAGTAAGAGTCTGAGTTGTGTTGTGTGAGAATGGCAGCCACAACTTCAGATGTTTTCAAAGTTCAGTTCAATGGCTTGTCCTTGAAGAGAGATAAGGCAGTGCACAGGGAGTGATAGCAAGAAACCGTCTGACAGGCTGACCTCCCAACCGAGAGAGATAGGAGAAGGAGAAGTTACTTTTTAATTTGTATTAATCCATTTTTTCTGATCTTCGGTCATTTGGCCGGATCATAATTAATCAAACCATTCTGATCCTCAGCGTTCCTGGCGAACCGGTTCATGCAGTGACTTAGACATTTCATCCAGCGCAGTCAGACCGGTCAGAGTCTGTAAAGTTCACCAGCCTGACCCCGATGGAGCCCACTCTTGCCTGCGCATCCGCAGTCCGGACTGAGATGTTACGGTTCAGTTCGTCATTCAGTATCACTCTCTGATCTAATACCTTCAGTAGGTCACACACATCCCCGAAGTGCCCATTAATTTCCACAGACAGCGGCTGGGTGAATTTGCTGGCAGCTGTCTTACCAATCTTCCGATAGGTCAGGGCAATCCCAAGGCCGAGGAATAGGGACCCCACTATCACAATTCCAATTATGAATAAATCTTCCACGTCCTCCACAGACAGAGCCTCCAGACACACGGTTTGCCAAGTGTTCCAGGCGTCCATCGTGTAGCCAGCAGCGAAGGTCCCGTCCGGGCAGGTGGGTTCTCCCGGAGCACCCTTTCTCTGTGAAAAATCTTGTCAATCGCGCTGAGGACCAGTTAATCAATTCCATTTCAGTATTCTCAGGAGCCCAGCCAAGCAGGAGTTTGGGAAAAAAAGACCAAAGGACAAAGCGCAAGAGCAAGAGCGGGAGCAGAGAGAAAACACGTCTGCCCTCTATGAGTACAGGAAGGTTAATTGATTTAAGTTCTGTCTGGCTAAAATAAACATTAATCTTGATTTATCTTGTTTTGGTCCGAAGTCAATATTCTAGTAGTGTCTCGTGAGGAGTAGTAGGAGTTTCCACAAATCTTCCCGTCAGGACAGATCATACCGAGGACCCCATGGACTGGAGCATGGAGCTAAACATGAGGGGCAATCTGATTTCTGGCTGTTGCTGTATTAATAAGTTGCAGCTCTCGTGACTATTGTTCAAATTACACTTTATGTTATGAGTAAGCATGTGCGACTCACTTAAAGGTAAAATAATTCACTCTGCAATCCTCTGACTTATACCAGAAACGGAAAAATGTGTGTCCGTGAGGTAATGTACTTAATCGCGAGCATTATCCTCTGAGCGACTCCGGGTCCCACGGTGGAACGAATTTGAAGATAAGATATACTATAAAAAATCAACGATCTAAATTTAATCACAACTAATTCTCACAACTAATCAGCTGTTAACTTATAAACGCAACAAACTTAACGAAACCTCATACAATTATAGTCAGATTAAATTATTCATGGAGTCAGATTTAAAATTCGATGACAATAAATTAAGTGAAAGTAACAGAAATGCTGAAAAGGCTTACACGCAGAAGTCCTTAGACCAGGCCGTTAGATTCCGTCCTTGGGCTAATGGATGGACCTTACAGCTCATAAAGATAATAAATGATATCCGCCTCAATACAGATACAGGCAAAACATCAATTCTGGCACTACTCGACCTCAGTGTTGCATTCGACACTGTTGACCACTACATACTTCTTGACAGGCTAGAAAATTGGGTGGGGCTTTCTGGGAGTGTCCTCAAATGGTTCAGGTAATACTTAGACTGGAGAGGTTATTATGTGAGTAAAGGTGACCATAAGTCTGAGTGGATATCCATGACATGCAGAGTCCCACAAGGGTCAGTTCTTGCACCACTCCTATTCAACCTGTATATGCTGCCACTGAGCCAAATAATGAAAAAGAACAAAATTGCTTCCAACAGCTATGCTGACGACAGCCCGATCTACTTAGCACTGTCACCTAATGACTACAGCCCCATTGACTCCCTGTGCAAATTTATTGATGAAGTTTTACAGTTGGATGAGCCAAAATTATCTTCAGTTAAACAAAGACAAAACTGAAATCACTACATTTGGAAACAAAGATGAAATTCTCAAGGTGAACGCATATCTTAAGGCTAAAGGTCTAATAACAAAAAATCAAGTTAGGAATCTTGGTGTGATTTCAGAGTCAGACCTGATTTTCAGTACTCATGTCAAAGAAATAACTAAATCAGCTTACTATAATCAGAAAAATATTGCGAGAATTAGATGCTTTGTTTCCAGGCAAGACTTGAGAAACTCAAAAAGACCATTAGACAGCTGCAGCTCCTTCCAGTAACACTTAGGATCGATTTTAAAGTAGTATTACTTGTTTATAAATCACTCAATGACCTAGGACCTCAATACATTGCAGATATGCTGATTAAATACCAACCCAACAGATCACTCAGATCATCAGGATCAAGTCAGTTAGAAATACCAAGAGTTCACTCAAAGCAAGGAGAGTCTGCTTTTAGCTATTATGTGTCACATGCCTGCCCTGTCTCGTGTTGCACATGTGGTGTTTTGTCATGTTAGGCCATGTGCTCTGTCATTGTTAGATCCCACCCCCTTGTTATCTCGTTATTGGTTTAATTTGCCCCACCTGTGTTCCCTTATTCCCAGCTTGATTTCTCCCCTTTATATACTCCTTGTGTTTGTCAGTCCTTGTCGGATTGTTGTTATGTCTACGTCTCCCGGTTCCCTGTGACCTGTTTGGTATGTGTTCAGTTCTTTTGGTTATGTGTTTTGCCCCATCGTGGGATTTTGGTTTGTGTTTGTTTTATTTTATAATTAAATCCTTTTCCTTGCACTTGAGTCCTCGCACCAGTTTCCTTTGTGTTTAACGTGACAGAACGATCCGACCGAGGTCTTCAACCTCTGCCTGGACATGCCTCTCAGTCCCACGGAGATCGAAAGGATGGGGACCCCAGACTTTTGGGAGTTTGTGGACCGGATGGACTCCCTTCCTCCTAGGACCCCAATTCGGAGAGCTCCGTGGGTCCGTGTTCCGGTGGTCCCAGTTCCGGTGGATCGTATTCTGGTGATCCCCATTCCGGTGGATCCTGTCCACGTGGTCCGTAAGTGGAGGAGGAGAGGGAAAGCGTCCTCCGTGACGGTTCCGGTGGTCCCTGTGCCGGTGGATCGTGTGCCGGTGGTCTCTGTGCAGGTGGATTGTGTGCCGGTGGTCCCTGTGCCGGTGGATCGTGTTCCGGTGGTCCCTGCGCCGGTGGATCGTGTTCCGGTGGTCCCAGTGCCAGTGGATCGTGTTCCGGTGGTCCCTGCGCCGGTGGATCGTGTTCCGGTGGTCCCAGTGCCAGTGGATCGTGTACCGGCAGACTCTGTGCCGGATGTGCCGCCCTGGCGCCCTGCTCTTCCAACGGCGCCCTGCTCTTCCCGCGCCGCGCGGCCTCCTGAACTCTGCTGGGCGACCCGGCCTCCTGAACTCTGCGGGCCGACCCTGCCTCCTGAACTCTGCTGGCCGACCCGGCCGCCTGAACTCTGCGGGAGTCCTTGGCCTCCTGAACTTTTTGTTTTCCCCGTCCTGCCCTTGTTTTCCCCTTCCTGGTCTGTCCCTCCCGTCCCGCCCTGGTCTGTCTTTCTTGCCCCGCCTTTGGCTGATGGAGCGTCTGGTAGCCGCTCCGTAGGGAGGGGTAATGTCACATGCCTGTCCTCGTGTTGCACATGTGGTGTTTTGTCATGTTAGGCCATGTGCTCTGTCATTGTTAGATCCCACCCCCTTGTTATCTCGTTATTGGTTTCATTTGCCCCACCTGTGTTCCCTCATTCCCAGCTTGATTTCTCCCCTTTATATACTCCTTGTGTTTGTCAGTCCTTGTCGGATCGTTGTTATGTCTACGTCTCACGTTTCCCTGTGACCTGTTTGGTATGTGTTCAGTTTTTTTGGTTATGTGTTTTGCCCCATTGTGGGATTTTGGTTTGTGTTTATGTTTTATTTTATAATTAAATCCTTTTTCTTGCACTTGAGTCCTCGCACCAGTTTCCTTTGTGTTTAACGTGACATTATGCCAGCCGCAGTTGACACCAGCTTCCTGAACAGATCAGATGTGCTCCGACAGTAGCCAAATTCAAATCCAGACTCAAAACACATCTGTCCAGCTGTGCATTTACTGAATGAGCACGGTGCCACTGTACGTCCCACGGACTAATTGCACCTTATCTATGCATCATCTTTTTATTATTTTTTATAACTGTTTTAGTTTACCTTTGTTCTTATCTTTGGTTATTGTTTTATCTAAATATCATAATTTTATTCTTTTTAATTCTCTTTATGACTGTATATTTCTATTTCTTATTTATCTGTTAATTATTAATTTTGGTTAGGCCTGTCTGACTGGAAGAGATTGGAAAGGAGAGCAGTGTGCTTCGGTTCATTCTGCTTGTGGTAGCAGACAGTGCAAAGAAGCGGACTCAAGAAAGGGGAGGCCCTGCACAGGTAACGTCCCACAGGTAACGATCCTGGACCGACTTGTAAGGTCCAGGAGACATTGCCAAACTGCTCCATCTCTTCCATCTCAGATAGGGAAAACCAAAGCAAGAGAATCAGGCATATAGGGATCTATTTATCACCATTTTATTTTTATTTTTTAAATTCTCTTTACAACTGTTTTAATTATCCTTGTTTTCTTATTTCATATGTAAAGCACTTTGAATTGCCATTGTGTATGAAATGTGCTATATGAATAAACTTGCCTTGCCTTGATGATGGATTGGCAGGGAAGATAGGAAGATCTTTGCCAGGTTGAGCTGCAGGTGATGTTCTTTCATCCTTGCCGAGATGTCCACCAGACAGCTTGAGATTCGTGCAGCTACTGTGGGATCATCTGGTTGAAATGAAAGGTAACTCTTTCCCGGTAAAGAAGTGTATCTCATGCTAAGAGGGGGTAGGAAAAAATTTGCTCCAGCGATATTATTATTTTGTAACAAAGTACATGTTTATCTCATAAATAATGTTAAATTGAAAGTTCAGTGATGTTGTGTAAAGTTAGGGTTGTTGATTGTGATTGTATATGACTACCTTTGTGAAGTTTAGACGTAATTTCCTCACAATGTGCACTCTAAAAAAGATGGTCCTTCAAAGGTTCTTTACACCTAGTGTCAGTTCTATTTAGAACCGTATCGTCTTCAGGAACACTTTATATGCTGAAATGTTTCTTTGTGTTAGAGTTTAGGGCTCTTTTTCCCCTTCTTTTTCTAATTAAAATCTGTAATTGTCAGAAAACCACCTCATTTTTGATTTCTGGAGCTCAGCCATCCAATTACACAGACTGTCAACAAATTCAGTACAGGTATATTATTTATGTTCTTAAATTATCTACACATTTTAACTTTCTAATTGTTAACGGTTTCCTACCTATCATATTTCTTCTATTTTTAGTTTAACAGAACATTCTCCTTAGCAGGACCTCTCAAGCTCCATCAGGTTGGATGGGGAGTGGCTTGTGCTGTTAATTGGGTTCAAGTCTGAGTTCTGGCTGGGCCACTCAAGGACATTCACTCTGTGAATCTATTGTTTTGGCTGTGTGCTTAGGGACGTTGTCCTGTTGGAAGAGGAACCTTTGCCCCAGTCTGAGGTCCAGAGCCCTCTGGAGCATGTTTTCATCAAGGATGTCTCTACATTGCTGCATTAATCTTTTTCTCAATCCTGATTAGTCTCCCAGTTCCTGCCACTGAGGCCTGATTGGTGGAGAGCTGCAGAGATGTTTGTTCTTCTGGAAGGTTCTCCTCTCTCTAAAGAGAAATGCTGGAGCTCTGTCAGAATGACCATCGGGTTCTTGGTCACCTCCCTTACCAGCCCTTTCTACCCTGATTGATCAGTTTGGCAGGGCGGCCAGCTCTAGAAAGAGTCCTGGTGGGTTCAAACTTCTCCTATTTATGGATGATGGAGACCACTGTGCTCATTGGGACCTTCAATGCTGCAGAAAAAAATATGTACTTTTCCCCAAATCTCAGCCTCAATACATTTCTGTCTCGGAGAGATTTTGTGAATCAAGGTAAAGGCTGTGAATACTTATGTATGTCATTTTTATCAATTGTTTTTTTTTTGTCAATTCGCAAAGATTTCAAACAAACGTCTTTCAGATTGTAATAATGAGGTATTGTTTGTAGAATTGAGGAGAAAAAATGAATTGAATCCATTTTGGAATAAGGCTGTAACATAAAACAAATTGGATGAATTGGAGCGACTTTTGAAAAAATTTTCACTTGCTGCCTAATATATTCAACCCACTAACAGGTGATGAAGAGATCATCAGTGTTATCACTTCGCTCGTCAGAGCTCATAATTTTAAGCATGATCGGTGTATACACTCACCTAAAGGATTATTAGGAACACATACTAATACTGTGTTTGACCCCCTTTCGCCTTCAGAACTGCCTTAATTCTACGTGGCATTGATTCAACAAGGTGCTGAAAGCATTCTTTAGAAATGTTGGCCCATATTGATAGGATAGCATCTTGCAGTTGATGGAGATTTGTGGGATGCACATCCAGGGCACGAAGCTCCCGTTCCACCACATCCCAAAGTTGCTCTATTGGGTTGAGATCTGGTGACTGTGGGAGACATTTTAGTTCAGTGAACTCATTGTCATGTTCAACAAACCAATTTGAAATGATTCGAGCTTTGTGACATGGTGCATTATCCTGCTGGAATTAGCCATCAGAGGATGGGAACATGGTGGTCATAAAGGGATGGACATGGTCAGAAACAATGCTCAGGTAGGCCGTGGCATTTAAACCATGCCCAATTGGCACTAAGGGGCCTAAAGTGTGCCAAGAAAACATCCCCCACACCATTACACCACCACCACCAGCCTGCACAGTGAAAACATCCCCCACACCATTACACCACCACCACCAGCCTGCACAGTGGTAACAAGGCATGATGGATCATGTTCTCATTCTGTTTACGCCAAATTCTGACTCTACCATCTGAATGTCTCAACAGAAATCGAGACTCATCAGACCAGGCAACATTTTTCCAGTCTTCAACTGTCCAATTTTGGTGAGCATGTGCAAATTGTAGCCTCTTTTTCCTATTTGTAGTGGAGATGAGTGGGGTCTTCTGCTGTTGTAGCCCATCCGCCTCAAGGTTGTGCGTGTTGTGGCTTCACAAATGCTTTGCTGCATACCTCGGTTGTAATGAGTGGTTATTTCAGTCAAAGTTGCTCTTCTATCAGCTTGAATCAGTCGGCCCATTCTCCTCTGACCTCTAGCATCAACAAGGCATTTTCACCCACAGGACTGCCGCATACTGGATGTTTTTCCCTTTTCACACCATTCTTTGTAAACCCTAGAAATGGTTGTGTGTGAAAATCCCAGTAACTGAGCAGATTGTGAAATACTCAGACCGGCCCGTCTGGCACCAACATCCATGCCACGCTCAAAATTGCTTAAATCCCCTTTCTTTCCCATTCTGACCTTCAGTTTGGAGTTCAGGAGATTGTCTTGACCAGGACCACACCCCTAAATGCATTGAAGCAACTGCCATGTGATTGGTTGATTAGATAATTGCATTAATGAGAAATTGAACAGGTGTTCCTAATAATCCTTTAGGTTAGTGTGTGTATATATATATATATATATATATATATATATATATATATATATATATATATATATATATATATATATATATATATGTATATATATATATATATATATATATATATATATATATATATATAATGTTGCAATCAGGGCTTGGCATTAACTTTTTTTTGCTCATGTAAGCGGCCTACTTCTGACCACAGTTAGGATCTGCGTTGTGTACTTAGTTGAATGAAAACACGGGACAACTGGAACTGCTGCTGATGGAGGGTTTATTATAATGAGGCGTGCAGATACCACTGATTGGATTAAAGAGAGAACAGCAATGAGAAATGTTTTTCACCGTGATTTTATCACCTGTCTTCAACGCACTCAAAGCCGACTGAGGACGCGGCAGTTCAATTAATCAAAATACTCTTTCCCAAAACAACAGTGATAGATATGAAAACTAAATTATAACATTTCCTTAGATAAAATAATATAAAGTAAATAAATAAAAAATTGACAGAAAGTATTATTAGAGAAATAATCACATTGTGATTATTTACTCATGTATATTAACATCCGTTACATTCACCATCCACTATGGCTGGTAGTTTTCTAAAGTTACTAGCCTCTCATTTTTTTATTTTCGTTTTAATTATAAAGGAATAGTTAACCCAAAAAGGAAAATGACCCTATGATTTACTCACCCTCAAGCCATTCTATATTATAATACACTCAGTTATATATAAAAAAAATATATCCTGGCTAATTCATGTATTATGGCAGCCCAAAGTTTGTAGCCCAAAAGAATGCATCCATCCATTATAAAAGTAATCCATAAAGTTCCGGAGATAACCTTCTGAAGTGATGTATTTAAGGAAAAAATCCATATTTAAAACTTTAAAAAGTCAAAGTTTTTGGCTTTCTGCCAAAGTGGCTAGCAGGAGTGACTGTTACACACGACTGTTAAAATGTACCTGCCTTTGGCAAGAGAGTTAATGTCAAGCCCTGGAATACAGTAATTTATAGGGATTGGCCCATGACAGAACGAGCAGCAAAGGCTGGGTAGAGTGTTTTGTTACAATAGCAAGAGATACAATTTTAAGTTCCTGCAAGTGATGGACTTGTGATTCTTGTAATCAAATATGACAAACTTAAGCAGCACAAACACAGTCCTGTAGGCAGTCATTTTAGTCAGTGTTGGGCAGTAATGCATTACTTAGTAACAAGTTATTATGGGCATCTTGCCCAGGACTCCCTAGATTCTTTTAATCTCAGACCTTTCTGGAAAAGTAACAGCTAAATAAAAAGATGAATCAGAGTAATTGAATGCATAAGATCCAAACTAGTAATTCAAGTATAGTTCAACATCCAGGTCAGCCGTGGTACAAGGTTGCCAACAGAATGCAGCATTATCATCAAGTTTGTAAAATGAGACATATCTAGCCATCAATACCCGTTTTCAGACCCCCTGTATCTCCTTGACATGTAAAACGAACCACCAAGTTTACCTTTTGATAAACTCACAAATACCACCTTAGAATAGATATACAAGGAATACACATTTAGTATGGCATGAAGTCACCTTGGAATGAAAAGATTAATAGCACTTGTTGCAAAGAAAAAAAAAGGCAGAATTTTCCCAGATTAGTTGTTTTATTGACTAAAAACAAGATCTGAAAATGGCAGATTTATATACAGATCTATGTGACTTTAGAGCATAAGCACACGGTCAACTTCCCATCAACCTCAGCTGGGTCATGGCAGGAGTTAGTCAACTTCCCATCAACCTCGGTTGGCCCATTGCTAATCCCAGGCAGCTTCACATCAATACCAGTGGGCGTGGCTTATCCCAGGCAGCTTCACATCAATATCAGTGGGAACGTGGCTGATCTCAGGCAACTTCACATCAATACCAGTGGGCACATGACTTATCCCAGGCAACTTCACATCAATATCAGTAGGCCCGTGGCTGATCTCAGGCAACTTCACATCATTATCAGTAGGCCGTGGCGATCTCAGGCAACTTCACATCATTATCAGTAGGCCGTGGCGATCTCAGCAACTTCACATCAATACCAGTGGGCACATGGCTGATTTCAGGCAGCTTCACATCAATATCAGTGGGCCCATGGCGATCTCAGGCAACTTCACATAAGTATCAGTGGGCACGTGGCCGATCCCAGGCAACTTCACATCAATATCAGTAGGCCCGTGGCTGTTCCCAGGCAGCTTCACATCAATATCAGTGGGAACGTGGCTGATCTCAGGCAACTTCACATCAATATCAGTGGGCACGTGGCTGATGCCAGGCAACTTCACATCAATACCAGTGGGCACGTGGCTGATTTCAGGAAGCTTCACATCAATATCAGTAGGCCCATGGCGATCTCAGGCAACTTCACATCAATATCAGTGGGCCCATGGCCAATCTCAGGCAACTTCACATCAATATCAGTAGGCCCGTGGCCGATCTCAGGCAGCTTCACATCAATACCAGTGGGCACGGGGCTGATCTCAGGCAACTTCACATCAATATCAGTGGGCAAGTGGCTGATGCCAGGCAACTTCACATCAATACCAGTGGGCCCATGCATGATGCCAGGCAACTTCACATCAATACCAGTGGGCACATGGCGATCTCAGGCAACTTCACATCAAAATCAGTAGGAACGTGGCCGATCCCAGGCAACTTCACATCTATATCAGTGGGCCCATGGCTGATGCCAGGCAACTTCACATCAATATCAGTGGGCACGTGGTTGATCTCAGGCAACTTTACGTCAGTATCAGTGGGCCCATGGCCGATCTCAGGCAACTTCACATCAATATCAGTGGGCACGTGGCTGATTTCAGGAAGCTTCACATCAATATCAGTAGGCTCGTGGCCGATCTCAGGCAGCTCCACATCAATATCAGTGGGCCCATGGCTAATTTCAGGCAACTTCACATCAATATCAGTGGGCCCATGGCCGATCTCAGGCAGCTCCACATCAATATCAGTGGGCCCATGGCCAATCTCAGGCAACTTCACATCAATATCAGTGGGCCCATGGCCGATCCCAGGCAACTTCACATCAATATCAGTAGGAACGTGGCTGATCCCTGGCAACTTCACATCTATATCAGTGGGCCCATGGCCGATCCCAGGCAACTTCACATCAATATCAGTAGGAACGTGGCTGATCCCTGGCAACTTCACATCTATATCAGTGGGCCCATGGCTGATGCCAGGCAACTTCACATCAATACCAGTGGGCACGTGGCTTATCCCAGGCAGCTTCACATCAATATCAGTGGGCACGTGGCCGATCTCAGGCAACTTCACATCAATATCAGTGGGCCCATGGCTGATCCCAGGCAGCTTCACATCAATATCAGTGGACCCATGGCCGATCTCAGGCAGCTTCACATCAATATCAGTGGGCACGTTGCTGATCCCAGGCAACTTCACATCAATATCAGTGGGCCCATGGCCGATCTCAGGCAACTTCACATCAATATCAGTGGGCACGTGGCTGATCTCAGGCAACTTCACGTCAATATCAGTGGGCCCATGGCCGATCTCATGCAACTTCACATCAATATCAGTGGGAACGTGGCTGATGCCAGGCAAATTCACAGCAATGTCAGTGGGAATGTGGCCAATCCCAGGCAGAGTCACATCAATATCAGTGGGCACGTGGCTGATCCCAGGCAACTTCACATCAATATCTGTAGGCCCATGGCTGATTTCAGGCAACTTCACATCAATATCAGTAGGCCCGTGGCCGATCCCAGGCAACTTCACATCTATATCAGTAGGCCCATGGCCGATCTCAGGCAACTTCACATCAATACCAGTGGGCACGTGGCTTATCCCAGGCAGCTTCACATCAATATCAGTGGGCACGTGGCCGATCTCAGGCAACTTCACATCAATACCAGTGGACACGTGGCTGATTTCAGGCAGCTTCACATCAATATCAGTGGGCACGTGGTTGATCTCAGGCAACTTTACGTCAGTATCAATGGGCCCATGGCCAATCTCAGGCAACTTCACATCAATATCAGTGGGCATGTGGCTGATGCCAGGCAGCTTCACATCAATATCAGTAGGCTCGTGGCCGATCTCAGGCAACTTCCCATCAATATCAGTAGGCACATGACTGATCCCAGGCAGCTTCACATCAATATCAGTGGGCACGGGGCTGATCTCAGGCAACTTCACTTTTATATTAGTGGGCCTATGGCTTATCCCAGGCAGCTTCACATCAATATCAGTGGGCCCATGGCCAATCTCAGGCAACTTCACATCAATATCAGTGGGCCCATGGCCAATCTCAGGCAACTTCACATCAATATCAGTGGGCCCATGGCCGATCCCAGGCAACTTCACATCAATATCAGTGGGCCCATGGCCGATCTCAGGCAACTTCACATCAATATCAGTGGGCACGTGGCTGATGCCAGGCAACTTCACATCAATATCAGTGGGTCCGTGGCTGATTTCAGGCAAATTCACAGCAATGTCAGTGGGAATGTGGCCAATCCCAGGCAGAGTCACATCAATATCAGTGGGCACGTGGCTGATCCCAGGCAACTTCAAATCAATATCAGTGGGCACGTGGCTGATGCCAGGCAACTTTACATCAATACCAGTGGGCACGTGGCTGATTTCAGGAAGCGTCACATCAATATCAGTAGGCCCATGGCTGATTTCAGGCAACTTCACATCAATATCAGTAGGCCCGTGGCCGATCCCAGGCAACTTCACATCTATATCAGTAGGCCATGGCGATCTCAGGCAACTTCACATCAATATCAGTGGGCATGTGGCTGATGCCAGGCAGCTTCACATCAATATCAGTGGGCCCATGGCCGATCTCAGGCAACTTCACATCAATATCAGTAGGCCCATGGCTGATTTCAGGCAACTTCACATCAATATCAGTAGGCCCGTGGCCGATCCCAGGCAACTTCACATCTATATCAGTAGGCCCATGGCGATCTCGACAACTTCACATCAATATCAGTGGGCATGTGGCTGATGCCAGGCAGCTTCACATCAATATCAGTGCTGTGAATTTGCCTGAAATCAGCCACGGACCCAATGTCAGTGGGAATGTGGCCAATCCCGAGGCAGAGTAACATCAATATCAGTGGGCACGTGGCTGATCCCAGGCAACTTCAAATCAATATCAGTGGGCGTGGCTGATGTCAGGCAACTTCACATCAAGATCAGTGGGCGTGGCTGATCCCAGGCAACTTCAAATCAATATCAGTGGGCACATGGCTGATGCCAGGCAACTTCAAATCAATGTCAGTGGGAACGTGGCGATCCCAGGCAACTTCACATCTATATCAGTGGGCCCATGGCCGATCTCAGCAACTTCACATCAATATCAGTGGGCCCATGGCGATCTCAGGCAACTTCACATCAATATCAGTAGGCCGTGGCGATCCCAGGCAACTTCACATCTATATCAGTAGGCCCATGGCGATCTCGAGGCAACTTCACATCAATACCAGTGGGCACGTGGCTTATCCCAGGCAGCTTCACATCAATATCAGTGGGCACGTGGCCGATCTCAGGCAACTTCACATCAATATCAGTGGGCACGTGGCTGATCTCAGGCAACTTCACATCAATATCAGTGGGCATGTGGCTGATGCCAGGCAGCTTCACATCAATATCAGTGGGCCATGGCCAATCTCAGGCAACTTCACATCAATATCAGTGGGCCCATGGCCGATCTCAGGCAACTTCACATCAATATCAGTAGGCCCATGGCTGATTTCAGGCAACTTCACATCAATATCAGTAGGCCCGTGGCGATCCCACAACTTCACATCTATATCAGTAGGCCCATGGCGATCTCAGGCAACTTCACATCAATATCAGTGGGCCCGTGGCGATCCCAGGCAACTTCACATCTATATCAGTAGGCCCATGGCGATCTCGAGCAACTTCACATCAATATCAGTGGGCATGTGGCTGATGCCAGGCAGCTTCACATCAATATCAGTGGGCCCATGGCGATCTCAGGCAACTTCACATCAATATCAGTAGGCCCATGGCTGATTTCAGGCAACTTCACATCAATATCAGTAGGCCCGTGGCCGATCCCAGGCAACTTCACATCTATATCAGTAGGCCATGGCGATCTCGCAACTTCACATCAATATCAGTGGGCATGTGGCTGATGCCAGGCAGCTTCACATCAATATCAGTGGGCCCATGGCCGATCTCAGGCAACTTCACATCAATATCAGTGGGCACGTGGCTGATCCCAGGCAACTTCAAATCAATATCAGTGGGCACGTGGCTGATGCCAGGCAACTTCACATCAATATCAGTGGGCACGAGGCTTAACCCAGGCAACTTCACATCAATATCAGTGGGCACATGGCTGATGCCAGGCAACTTCACATCAATGTCAGTGGGAACGTGGCCGATCCCAGGCAACTTCACATCTATATCAGTGGGCCCATGGCCGATCTCAGGCAACTTCACATCAATATCAGTAGGCCGTGGCGATCCCAGGCAACTTCACATCTATATCAGTAGGCCCATGGCCGATCTCAGGCAACTTCACATCAATACCAGTGGGCAAGTGGCTTATCCCAGGCAGCTTCACATCAATATCAGTGGGCACGTGGCCGATCTCAGGCAACTTCACATCAATACCAGTGGACACGTGGCTGATTTCAGGCAGCTTCACATCAATATCAGTGGGCACGTGGTTGATCTCAGGCAACTTTACATCAATATCAGTGGGCACGTGGCTGATCTCAGGCAACTTCACATCAATATCAGTGGGCATGTGGCTGATGCCAGGCAGCTTCACATCAATATCAGTAGGCTCGTGGCCGATCTCAGGCAACTTCCATCAATATCAGTAGGCACATGACTGATCCCAGGCAGCTTCACATCAATATCAGTGGGCACGGGGCTGATCTCAGGCAACTTCACATCAATATCAGTGGGCCCATGGCCAATCTCAGGCAACTTCACATCAATATCAGTGGGCCCATGGCCGATCCCAGGCAACTTCACATCAATATCAGTGGGCCATGGCGATCTCAGGCAACTTCACATCAATATCACTAGACCCATGGCGATCCCAGGCAACTTCACATCAATATCAGTGGGCTCGTGGCGATCTCAGGCAACTTTACGTCAATATCAGTGGGTCCATGGCCAATATCAGGCAACTTCACATCAATATCAGTGGGAGCAGGCTTATCCCAGGCAGCTTCACATCAATATCAGTGAGCCCATGGCGATCTCAGGCAACTTCACATCAATACCAGTGGGCACGTGGCTGTTGCCAGGCAACTTCAGATCAATACCAGTGGGCGCGTGGCTGATCCCAGGCAGCTTCACATCAATATCAGTAGGCCCGTGGCGATCTCAGGCAACTTCACATCAATATCAGTGGGCGCGTGGCTGATGCCAGGCAGCTTCACATCAATATCAGTGGGCCCATGGCCGATCTCAGGCAACTTCACATCAATATCAGTGGGCGCGTTCCTGATCCCAGGCAACTTCAAATCAATATCAGTGGGCACGTGGCTGATGCCAGGCAACTTCACATCAATGTCAGTGGGAAGCGTGGCGATCCCAGGCAACTTCACATCTATATCAGTAGGCCCATGGCCCATCCTAGGCAGCTTCACATCAATATCAGTAGGCCCATGGCTGTTCCCAGGCAACTTCAGATCAATACCAGTGGGCCGTGGCTGATTTCAGGAAGTGTCACATCAATATCAGTAGGCCCGTGGCTGATTTCAGGCAACTTCACATCAATGTCAGTGGGAGCGTGGCGATCCCAGGCAACTTCACATCAATATCAGTGGGCGCGTGGCGATGCCAGGCAGCTTCAAATCAATATCAGTAGGCCCATGGCTGTTCCCAGGCAGAGTCACATTAATATCAGTGGGCACGTGGCTGATGCCAGGCAACTTCAGATCAATACCAGTGGGCACGTGGCTTATCCCAGGCAGCTTCACATCAATATCAGTGGGCCCATGGCCGATCTCAGGCAACTTCAAATCAATATCAGTGGGCACGTGGCTGATGCCAGGCAACTTCAGATCAATACCAGTGGGCATGTGGCTGATCCCAGGCAGCTTCACATCAACATCAGTGGGCACGTGGCTGATCCCAGGCAACTTCACATCAATACCAGTGGGCACGTGGCTGATTTCAGGAAGCGTCACATCAATATCAGTAGGCCCGTGGCCGATCCCAGGCAACTTCACATCAATGTCAGTGGGCACGTGGCTGATGCCAGGCAACTTCACATCGATATCAGTGGGCCCATGGCCCATCCCAGGCAGCTTCACATCGATATCAGTAGGCCCATGGCTGTTCCCAGGCAACTTCACATCAATACCAGTGGGCACGTGGCTGATCCCAGGCAGAGTCACATTAATACCAGTGGGCACATGGCTGATCCCAGGCAGCTTCACATCAATATCAGTAGGGCCATGGCTGTTCCCAGGCAACTTCACATCAATACCAGTGGGCACGTGGCTGATCCCAGGCAGAGTCACATTAATACCAGTGGGCACGTGGCTGATCCCAGGCAGAGTCACATTAATACCAGTGGGCAAGTGGCTGATCCCAGGCAGAGTCACATTAATATCAGTGGGCACGTGGCTGATGCCAGGCAGCGTCACATCAATATCAGTAGGCCCGTGGCCGATCTCAGGCAACTTCACATCAATACCAGTGGGCACGTGGCTGATCCCAGGCAGAGTCACATTAATACCAGTGGGCACGTGGCTGATCCCAGGCAACTTCACATCAATATCAGTGGGCCCATGGCCGATCTCAGGCAACTTCAAATCAATATCAGTGGGCACGTGGCTGATGCCAGGCAGCTTCACATCAATATCAGTGGGCCCATGGCCCATCCCAGGCAGCTTCACATCAATATCAGTGGGCCCATGGCCCATCCCAGGCAGCTTCACATCAATATCAGTGGGCCCATGGCCCATCCCAGGCAACTTCACGCCGATACCAGTGGGAGCGTGGCGATGCCAGGCAGCTTCACATCAATATCAGTAGGCCCATGGCTGTTCCCAGGCAACTTCACATCAATACCAGTGGGCGTGGCTGATCCCAGGCAGAGACACATTAATACCAGTGGGCGCGTGGCTGATCCCAGGCAGAGTCACATTAATACCAGTGGGCACGTGGCTGATCCCAGGCAACTTCACATCAATATCAGTGGGCACGTGGCTGATGCCAGGCAACTTCACATCAATATCAGTGGGCACGTGGCTGATGCCAGGCAGTTTCACATCAATATCAGTGGGCCCATGGCCCATCCCAGGCAGCTTCACATCGATACCAGTGGGAACGTGGCCGATGCCAGGCAACTTCACATCAATATCAGTAGGCCCATGGCTGTTCTCAGGCAACTTCACATCAATATCAGTGGGTCCGTGGCTGATCTCAGGCAACTTCACATCAATATCAGTGGGTCCGTGGCTGATTTCAGGCAAATTCACAGCAATGTCAGTGGGAATGTGGCCAATCCCAGGCAGAGTCACATCAATATCAGTGGGCACGTGGCTGATCCCAGGCAACTTCAAATCAATATCAGTGGGCACGTGGCTGATGCCAGGCAACTTCACATCAATACCAGTGGGCACGTGGCTGATTTCAGGAAGCGTCACATCAATATCAGTGGGCCCATGGCCCATCCCAGGCAGCTTCACATCAATATCAGTGGGCCCATGGCCCATCCCAGGCAGCTTCACATCGATACCAGTGGGAACGTGGCCGATGCCAGGCAGCTTCACATCAATATCAGTAGGCCCATGGCTGTTCCCAGGCAACTTCACATCAATACCAGTGGGCACGTGGCTGATCCCAGGCAGAGTCACATTAATACCAGTGGGCACGTGGCTGATCCCAGGCAGAGTCACATTAATACCAGTGGGCACGTGGCTGATGCCAGGCAACTTCACATCAATATCAGTGGGCACGTGGCTGATGCCAGGCAACTTCACATCAATATCAGTGGGCACGTGGCTGATGCCAGGCAGTTTCACATCAATATCAGTGGGCCCATGGCCCATCCCAGGCAACTTCACGCCGATACCAGTGGGAGCGTGGCGATGCCAGGCAACTTCACATCAATATCAGTAGGCCCATGGCTGTTCTCAGGCAACTTCACATCAATATCAGTGGGAACGTGGCTGATACCAGGCAACTTCACATCAATATCAGTGGGTCCGTGGCTGATTTCAGGCAAATTCACAGCAATGTCAGTGGGAATGTGGCCAATCCCAGGCAGAGTCACATCAATATCAGTGGGCACGTGGCTGATCCCAGGCAACTTCAAATCAATATCAGTGGGCACGTGGCTGATGCCAGGCAACTTCACATCAATACCAGTGGGCACGTGGCTGATTTCAGGAAGCGTCACATCAATATCAGTAGGCCCATGGCTGTTCCCAGGCAACTTCACATCAATATCAGTGGGCACGTGACTGATCTCAGGCAACTTCACATCAATATCAGTGGGCCCATGGCCGATCTCAGGCAACTTCAGATCAATACCAGTGGGCCCGTGGCTGATTTCAGGAAGCGTCACATCAATATCTGTAGGCCCATGGCTGATTTCAGGCAACTTCACATCAATATCAGTAGGCCCGTGGCCGATCCCAGGCAACTTCACATCTATATCAGTAGGCCCGTGGCGATCCCAGGCAACTTCACATCAATATCAGTGGGCCCGTGGCTGATTTCAGGAAGCGTCACATCAATATCAGTAGGCCCATGGCTGATTTCAGGCAACTTCACATCAATGTCAGTGGGAACGTGGCCGATCCCAGGCAACTTCACATCAATATCAGTGGGCACGTGGCTGATGCCAGGCAATTTCACATCAATATCAGTGGGCACGTGGCCGATGCCAGGCAGCTTCAGATCAATACCAGTGGGCATGTGGCTGATCCCAGGCAGCTTCACATCAACATCAGTGGGCCCTTGGCCGATCTCAGGCAACTTCACATTAATACCAGCGGGCACCTGACTGATCTCAGGCAACTTCACATCAATATCAGTGGGCCCATGGCGGCGCAGTCAACTTCACATCAATATCAGTAGGCCCGTGGCCGATCTCAGGCAACTTCACATTAATACCAGCGGGCACCTGACTGATCTCAGGCAACTTCACATCAATACCAGTGGGCACGCGGCTGATCCCAGGCAGAGTCACATTAATACCAGTGGGCGCGTGGCTGATTCCAGGCAGAGTCACATTAATACCAGTGGGCACGTGGCTGATTCCAGGCAATTTCACATCAATATCAGTAGGCCCATGGCTGATCTCAGGCAACTTCACATCAATACCAGTGGGCACGTGGCTGATCCTAGGCAGCTTCACATCAATATCAGTAGGCCCATGGCTGTTCCCAGGCAACTTCACATCAATACCAGTGGGCACGTGGCTGATCCCAGGCAGAGTCACATTAATACCAGTGGGCACGTGGCTGATCCCAGGCAGAGTCACATTAATACCAGTGGGCACGTGGCTGATCCCAGGCAACTTCACATCAATATCAGTGGGCACGTGGCTGATGCCAGGCAGTTTCACATCAATATCAGTGGGCACGTGGCTGATCCCAGGCAACTTCACATCAATATCAGTGGGCACGTGGCTGATCCCAGGCAGAGTCACATTAATACCAGTGGGAACGTGGCCGATGCCAGGCAGCTTCACATCAATATCAGTAGGTCCATGGCTGTTCTCAGGCAACTTCACATCAATATCAGTGGGAACGTGGCTGATACCAGGCAACTTCACATCAATATCAGTGGGTCCGTGGCTGATTTCAGGCAAATTCACAGCAATGTCAGTGGGAATGTGGCCAATCCCAGGCAGAGTCACATCAATATCAGTGGGCACGTGGCTGATCCCAGGCAACTTCACATCAATACCAGTGGGCACGTGGCTGATGCCAGGCAACTTCACATCAATATCAGTGGGCACGTGGCTGATGCCAGGCAGTTTCACATCAATATCAGTGGGCCCATGGCCCATCCCAGGCAGCTTCACATCGATACCAGTGGGAACGTGGCCGATGCCAGGCAACTTCACATCAATATCAGTAGGCCCATGGCTGTTCTCAGGCAACTTCACATCAATATCAGTGGGAACGTGGCTGATACCAGGCAACTTCACATCAATATCAGTGGGTCCGTGGCTGATTTCAGGCAAATTCACAGCAATGTCAGTGGGAATGTGGCCAATCCCAGGCAGAGTCACATCAATATCAGTGGGCACGTGGCTGATTTCAGGAAGCGTCACATCAATATCAGTAGGCCCATGGCTGATTTCAGGCAACTTCACATCAATGTCAGTGGGAACGTGGCCGATCCCAGGCAGAGTCACATTAATACCAGTGGGCACGTGACTGATCTCAGGCAACTTCACATCAATATCAGTAGGCCGTGGCGATCCCAGGCAACTTCACATCTATATCAGTAGGCCCATGGCGATCTCAGGCAACTTCACATCAATATCAGTAGGCACGTGGCTGATCCCAGGCAACTTCACATCAATGCCAGTGGGCACGTGGCTGATTTCAGGAAGCGTCACATCAATATCAGTAGGCCCATGGCTGATTTCAGGCAACTTCACATCAATGTCAGTGGGAACGTGGCCGATCCCAGGCAGAGTCACATTAATACCAGTGGGCACGTGGCTGATCCCAGGCAGAGTCACATTAATACCAGTGGGCACGTGGCTGATCCCAGGCAGAGTCACATTAATACCAGTGGGCAAGTGGCTGATCCCAGGCAGAGTCACATTAATATCAGTGGGCACGTGGCTGATGCCAGGCAGCGTCACATCAATATCAGTAGGCCCGTGGCCGATCTCAGGCAACTTCAAATCAATATCAGTGGGCACGTGGCTGATGCCAGGCAACTTCACATCAATACCAGTGGGCACGTGGCTGATTTCAGGAAGCGTCACATCAATATCTGTAGGCCCATGGCTGATTTCAGGCAACTTCACATCAATATCAGTAGGCCCGTGGCCGATCCCAGGCAACTTCACATCTATATCAGTAGGCCCATGGCCGATCTCAGGCAACTTCATATCAATATCAGTAGGCCCGTGGCCGATCTCAGGCAACTTCACATCAATATCAGTGGGCCCGTGGCTGATTTCAGGAAGCGTCACATCAATATCAGTAGGCCCATGGCTGATTTCAGGCAACTTCACATCAATGTCAGTGGGAACGTGGCCGATCCCAGGCAACTTCACATCAATATCAGTGGGCACGTGGCTGATGCCAGGCAACTTCACATCAATACCAGTGGGCACGTGGCTGATCCCAGGCAGCTTCAGATCAATACCAGTGGGCATGTGGCTGATCCCAGGCAGCTTCACATCAACATCAGTGGGCCCTTGGCCGATCTCAGGCAACTTCACATCAATATCAGTAGGCCCATGGCTGTTCCCAGGCAACTTCACATCAATACCAGTGGGCACGCGGCTGATCCCAGGCAGAGTCACATTAATACCAGTGGGCACGTGGCTGATTCCAGGCAATTTCACATCAATATCAGTAGGCCCATGGCTGATCTCAGGCAACTTCACATCAATACCAGTGGGCACGTGGCTGATCCTAGGCAGCTTCACATCAATATCAGTGGGCCCATGGCCGATCTCAGGCAACTTCACATCAATATCAGTGGGCACGTGGCTGATGCCAGGCAACTTCAGATCAATACCAGTGGGCATGTGGCTGATCCCAGGCAGCTTCACATCAACATCAGTGGGCACGTGGCTGATCCCAGGAAACTTCACATCAATACCAGTGGGCACGTGGCTGATTTCAGGAAGCGTCACATCAATATCAGTAGGCCCATGGCTGATTTCAGGCAACTTCACATCAATGTCAGTGGGAACGTGGCCGATCCCAGGCAACTTCACATCAATGTCAGTGGGAACGTGGCTGATGCCAGGCAGCTTCACATCTATATCAGTGGGCCCATGGCCGATCTCAGGCAACTTCACATCAATGTCAGTGGGAACGTGGCCGATCCCAGGCAGCTTCACATCAATATCAGTGGGCACGTTGCTGATCCCAGGCAACTTCACATCAATATCAGTGTGCCCATGGCCGATCTCAGGCAACTTCACATTAATACCAGCGGGCACCTGACTGATCTCAGGCAACTTCACGTCAATATCAGTGGGCCCATGGCCGAGCCCAGGCAACTTCACATCAATATCAGTGGGCACGTGGCTGATGCCAGGCAACTTCACATCAATATCAGTAGGCCCATGGCCCATCCCAGGCAGCTGCACAGCGATACCAGTGGGAGCGTGGCGATGCCAGGCAACTTCACATCAATATCAGTAGGCCCATGGCTGTTCCCAGGCAACTTCACATCAATACCAGTGGGCACGTGGCTGATCCCAGGCAGAGTCACATTAATACCAGTGGGCACGTGGCTGATCCCAGGCAGAGTCACATTAATACCAGTGGGCACGTGGCTGATCCCAGGCAGAGTCACATTAATACCAGTGGGCACGTGGCTGATCCCAGGCAGAGTCACATTAATACCAGTGGGCACGTGGCTGATCCCAGGCAGAGTCACATTAATACCAGTGGGCACGTGGCTGATCCCAGGCAGAGTCACATTAATACCAGTGGGCAAGTGGCTGATCCCAGGCAGAGTCACATTAATATCAGTGGGCACGTGGCTGATGCCAGGCAGCGTCACATCAATATCAGTAGGCCCGTGGCCGATCTCAGGCAACTTCACATCAATATCAGTGGGCACGTGGCTGATGCCAGGCAGAGTCACATTAATACCAGTGGGCACGTGGCTGATCCCAGGCAGCTTCACATCAATATCAGTGGGCCCATGGCCCATCCCAGGCAGCTTCACATCAATATCACTGGGCCCATGGCCCATCCCAGGCAGCTTCACATCAATATCAGTGGGAACGTGGCCGATGCCAGGCAGCTTCACATCAATATCAGTAGGCCCATGGCTGTTCCCAGGCAACTTCACATCAATACCAGTGGGCACGTGGCTGATCCCAGGCAGAGTCACATCAATATCAGTGGGCCCATGGCCCATCCCAGGCAGCTTCACATCAATACCAGTGGGAACGTGGCCGATGCCAGGCAGCTTCACATCAATATCAGTAGGCCCATGGCTGTTCCCAGGCAACTTCACATCAATACCAGTGGGCACGTGGCTGATCCCAGGCAGAGTCACATTAATACCAGTGGGCACGTGGCTGATCCCAGGCAGAGTCACATTAATACCATTGGGCACGTGGCTGATCCCAGGCAACTTCAGATCAATACCAGTGGGCATGTGGCTGATCCCAGGCAGCTTCACATCAACATCAGTGGGCACGTGGCTGATTTCAGGAAGCGTCACATCAATATCAGTAGGCCCATGTCTGATTTCAGGCAACTTCACATCAATATCAGTAGGCACGTGGCTGATTTCAGGAAACGTCACATCAATATCAGTGGGCACGTGGCTGATGCCAGGCAACTTCACGTCAATATCAGTGGGTCCGTGGCTGATTTCAGGCAACTTTACATCAATGTCAGTGGGAACGTGGCCGATCCCAGGCAGCTTCACATCAATATCAGTGGGCACGTGGCTGATCCCAGGCAACTTCACATCAACATCAGTAGGCCCATGGCCGATCCCAGGCAGCTTCACATCAATATCAGTGGGCACATGGCTGATCCCAGGCAGCTTCACATCAATATCAGTGGGCCTATGGCCGATCTCAGGCAACTTCACATCAATATCAGTGGGCCCATGGCTGATCCCAGGCAGAGTCACATTAATACCAGTGGACAAGTGGCTGATCCCAGGCAGAGTCACATTAATACCAGTGGGCACGTGGCTGGTGCCAGGCAGCTTCACATCAATATCAGTAGGCCCGTGGCCGATCTCAGGCAACTTCACATCAATATCAGTGGGCACGTGGCTGATGCCAGGCAACTTCAGATCAATATCAGTGGGCACGTGGCTGATCCCAGTCAGCTTCACATCAGTATCAGTGGGCACGTGGCTGATCCCAGGCAGCTTCACATCAATATCAGTGGGCCCGTGGCTGATCCCAGGCAACTTTACGTCAATATCAGTGGGCCCATGGCCGATCTCAGGCAACTTTACGTCAATATCAGTGGGCCCGTGGCTGATCCCAGGATACTTCCCAATAACATTGGCAGGGAGTGAGCTGGATTCATTGAAGTTCCCGTCAATGCCTAAAGAAAATTGATGCAAAAAAGAAAGGCTGAAGTTCTCTCATGGTCATGTCAACCTCAGCGTCAGCACAAACTCACCTTTTTGGCCTGTTAGCCCAGATGCATTCTTCAAAGACTGCATTACAGCCATATTCGACTTTACCACTGGCTGTTTTGGATTTTTTTCCTTCAAATAAAGAAAAGACAAGGGACCACCTGGAAAACAAAAGGCATTATTAGCTTTAATACTAGTAATCAGGGGTTATTCTAGAAAGCAAGGTGAGGTTCACACATCTGGGTATGTTTAAGAGTAAGTGAATAATCTAAACTTCCAGCTCCAAAAATGGAGGTACATTTCAGGGTTTGCAAGTATAGCACCACACTCTTTGAATCTAGAGCAGGTTATTTTCCAGGTCAGTTTGTTTAAGGTGTTCAAGTGTTATACAATTAATATGTTTTAAATGTGTTCTATAGTTAGTCAATATAAGAGTTATTTAGAATTAATATACAATTATAACAAGCAGATGTTTAAAATGTAAAACTTATTTTTATTTTACTTCTCATCTCACATGGACGTCCAATCAATGAACACCTAACAATAAAATCCTTATTTTCAATGAATAGAGATTATTAAGTGAAAAAAATTGCACAACCACCAAATAGGTGGTGAAGTGCACCAAGTAGGTTATGTAAATCACAATTAAACAAGGAAGTAGAATGGCACACTTTTCCTAAGCATCTGTTTCCATGGTGAATCAGTGATTCGTTGCTCTGAGGAGGTTGTGTTTTAACCTTTTTTACTATACGCCCAGGCTATTGGAACTAGCATACTTCCAGTAAGCAAGGTTTGGGTAAATCAACCGAGAGTTTGAGGTATATGACAGTAAGTTAACAACCACATAAGAGTTACAAACCATTGCTTTCCATGTGAACTTGATCAATACCAGTCTGGTATAACTGACGCCCAACTGGAGAAGCAAATCCTGAAAACAAGATGTGTTGAAAAAGAGGGAAAAGTTGAAAAGGTGTTTATCTTGCATGAAACCTTACAGTAAAGTGAAAACAACAACTTTACCATTGAGCACCAGTTGGTGACACAAAAAGGCCAAAACCATGACGGTTGTTGCCATCTTAGATGAAACAATCACCAATCTATCGATGCTTTCTAAAACAGGCTTCAAGCCAGGGCTTTTAAAACATCACAGATTTCCATCACCTGGGTTTCTTGTTAAAGTAAAATTAGTGACAGAGGATCCGCTCGTTAACATTCCCATGCACTCATTGGTTGGGTGATTAATCACTATTCCTAGTTTTCATCTGATGTCACACCCTTGAACGTCCAGTGGGAGGTCATTTTTACCAGGTTTGTAGTAGTAAGACAGTGATATTAAAAAACCACATTCAATATACACATTATTGAATATGCATACTTTATACAGGCAATCAAATGAACACAGATTATTAATGCAATACAAGGTTTCTTGTTAAGAGTTTTTCTATCTTAAAATATAGAGAAAATGCATTCATAATTTGGGCTCATCTGCTCACCTACAGTAGGCATTATCAAAAAGTATCATTTTATCATTTTAAAATATCATTCTTTTGGTACATAAAGGGTGTTGCAGCAATAAGGATTAAAACATTGTTGCCAACTCGTGGGACAAATAAGCAACCGCACCTTCAAAAACAAGCCCACTATTATACTATTTATTAACATCAATATCAGTTATGATCAATTCTTTTTTATCAATAAATGAGCCTGTGTAAGTATTAGTTTTACAGCTAAGACAAAAGCTGAGATCCAACACCATGCATAAAGCAATAAAACTCACTTATCTGGAGAGAAGATCTCACAGAAAGACTGTAGGACACCGCCCTGCCCAAAACCTTCTCCCCTCTCCCTCTTCCCATTCCCCCCTCCACCTGATTCAAGTCACAGAATGCAAATATACTACAGATGATGTATTTTGTGAATCTATTAGTTTTCCTTTTCATGTTTGATGTCTTTTTAAAGGTCTCAATGCGATTGGTAAATTAGTCGCAACTTCACTGTAGTCACTAGAAGGATGAGATATGAGAATTCAGTTATCCTTTTTTGAGTGGTCTCTGAAAGATATTGTGACGAGCGTTCTAGGAGGAATCAGCGTCGCCCTGGCAACCAACACAAAACACCTGCACACCGCACCATCGGCTGATCGGTCACAGCTGCTCCCAATCAGCCGCAGTCACATAAGCGGCAGAGACTGAACACACAGATAGACTCTGGTCTCGAGCGAATGAAGCGCTGGACTAACCTCTCTCTTTGTTCTCCTCAGAAAGCAGCGAGTGACCGACAGCCCATCACCGGAGCACGTTTGGACACCCACTTTCCCACTGGATTGAGCACAGAAGAGCACTTAGAGCACCAGCCATCACGCACCGGCTTCACCTGTCGTTACACTTGTTGCACTGTAAATAAAACCACCCTCCTGGGCCTTTTCACCAACCCTGCCTTGTCGAGTGATTCCTCACCCCGTGACAGTGGTGGAGAATGCGGGCAGATTCGTGAGGAATCACCGACAAGCGCACCACCTCACCTTCTAATCCTGTGTTTTTTTTTTGTTTATGCACTGCAGTGTTGGGGAAGGCGCGCTCGGTCCCAAAATGGAGGAAGTGGTACAGCGCGCGAAGTCAGCATCCGCCAACAACAAATAGTTGAACATCTGGCCACTCACCAGGGCAGGACAGAGGAGGAACTCTTCGCTGTCCGTGTCCGCTGCGCCGCCAACGCGCGTTCCGTTATCGGATCCGGCGCCCAAGCCATCCGCCTGCTGCCCAAGATGACGGCGGATGATGGCGAGAAGCCTTCCTGCAGGTCTTTGAAAACACCGCCCAACGAGAGGCATGGCCGGAAGAGGATTGGGCCCGGCGCTGGCACCCTCTCACCGGAGAAGCCCAACGGGCTTATTTCTCGCTGCCCTTGGCGACCGCCGAAAACTATGTTGAAGTTAGAAATTATAGCGAGGCTAGGCCTCTCACCGGTTCGCGCCGCCCAGCAGTTCCACGACTGGGAATTCAAGCCCCGGGTGCCAGCCCGGGCCCAAGCAGCCGAGCTCAGCCGCATCGCGCATCACTGGCTGATGGACGGGAACCCCACCGCCGGACAGGTAACGGAACGCGTGGTGATAGATCGCCTCCTCCGCTCTCCCTCGCGCCCATCGGCAAGCGGTTGGCATGAGGAACCCGACTACTACCCTGGAACTGGTGGAGGCGATCGAGCTGGCGGATGCTGTCCATCTCCGCGAGGCCGGGACCGACCGCCATTCCCCGGCGGATCATGCCGGGCGGCGCCGCCAAGGGACTCCACGACCAGTCAGCAGGCCGACGGTTCCCCCGCCGCGGGATGAGCCCATGCCCAGCGCTGAACCACCATCACCCCCGCGAGCGTGGCTGGCAGGCTGTATCATCCACCAGCGTGGGCCATCAAGAGGCCCTGAAGCAGACGCGTGGTGGTGGACGGGAGACAGTTCCGGGCCCTGCTGGACTCAGGCAGTGGAGTCACCCTGTTGCAGTCGCGTTATACGCCCTCGAGGCGGCCAGACGACCTTCCTACCGATTACCTGTGTGCACGGAGACACTCGCCAAGCACCGGCCCGTAGAGTCACCATTTCATCACCCCAAGGCACCTGGCCGGTGGAAGCTGGCCTGGTGAAGGACCTACCGTGGCCGTACTGCTTGGGAGGGATTGGCCCGGCCGACCGCCTGCTCAACGCCGCGACTCAGCCTGCCAGCCCGAGGGGAACAAGACGGAGGCGGGCGCGTGGACCCCGCCCGACCGGCCCTGCTCGCCTCCGACAGCGGGAGAGATGGTGAGTCCCCTCCCAACCGACTAATCTGTTTTATGATGTGTACCAACAGGCTGCGGGAGGGGCCTGCTCGCCAAGGAACAGCGGGAGGACGATCGACTCAAGCACTGTTGGGCTCAGGTGAGAGTCTTAGAAGGAAAAGACGCGTCCTCCCACGGCCCCATCCTCTCCCGCATTTTGTCGTCGAGAATGGCCTGCTGTACCAGTCGCGCAGCGAAGGGGGAGGAGAAGAAATTGCTGGTGGTTCCCGAGCCAAGACCGAAACCATCCTGGAGCTGGCGCACTCCCATCCCATGGCCGGACACCTCGGGCAGCCAACACCACTCAGCGCATCCGAGACCGCTTCCTCTGGCCGGGCCTGGAGGCCGAGGTGAAGGTTCTGCCAAGCCTGCCCGACCTGCCAGGTCACGCGCCCAGGACCCTCCCCAGCCCATTGATACCGCTGCCCATCATCGGCGCTTCGAGCGGATTGGGATGGACATCGTGGGGCCGTTGCCAAAGTCTGCCCGAGGACATGAACACATCCTGGTCATCGCCGACCACGCCACCCGGTACCCCGGAAGCAGTCCTTGCGGAAGGCCACCGCCAAGTCTATCGCCCAGGAACTGTTTCTGTTGGCCAGCCGGTCGGCCTCCTCGGAGATCCTGACTGACCAGGGAACCCCGCTTATGTCCCGGCTAATGGCGGATCTCTGCAGGCTGCTGCGGTGAAGCAGTTGAGGACCACCGCCTACCACCCGCAGACGGACGGACTCAGAGAGAGATTCAACCAGACCCTCAAGCAGATGCTTAGACGAGTGGCAGCGGAGGATAAGCGGGATTGGGACCTTATGATTCCCTATGTGCTCTTTGGGATCCGCGAAGTTCCCAGGCCTCAACTGGCTTCACCCTTCGAGCTCCTGTTCGCCGCCAACCACGGGGCTTCTGGACGCCGCCAGGAAGCGTGGGAGCAGCAGCCTGCACCGCATCGCACAGTGATCGAACACGCCAGACAGATGAGGGAACGGATCGACCGAGTGATGCCATTAGTCCGGGACCACCTCAGTAAGGCCCAGCAAGCGCAGCGACGCCAGTACGATCGGGCAGCCCAACCACGGAATTCCAGCCGGAGACCGCCATGGTCCTGGTCCCCAGCTCGGCCTGCAAGTTCCTGGCGCCCTGGAAAGGGCCCTATACGGTGCTAGAACGGATTGGACCGGTCACGCATCGACTGAGGCAGCCTGGACGGCAGACGGAGCAACTCTACCATGTTAACCTCCTGAAGAAGTGGGTGGGGACCCGGGACCAGCTGGCGGCGTTGAGTCTCACCGATCCCGTGGTTGTGGACGCCAACCCCAGCTCGGCTGCCCAGAAGACGGAGCTGCAGCACCTGGTCAGTCAGTTCCAGGATGTGTTCTCGCCTCAGCCCGGCAGACCAACGTGGTCCAGCACGACATCAAGACGCAACCCGGCGCCATCGCCAGGCAACGCCCTACCGCATTCCGGAAGCTCGTCGGCAGGCTATTGAGGAGGAAATACAACAAATGCTGAAGTTGGGGGTAATTGAACCATCTCGAGTCCGTGGTCCAGCCCCATCGTGATGGTCCCGGCCGGATGGCACCCTCCGCTTCTGCAACGACTTCCGCCGCCTGAACGAAGTCTCCGACCGACGGGTACCCCATGCCTCGGTCGACGAGCTGCTGGACCGCCTCGGAAGGGCCCGGTACATCAGCACCCTCGACCTCACCAAGGGCTATTGGCAGGTACCGCTCTCCGAGGGAGCTAAACCGAAGACCGCCTTCTCGACGCCCAGTGGCCACTGGCAGTACCGACCTTCCCTTTGGCCTCACACGGGCTCCCGCGACGTTCCAGAGGATGATGGACATCATCCTGCGGCCCCACCAGGCGTACGCAGCCGCCTACCTGGACGACGTGGTGATCCACTCCGAGGCATGGGGAGAACATCTGGAGCGCTGCGGAGGGTGCTGAGCTCCGGCGAGCGGGACTAACCGCCAACCCCCGCAAATGCCACCTAGCCTTCTCCGAAGCCAAGTACCTGGGTTTCCAAGTGGGCCGAGGCCTCATCCGGCCCCAGGACAAGAAAGTGGAGACCATCCACTCGCCCCGCGCCCCGGACGAAGACCCAGGTACGAGCTTTCTTGGGGTTGGCGGGTTATTACCGATGTTTTATCCCCAACTTCTCCTCTTTAGCCGCCCCTCTGACAGACCTGACCAGGAAGGGGCAGCCGGAGAAAGTGTGTTGGACCCCATCGCTGGAGGAGGCCTTTGCCCAGGTCAAAGCAGCGCTGACGCCGCCGCCCGCCCTCCGCGCTCCTGACTTTAGCTGCCCCTTCCTGCTGCAGACGGATGCCTCCGACACAGGACTGGGAGCCGCCCTGTCCCAAATCCAGGAAGGTGAGGAGCATCCGATCATTTACATCAGCAGGAAGCTGTCCCCGCCGAGAGGAAGTACGCCGCCGTGGAGAAGGAGGCCCTGGCCATCAAGTGGTCAGTCCTGGAGCTCCGGTACTACCTGCTAGGCCGCAAGTTCACCCTGGTCACGGACCACGCCCCCTTACAATGGATGGCCCGCGCCAAGAACACCAACGCCAGGGTGACTCGCTGGTTCCTAGCGCCCAGGACTTCCACTTTGAGGTGCGACATCGGGCCGGGGCCGCCAACGCGAACGCCGATGGCCTCTCACGGATCTGGACAGCTTATGCAGGTCTGTCAGGGGTCATTCCCCACCCTCCCATTACATCACCCTTGCTGTCTCCATTTGTTCACAGGACCAGAACGACGCTTAGGGGGGGGGAATGTGACGAGCGCTTCTAGGAGGAATCAGCGTCGCCCTGGCAACCAACACAAAACACCTGCACACCGCACCATCGGCTGATCGGTCACAGCTGCTCCCAATCAGCCGCAGTCACATAAGCGGCAGAGACTGAACACACAGACAGACTCTGGTCTCGAGCCGAATGAAGCGCTGGACTAACCTCTCTTTGTTCTCCTCAGAAAGCAGCGAGTGACCGACAGCCCATCACCGGAGCACGCTTTGGACACCCACTTTCCCACTGGATTGAGCACAGAAGAGCACTTAGAGCACCAGCCATCACGCACCGGCTTCACCTGTCGTTACACTTGTTGCACTGTAAATAAAACCACCCTCCTGGGCCTTTTCACCAACCCTGCCTTGTCGAGTGATTCCTCACCCCGTGACAATATCTAAAACCTCTCCCCCGAAACCAGGTGTTGTGTTACAAATATTTACAATCCTTTGTTCTGGTCTGGGTATTTAAGCAAGGGTAGCAGAACTACCAGTTGGGAACATTCTGTAGCCAGAACCCCCATGCCGTGTTGTCAAGTGTCCTTCAAGGCACTCACACACACTGCATGTACTATGCCAGACAATGACTCTCTGAAACTATTTTCATATTACGTTGCAAGTGTATTTTACATTTTAATGCTGAAAGTTGGATTTGTGTTTAATTATGTTATTTAATAGAATAGAATAGAATAGAATAGAATAGAAATAGAATAGAATAGAATAGAATAGAATAGAATAGAATAGAATAGAAAGAGCTTTATTGCCAAGTGTGCTTTCACACACAAGGAATTTGTTTTGGTGCTGAAGCTTCCAAGCAACATAGTAACAGAGTAACATAGTAACATGACACGAGACATATGACAACAGAAACACAACTGTATACACAAGTGCAACAGTAGGTATTCTTACTCCAACAGCATAGTGACAAGACATGGGACATACGATGACCAAGAAAACATAATCAGCTGAGGGGTTCACACCGAGGCAGCCATTTGCGGCGCCAACTTTGAACCAGAATATAGAAAGCTGATTCGCAAGCATACATATGCAACAAAACATAACATAGCATGACACAGTACACGTGGTCACGTGCTGGCATTTTTTGTGTGGGAATATGAAGGCAGGGGGAGAGAAGAGAGAGAGATTGTGAAAGGCAGACGGATGGAGGGGGCTGGGATGGGGAGGTGTGTGGTGTGAGTAAGAGTCTGAGTTGTGTTGTGTGAGAATGGCAGCCACAACTTCAGATGTTTTCAAAGTTCAGTTCAATGGCTTGTCCTTGAAGAGAGATAAGGCAGTGCACAGGGAGTGATAGCAAGAAACCGTCTGACAGGCTGACCTCCCAACCGAGAGAGATAGGAGAAGGGGAGAAGTTACTTTTTTAATTTGTATTAATCCATTTTTTCTGATCTTCGGTCATTTGGCCGGATCATAATTAATCAAACCATTCTGATCCTCAGCGTTCCTGGCGAACATGTTCATGCAGTGACTTTTCATCCAGCTTCGCAGTCAGACCGGTCAGAGTCCGTAAAAGTTCACCAGCCTGACCCCCTTATGGAGCCCACTCTTGCCTGCGCATCCGCAGTCCGGACTGAGATGTTACGGTTCAGTTCGTCATTCAGTATCACTCTCTGATCTAATACCTTCAGTAGGTCACACACATCCCCGAAGTGCCCATTAATTTCCGCAGACAGCGGCTGGGTGAATTTGCTGGCAGCTGTCTTACCAATCTTCCGATAGGTCAGGGCAATCCCAAGGCCGAGGAATAGGGACCCCACTATCACAATTCCAATTATGAATAAATCTTCCACGTCCTCCACAGACAGAGCCTCCAGACACACGGTTTGCCAAGTGTTCCAGGCGTCCATCGTGTAGCCCGCAGCGAAGGTCCCGTCCGGGCAGGTGGGTTCTCCCGGAGCACCCTTTCTCTGTGAAAAAATCTTGTCAATCGCGCTGAGGGACCAATTAATCAATTCCATTTCAGTATTCTCAGGAGCCCAGCCAAGCAGGAGTTTGGGAAAAAAAGACCAAAGGACAAAGCGCAAGAGCAAGAGCGGGAGCAGAGAGAAAACACGTCTGCCCTCTATGAGTACAGGAAGGTTAATTGATTTAAGTTCTGTCTGGCTAAAATAAACATTAATCTTGATTTATCTTGTTTTGAAGTCAATATTCTAGTAGTGTCTCGTGAGGAGTAGTAGGAGTTTCACAAATCTTCCGTCAGGACAGATCATACCGAGGACCCCATGGACTGGAGCATGGAGCTAAACATGAGGGGCAATCTGATTTCTGGCTGTTGCTGTATTAATAAGTTGCAGCTCTCGTGACTATTGTTCAAATTACACTTTATGTTATGAGTAAGCATAGGCGACTCACTTAAAGATAAAATAGTTCACTCTGCAATCCTCTGACTTATACCAGAAACAGAAAAATGTGTGTCCGTGAGGTAATGTACTTAATCGCGAGCATTATCCTCTGAGCGACTCCGGGTCCCACGGTGGAACGAATTTGAAGATAAGATATACTATGAAAAATCAACGATCTAAATTTAATCACAACTAATTCTCACAACTAATCAGCCGTTAACTTATAAACGCAACAAACTTAACGAAACCTCATACAATTATAGTCAGATTAAATTATTCATGGAGTCAGATTTAAAATTCGATGACAATAAATTAAGTGAAAGTAACAGAAATGCTGAAAAGGCTTACACGCAGAAGTCCTTAGACCAGGCCGTTAGATTCCGTCCTTGGGCTAACGAATGGACCTTACAGCTCATTAAGATAATAAATGATATCCGCCTCAATACAGATACAGGCAAAACATCAATTCTGGCACTACTCGACCTCAGTGCTGCATTCGACACTGTTGACCACTACATACTTCTTGACAGGCTAGAAAATTGGGTGGGGCTTTCTGGGAGTGTCCTCAAATGGTTCAGGTAATACTTAGACTGGAGAGGTTATTATGTGAGTAAAGGTGACCATAAGTCTGAGTGGATATCCATGACATGCAGAGTCCCACAAGGGTCAGTTCTTGCACCACTCCTATTCAACCTGTATATGCTGCCACTGAGCCAAATAATGAAAAAGAACAAAATTGCTTCCAACAGCTATGCTGACGACAGCCCGATCTACTTAGCACTGTCCCCTAATGACTACAGCCCCATTGACTCCCTGTGCAAATATATTGATGAAGTTAACAGTTGGATGTGCCAAAATTATCTTCAGTTAAACAAAGACAAAACTGAAATCACTACATTTGGAAACAAAGATGAAATTCTCAAGGTGAACGCATATCTTAAGGCTAAAGGTCTAATAACAAAAAATCAAGTTAGGAATCTTGGTGTGATTTCAGAGTCAGACCTGATTTTCAGTACTCATGTCAAAGAAATAACTAAATCAGCTTACTATATATAATCAGAAAAATATTGCGAGAATTAGATGCTTTGTTTCCAGGCAAGACTTAGAGAAACTCAAAAAGACCATTAGACAGCTGCAGCTCCTTCCAGTAATAACTTAGGATCGATTTTAAAGTATTATTACTTGTTTATAAATCACTCAATGACCTAGGACCTCAATACATTGCAGATATGCTGATTAAATACCAACCCAACAGATCACTCAGATCATCAGGATCAAGTCAGTTAGAAATACCAAGAGTTCACTCAAAGCAAGGAGAGTCTGCTTTTAGCTATTATGTGTCACATGCCTGCCCTGTCTCGTGTTGCACATGTGGTGTTTTGTCATGTTAGGCCATGTGCTCTGTCATTGTTAGATCCCACCCCCTTGTTATCTCGTTATTGGTTTAATTTGCCCCACCTGTGTTCCCTCATTCCCAGCTTGATTTCTCCCCTTTATATACTCCTTGTGTTTGTCAGTCCTTGTCGGATTGTTGTTATGTCTACGTCTCCCGGTTCCCTGTGACCTGTTTGGTATATGTTCAGTTCTTTTGGTTATGTGTTTTGCCCCATCGTGGGATTTTGGTTTGTGTTTGTTTTATTTTATAATTAAATCCTTTTCCTTGCACTTGAGTCCTCGCACCAGTTTCCTTTGTGTTTAAAGTGACAGAACGATCCGACCGAGGTCTTCAACCTCTGCCTGGACATGCCTCTCAGTCCCTCGGAGATCGACAGGATGGGGACCCCAGACTTTTGGGAGTTTGCGGACCGGCTGGACTCCCTTCCTCCTAGGACCCCAATTCGGAGAGCTCCGTGGGTCCGTGTTCTGGTGGATCGTATTCCGGTGATCCCCATTCCAGTGGATCCTGTTCCGGTGGATCCCGTCCACGTGGTCCGTAAGCGGAGGAGGAGAGGGAAAGCGTCCTCCGTGACGGTTCCGGTGGTCCCTGTGCCGGTGGATCGTGTTCCGGTGGTCTCTGTGCAGGTGGATTGTGTTCTGGTGGTCCCTGCGCCGGTGGTCCAAGTGCCGGTGGATTGTGTACCGGTGGTATCAGTGTCAGTGGTCCCAGTGCCAGTGGATCGTGTACCGGTGGTCCCTGCGCCGGTGGTCCCAGTGTCGGTGGATCGTGTTCCGGTGGTCTCTGTGCCGGTGAATTGTGTGCCGGTGGTCTCTGCGCCAGTGGTCCCAGTGCCAGTGGATCGTGTACCGGTGGTCCCAGTGTCAGTGGATGGTGTTCCGGTGGTCCCTGCGCCGGTGGTCCCAGTGTCGGTGGATCGTGTTCCGGTGGTCCCTGCGCCGGTGGTCCCAGTGTCGGTGGATCGTGTTCCGGTGGTCCCTGCGCCGGTGGTCCCAGTGTCGGTGGATCGTGTTCCGGTGGTCTCTGTGCAGGTGGATTGTGTGCTGGTGGTCTCTGCGCCAGTGGTCTCAGTGCCAGTGGACTCTAGGCCGGTGGACTCTGTGCTGGATGAGCCGCCCTGGCGCACTGCTCTTCCCGCGCCGCAACGGCGCCCTGCTCTTCCCCCGCCGCCTGAACTCTGCGGGCCGACCCGGCCGCCTGAACTCTGCTGGCCGCCCCGGCCTCCTGAACTCTGCGGGCCGCCCCGGCCGCCTGAACTTTTTGTTTTCCCCGTCCTGCCCTTGTTTTCGCCTTCCTGGTCTGTCCCTCCCGTCCCGCCCTGGTCTGTCTTTCTTGCCCCGCCTTTGGCTGATGGAGCGTCTGGTAGCCGCTCCGTAGGGAGGGGGTAATGTCACATGCCTGTCCTGTCTCGTGTTGCACATGTGGTGTTTTGTCATGTTAGGCCATGTGCTCTGTCATTGTTAGATCCCACCCTCTTGTTATCTCGTTATTGGTTTAATTTGCCCCACCTGTGTTCCCTCATTCCCAGCTTGATTTCTCCCCTTTATATACTCCTTGTGTTTGTCTGTCCTTGTCGGATCATTGTTATGTCTATGTCTCCCGGTTCCCTGTGACCTGTTTGGTATGTGTTCAGTTCTTTTGGTTATGTGTTTTGCCCCATCGTGGGATTTTGGTTTGTGTTTATGTTTTATTTTATAATTAAATCCTTTTCCTTGCACTTGAGTCCTCGCACCAGTTTCCTTTGTGTTTAACGTGACAGAACGATCCGACCACCTTAAGGACTCAGCAGGAGGAGTTTGGTTTTGTTTTTTGTGTTTTTGTTTTCGCCCAGATATGGAGCTGAACAGATAGGCATAGGTGATGCGGCAGGTGAACTCGAGGTGCATCCGTCAACAGGGGGCGGGTGTAAGAGAGTTTGCCTGCCAATTCCTCAGAAAGGTGCATCACCTGTACTGAGGCAGAGAAGGCAGAGGTCTTCAACCTCTGCCTGGACATGCCTCTCAGTCCCTCGGAGATCGACAGGATGGGGACCCCAGACTTTTGGGAGTTTGTGGACCGGCTGGACTCCCTTCCTCCTAGGACCCCAATTCGGAGAGCTCCGTGGGTCCATGTTCCGGTGGATCGTATTCCAGTGATCCCCATTCCGGTGGATCCTGTTCCGGTGGATCCCGTCCACGTGGTCCGTAAGCGGAGGAGGAGAGGGAAAGCTTCCTCCGTGACGGTTCCGGTGGTCCCTGTGCCGGTGGATCGTGTGCCGGTGGTCTCTGTGCCGATGGTCCCAGTGTCGGTGGATCGTGTTCCGGTGGTCTCTGTGCCGGTGGTTCGTGTTCCGGTGGTCCCTGCGCCGGTGGTCCCAGTGTCGGTGGATCTTGTTCCGGTGGTCCCAGTGTCGGTGGATCGTGTTCCGGTGGTCTCTGTGTCGGTGGATCGTGTTCCGGTGGTCCCAGTGTCGGTGGATCGTGTTCCGGTGGTCCCAGTGTCGGTGGATCGTGTTCCGGTGGTCCCAGTGTCGGTGGATCGTGTTCCGGTGGTCCCAGTGTCGGTGGATCGTGTTCCGGTGGTCCCAGTGTCGGTGGATCGTGTTCCGGTGGTCCCAGTGTCGGTGGATCGTGTTCCGGTGGTCTCTGTGCCGGTGGTTCGTGTTCCGGTGGTCCCTGCGCCAGTGGTCCCAGTGCCAGTGGATCGTGTACCGGTGGTCCCAGTGTCGGTGGATCGTGTTCCGGTGGTCCTTGCGCCGGTGGTCCCAGTGTCGGTGGATCATGTTCCGGTGGTCTCTGTGCAGGTGGATTGTGTGCTGGTGGTCTCTGCGCCAGTAGTCTCAGTGCCAGTGGACTCTAGGCCGGTGGACTCTGTGCTGGATGAGCCGCCCTGGCGCACTGCTCTTCCCGCGCCGCAACGGCGCCCTGCTCTTCCCGCGCCGCCTGAACTCTGCGGGCCGACCCGGCCTCCTGAACTCTGCGGGCCGCCCCGGCCTCCTGAACTCTGCGGGCCGCCCCGGCCGCCTGAACTTTTTGTTTTCCCCGTCCTGCCCTTGTTTTCGCCTTCCTGGTCTGTCCCTCCCGTCCCGCCCTGGTCTGTCTTTCTTGCCCCGCCTTTGGCTGATGGAGCGTCTGGTAGCCGCTCCGTAGGGAGGGGGTAATGTCACATGCCTGTCCTGTCTCGTGTTGCACATGTGGTGTTTTGTCATGTTAGGCCATGTGCTCTGTCATTGTTAGATCCCACCCTCTTGTTATCTCGTTATTGGTTTAATTTGCCCCACCTGTGTTCCCTCATTCCCAGCTTGATTTCTCCCCTTTATATACTCCTTGTGTTTGTCAGTCCTTGTCGGATCGTTGTTATGTCTACGTCTCCCGGTTCCCTGTGACCTGTTTGGTATATGTTCAGTTCTTTTGGTTATGTGTTTTGCCCCATTGTGGGATTTTGGTTTGTGTTTATGTTTTATTTTATAATTAAATCCTTTTCCTTGCACTTGAGTCCTCGCACCAGTTTCCTTTGTGTTTAACGTGACATTATGCCAGCCGCAGTTGACACCAGCTTCCTGAACAGATCAGATGTGCTCCGACAGTAGCCACATTCAAATCCAGACTCAAAACACATCTGTCCAGCTGTGCATTTACTGAATGAGCACGGTGCCACTGTACGTCCCACGGACTAATTGCACCTTATCTATGCATCATCTTTTTATTATTTTTTATAACTGTTTTAGTTTACCTTTTGTTCTTATGTTTGGTTATTGTTTTATCTAAATATCATAATTTTATTCTTTTTAATTCTCTTTATGACTGTATATTTCTATTTCTTATTTATCTGTTAATTATTAATTTTGGTTAGGCCTTACTGGAAGAGATTGGAAAGGAGAGCAGTGTGCTTCGGTTCATTCTGCTTGTGGTAGCAGACAGTGCAAAGAAGCGGACTCAAGAAAGGGGAGGCCCTGCACAGGTAACGTCCCACAGGTAACGATCCTGGACCGACTTGTAAGGTCCAGGAGACATTGCCAAACTGCTCCATCTCTTCCATCTCAGATAGGGAAAACCAAAGTAAGAGAATCAGGCAGATAGGGATCTTTTAATCACCATTTTATTTTTAAATTCTCTTTACAACTGTTTTAATTATCCTTGTTTTCTTATTTCATATGTAAAGCACTTTGAATTGCCATTGTGTATGAAATGTGCTATATGAATAAACTTGCCTTGCCTTGATGATGGATTGGCAGGGAAGATAGGAAGATCTTTGCCAGGTTGAGCTGCAGGTGATGTTCTTTCATCCTTGCCGAGATGTCCACCAGACAGCTTGAGATTCGTGCAGCTACTGTGGGATCATCTGGTTGAAATGAAAGGTAACTCTTTCCCGGTATAGAAGTGTATCTCATGCTAAGAAGGGGTAGGTTTTTTTTTTAACAAAGTACATGTTTATCTCATAAATAATGTTAAATTGAAAGTTCAGTGATGTTGTGTAAAGTTAGGGTTGTTGATTGTGATTGTATATGACTACCTTTGTGAAGTTTAGACGTAATTTCCTCACAATGTGCACTCTAAAAAAGATGGTCCTTCAAAGGTTCTTTACACCTAGTGTCAGTTCTATTTAGAACCGTATCATCTTCAGGAACACTTTATATGCTGAAATGTTTCTTTGTGTTAGAGTTTAGGGCTCTTTTTCCCCTTCTTTTTCTAATTAAAATCTGTAATTGTCAAAAAACCACCTCATTTTTGATTTCTGGAGCTCAGCCATCCAATTACACAGACTGTCAACAAACTCAGTACAGCTATATTATTCATGTTCTTAAATTATCTACACATTTTAACTTTCTAATTGTTAACGGTTTCCTACCAATCATATTTCTTCTATTTTTAGTTTAACAGAACATTCTCCTTAGCAGGGCCTCTCAAGCTCCATCAGGTTGGATGGGGAGTGGCTTGTGCTGTTAATTGGGTTCAAGTCTGAGTTCTGGCTGGGCCACTCAAGGACATTCACTCTGTGAATCTATTGTTTTGGCTGTGTGCTTAGGGACGTTGTCCTGTTGGAAGAGGAACCTTTGCCCCAGTCTGAGGTCCTGAGCCCTCTGGAGCATGTTTTCATCAAGGATGTCTCTACATTGCTGCATTAATCTTTTTCTCAATCCTGACTAGTCTCCCAGTTCCTGCCACTGAAAAACATCCCCACAGCATGATGCTGCCTCCACCATGCTTCACTGTAGGGATGGTATTGGCCAGGTGATGAGGTGCCTGGTTTCCTCCAGACATGACACTTGTCATTCAGGCCAAAGAGTTCAAGCTTTGTTTCATCAGACCAGAGAATTGTGTTCCTCATGATGTGAGAGTTCTTCAGGTGCCTTTTGGCAAACTCCAGACATGCCATTTCCTGGACCGGAGAGATGGTTGTTCTTCTGGAAGGTTCTCCTCTCTCCACAGAGAAACGCTGGAGCTCTGTCAGAATGACCATTGGGTTCTTGGTCACCTCCCTTACTAGGCCTTTTTCCTGCTGTACAAAGATTCCTGGTGGCTCCAAACTTCTCCAATTTATGGATGATGGAGACCACTGTGCTCATTGGGACCTTCAATGCTGCAGAAAAAAATATGTACCTTTCCCAAGATCTGTGCCTCAATACAATCCTGTCTCGGAGGTTTACAGACAATTCCTTGGACTTCAAGGCTTGGTTTGTGCTCTGACATGCACTTTTAGCTGTGGGACCTTCTATAGACAGGTGTGTGCCTTTCCAAATCATGTCTAATCAGCTGCATTTACTACAGGTGGACTCCTGTCAATCTCAAGGATGATCAGTGGAAACAGGAGCAAGGTTGTGAACACTTATGTACGTCATTTTTATCTATTTTTTTTTTTATAAATTTGCAAAGATTTCAAACAAACGTCTTTCACATTGTAATTATGAGGTTTTGTTTGAAGAATTGAAGATAAAAAAGGAATTGAATCCATTATAACGCTGTAACATCATTTTTTTTTGAAAAAGTGAAGTGCTATGAATACTTTCCGGGTCCAAGTGTTGCGTCTATGCCGCCCCATACGCAACAAAATGCGATGCACTGTGTATTCTGACACCTTTCTATCAGAACCAGCAATAACATTTTGAGCAATTTGAGCTCCAATAGCTCGACTGTTTGAACGGACCACACGGGCCAGCCTTCGATCCCCACGTGCATCCATGACCCTGTGGCCGGTTCACCACTGTTCCTTCCTTGGAGCATTTTTAATAGATCCTGACCACTGCAGACTGGGACCACCCCACAAGAGCTGCAGTTTTGGAGATGCTCTGACCCAGTCGTCTAGCCATCACAATCTGGCCCTTGTCAAACTCGCTCAAATCTTACACGCTTGCCCATTTTTCCTGCTTCTAACACATCGACTCTGAGGACAAAATGTTCACTTGCTGCCTAATACATCACACCCACTAACAGGAGCCGTGATGAAGATTTTATATATATAATGATATTTTCAATCAGGGCTTGACATTCACTTTTTTTTTGCTCATGTAAGCGGCCTACTTCTGACCACAGTTAGGATCTGCGTTGTGTACTTAGTTGAATGAAAACACGGGACAACTGGAACTGCTGCTGATGGAGGGTTTATTATAATGAGGCGTGCAGATACCACTGATTGGATTAAAGAGAGAACAGCAATGAGAAATGTTTTTCACCGTGATTTTATCACCTGTCTTCAACGCACTCAAAGCCGACTGAGGACGCGGCAGTTCAATTAATCAAAATACTCTTTCCCAAAACAACAGTGATAGATATGAAAACTAAATTATAACATTTCCTTAGATAAAATAATATAAAGTAAATAAATAAAAATTGACAGGAAGTACTATTAGTGGAAAACAAATATTCACATTGTGATTATTTACTCGTGTATATTAACAGTCGTCACACACACCATCCACTATGGCTTGTAGTTTTCTAAAGTTACTAGCCTCTCATTTTTTTACACAAAGTTTTGCTGTTGGGAAATTACATTTTAATTATAAAGGAATAGTTCACCCAAAAAGGAAAATGACCCCATGATTTACTCACCCTCAAGCCATTCTATGAACTTTCTCTTTCAGATGAATACAATCAGTTATATAAAAATAAATAATGTCCTGGCTAATTCATGTATTATGGCAGCCCAAAGTTTGTAGCCCAAAAGAGTTCATCCATCCATTATAAAAGTGATCCATAAAGTTCCGGAGTTAATAAAAACCTTCTGAAGTGATGTATTTAAGAAAAATATCCATATTTCAAACTTTAAAAAGTCAAATTTCTAGCTTCCACCAGACCTCTATCCACCAAAGTGGCTAGCAGGAGTGACTGTTACACACGACTGTTAAAATGTACCTGCCTTTGGCAAGAGAGTTAATGTCAAGCCCTGGAATACAGTAATTTATAGGGATTGGCCCATGACAGAACGAGCAGCAAAGGCTGGGTAGAGTGTTTTGTAACAATAGCAAGAGATACAATTTTAAGTTCCTGCAAGTGATGGACTTGTGATTCTTGTAATCAAATATGACAAACTTAAGCAGCACAAACACAGTCCTGTAGGCAGTCATTTTAGTCAGTGTTGGGCAGTAATGCATTACTTAGTAACAAGTTATTATTGGCATCTTGCCCAGGACTATTCTTTTAATCTCAATGGGACCTTCCTGGAAAAATAACAGCTAAATAAAAATAAAGGTTAATCACATTAATTTAATGCGCAATATCCAAGCTAGTAATTCAAGTATACAGGTCCTTCTAAAAAAATTAGCATATTGTGATAAAAGTTCATTATTTTCCATAATGTAATGATACAAATTAAACTTTCATATATTTTAGATTCATTGCACACCAACTGAAATATTTCAGGTGTTTTATTGTTTTAATACTGATGATTTTGGCATACAGCTCATGAAAACCCAAAATTCCTATCTCAAAAAATTAGCATATCATGAAAAGGTTCTCTAAACGAGCTATTCACCTAATCATCTGAATCAACGAATTAACTCTAAACACCTGCAAAAGATTCCTGAGGCTTTTAAAAACTCCCAGCCTGGTTCATTACTCAAAACCGCAATCATGGGTAAGACTGCCGACCTGACTGCTGTCCAGAAGGCCATCATTGACACCCTCAAGCGAGAGGGTAAGACACAGAAAGACATTTCTGAACCAATAGGCTGTTCCCAGAGTGCTGTATCAAGGCACCTCAGTGGGAAGTCTGTGGGAAGGAAAGTGTGGCAAAAACACTGCACAACGAGAAGAGGTGACCGGACCCTGAGGAAGATTGTGGAGAAGGACCGATTCCAGACCTTGGGGGACCTGCGGAAGCAGTGGACTGAGTCTGGAGTAAAACATCCAGAGCCACCGTGCACAGGCGTGTGCAGGAAATGGGCTACAGGTGCCGATTCCCCAGGTCAAGCCACTTTTGAACCAGAAACAGCGGCAGAAGCGCCTGACCTGGGCTACAGAGAAGCAGCACTAGACTGTTGCTCAAATTTTGCATGTCATTCGAAATCAAGGTGCCAGAGTCTGGAGGAAGACTGGAGGGAAGGAAATGCCAAAATGCCTGAAGTCCAGTGTCAAGTACCCACAGTCAGTGATGGTCTGGGGTGCCATGTCAGCTGCTGGTGTTGGTCCACTGTGTTTTATCAAGGGCAGGGTCAATGCAGCTAGCTATCAGGAGATTTTGGAGCACTTCATGCTTCCATCTGCTGAAAAGCTTTATGGAGATGAAGATTTCGTTTTTCTGCACGACCTGGCACCTGCTCACAGTGCCAAAACCACTGGTAAATGGTTTACTGACCATGGTATTACTGTGCTCAATTGGCCTGCCAACTCTCCTGACCTGAAGCCCATAGAGAATCTGTGGGATATTGTGAAGAGAAAGTTGAGAGACGCAAGACCCAACACTCTGGATGAGCTTAAGGCCGCTATCGAAGCATCCTGGGCCTCCATAACACCTCAGCAGTGCCACAGGCTGATCGCCTCCATGCCACGCCACAATGAAGCAGTCATTTCTGCAAAAGGATTCCCCACCAAGTATTGAGTGCATAACTGAACATAATTATTTGAAGGTTGACTTTTTTGTGTTAAAAACACTTTTCTTTTATTGGTCGGATGTATGCTAATTTTTTGAGATTTTGGGTTTTCATGAGCTGTATGCCAAAATCATCAATATTAAAACAATAAAAGACGTGAAATATTTCAGTTGGTGTGCAATGAATCTAAAATATATGAAATTTAAATTTTATCATTACATTATGGAAAATAATGAACTTTTATCACAATATGCTAATTTTTTGAGAAGGACCTGTATACGGTCCCCAAGTGGCTAGACATTTTGATGGGTGTAAACAGAGTTCTGGCTGTCTTTCTCTGCCTTTGAGAAAATGACAGCCCAGACGAGCTGATCTGGAATTTTCCTGTTATGATGTCATACCAGGAAAGGTTACCTCCCCTTCCTCTGCTTTGCCCTCCCATCGCATTCAGAGAAAATGTATTCAGTTTATGTCTGCACAGGCTTTACAAACAGACTTTATGATATGGATTCGACAGCACCGCGACAAACAGTGAGTAACAGTGTTCATTAATGCCTGATCTGTGATCAGCGATTTTCTGATGTGTAGATCGCCATCTTGATGCCCTAAGTGTAAAGCATCAGTGAATCAAGCCAGTGAACAAACCGATCGTTTCTGTTAGTAGCATGAAACAAACCCTTAAGTGATTCAACTACAGAGAGCGATCAGAACTCTCAGATACAAATAAGCTCGCACTAACAACACAGCGCTATTTTAATAACTTGGTACAATAAAACTTCCTCCAGCTGTCCATGATTCATGAGTGCCCAGCAGTCAGCCTCTCGCTCTCATGCAGTCAGTGTGCAGTGCCTCGCTAAACCACACCCCCTCCGCAACATAATCTAACACTCATTTCAAATGCAAAGATGTCAGCCAATCACAACAGTGGGCGTTTTCACTGAAGTCTCACAGCAGAAACACCCCTTGAAAAAGGGCATTCAGCCAAAGGGGAAATAACAGGATAGAAAAAAAAAAAAAGTGTTCTAAGTTTAAATTTTTTTAATGTAAAAATTATACAAGTACACCTCAGAAAACATAAAATAGAAATTTGCCATGCCATCTTTAGAGAAGACTCAAGTACAGTTTTAATGTGGTACTTTTTTCCTTTTAATCAACTACGATTCTGGCCAGATACGTTTACTTTTAATTGAGTAAAATTCACTCAGTACTTGTACTTTCAATCAGGTAACATTTGAGTACTTTTGATAAAAAAAATAAATTTAAAATCACAAATACCACCTTAGAATAGAGTTACAAGGAATACATATTTAGTATGGCATGAAGTCACCTTGGAATGAATAGATTAATAGGACGTGAAAAAAACAACAACAGAACTTTCCCAGAAAGATTGTTTTATTGAATAAAAACAAGATCTGAAAAAAGGCAGATTTATAGACACAGATCTATGTGACTTTAGAGCATAAGCACATGGTCAACTTCCCAGCAATATCAGCTGGGTCATGGCAGGATTTACTCAACTTCCCATCAACCTCAGTGGGCCCATGGCTGATCCCAGGCAACTTCACATCAATATCAGTTGACCCGTGGGTGATCCCAGGCAGCTTCACATCAATATCAGTGGGCCCATGGCCTACGCAAGGCAACGTCACATCAATACCAGTAGGCCCATGGCTGATCCCAGGCAGCTTCACATCAGTATCAGTGGGCCCGTGGCTGATCCCAGGCAGCTTCACATCAATATCAGTGGGCACATGGCTGATCTCAGGCAACTTCACATCAATATCAGTTGACCCGTGGCTGATCCCAGGCAGCTTCACATCAATATCATTGGTCACATGGCTAATCTCAGGCAGCTTCACATCAATATCATTGGTCACATGGCTAATCTCAGGCAGCTTCACATCAATATCAGTTGGCCCGTGGCTGATCTCAGGCAGCTTTACATCAATGTCAGTGGGTCCATGGCTGATCCCAGGCAGCTTTACATCAATATCAGTAGGCCCGTGGCTGATCCCAGGCAAGTTCACATCAATATCAGTGGGCCCGTGGCTGATCCCAGGCAGCTTCACATCAGTATCATTGGGCCCGTGGCTGATCTCAGGCAGCTTCACATCAATATCAGTGGGCCCGTGGCTGATCCCACGCAAGTTCACATCAATATCAGTGGGCACATGGCTGATCTCAGGCAGCTTCACATCAGTATCACTGGGCACATGGCTGATGCCAGGCAGCTTTGCGTCAATATCAGTGGACCCATGGGTTATCCCAGGCAGCTTCACATCAATATCAGTGGGCCCGTGGCTAATCTCAGGCAGCTTCACATCAATATCAGAGGGCCCGTGGCTGATCCCAGGCAGCGTCACATCAATATCAGAGGCCCGTGGCTGATCCCAGGCAGCGTCACATCAATATCAGTGGGCCCATGGCTGATCTCAGGCAACTTCACATCAATATCAGTGGGCCCATGGCTGATCCCAGGCAGCTTCACATCAATATCAGTGGGCCCGTGGCTGATCCCAGGCAAGTTCACATCAATATCAGTAGGCCCGTGGCTGATGCCAGGCAGCTTTGCGTCAATATCAGTAGGCCCGTGGCTGATCCCAGGCAGCTTCATATCAATATCAGAGGCCCGTGGCTGATGCCAGGCAGCTTCACATCAATATCAGAGGCCCGTGGCTGATCCCAGGCAGCTTCACATCAATATCAGTGGGTACGTGGCTGATCTCAGGCAACTTCACATCAATATCAGTGGGTCCATGGCTGATCCCAGGCAGCTTCACATCAATATCAGTAGGCCCGTGGCTGATGCCAGGCAGCTTCACATCAGTATCAGTGGGCCCGTGGCTGATCCCAGGCAGCTTCACATCAATATCAGTGGGCCCGTGGCTGATCCCAGGCAGCTTCACATCAATATCAGTGGGCACATGGCTGATCCCAGGCAACTTCACATCAATATCAGTAGGCACGTGGCTGATGCCAGGCAGCTTCACATCAATATCATTGGGCCCGTGGCTGATCTCAGGCAGCTTCACAACAGTATCAGTGGGTCCATGGCTGATCCCAGGCAGCTTTACATCAATATCAGTGGGCACGTGGCTGATCTCAGGCAGCTTCACATCAATATCACAGGGCACATGGCTGATCCCAGGCAGCTTCACATCAATATCAGTGGGCACATGGCTGATCCCAGGGAGCTTCACATCAATATCAGTGGGCACGTGGCTAATCTCAGGCAGCTTCACATCAATATCACAGGGCACATGGCTGATCCCAGGCAGCTTCACATCAATATCAGTGGGCACATGGCTGATCCCAGGGAGCTTCACATCAATATCAGTGGGCACATGGCTGATCCCAGGCAACTTCACATCAATATCAGTGGGCACATGGCTAATCTCAGGCAGCTTCACATCAATATCAGTGGGCACATGGCTGATCTCAGGCAGCATCACATCAATATCAGTGGGTCCATGGCTGATCCCAGGCAGCTTCACATCAATATCAGTAGGCCCGTGGCTGATCCCAGGCAGCTTCACATCAATATCAGTAGGCCCGTGGCTGATCCCAGGCAGCTTCACATCAGTATCAGAGGGCCCGTGGCTGATCCCAGGCAGCGTCACATCAATATCAGTGGGCCCGTGGCTGATCCCAGGCAACTTCACATCAATATCAGTGGGCACGTGGCTGATCTCAGGCAACTTCACATCAATATCAGTGGGCACGTGGCTGATCTCAGGCAACTTCACATCAATATCAGTGGGCACGTGGCTGATCTCAGGCAACTTCACATCAATATCAGTGGGCACGTGGCTGATCCCAGGCAGCTTCACATCAATATCAGTAGGCCCGTGGCTGATCCCAGGCAGCTTCACATCAATATCAGTGGGCCCGTGGCTAATCTCAGGCAGCTTCACATCAATATCAGTAGGCCCGTGGCTGATCCCAGGCAAGTTCACATCAATATCAGTAGGCCCATGGGTGATCCCAGGCAACTTCACATCAATATCAGTGGGCACGTGGCTGATCTCAGGCAGCATCACATCAATATCAGTGGGTCCATGGCTGATCCCAGGCAGCTTCACATCAATATCAGTGGGCCCGTGGCTGATCCCAGGCAGCTTCACATCAATATCAGTAGGCCCGTGGCTGATCCCAGGCAGCTTCACATCAGTATCAGAGGGCCCGTGGCTGATCCCAGGCAGCGTCACATCAATATCAGTGGGCCCGTGGCTGATCCCCAGGCAACTTCACATCAATATCAGTGGGCACGTGGCTGATCTCAGGCAACTTCACATCAATATCAGTGGGCACGTGGCTGATCTCAGGCAACTTCACATCAATATCAGTGGGCACGTGGCTGATCTCAGGCAACTTCACATCAATATCAGTGGGCACGTGGCTGATCCCAGGCAGCTTCACATCAATATCAGTAGGCCCGTGGCTGATCCCAGGCAGCTTCACATCAATATCAGTGGGCACGTGGCTGATCCCAGGCAGCTTCACATCAATATCAGTGGGCCCGTGGCTAATCTCAGGCAGCTTCACATCAATATCAGTAGGCCCGTGGCTGATCCCAGGCAAGTTCACATCAATATCAGTAGGCCCATGGGTGATCCCAGGCAGCTTCACATCAATATCAGTGGGCCCGTGGCTGATCCCAGGCAAGTTCACATCAATATCAGTGGGCAGTGGCTAATCTCAGGCAGCTTCACATCAATATCAGTAGGCCCGTGGCTGATCCCAGGCAAGTTCACATCAATATCAGTGGGCCCGTGGCTGTTCCCAGGCAGCTTCACATCAATATCAGTAGGCCCATGGCTGATCCCAGGCAAGTTCACATCAATATCAGTGGGCCCGTGGCTGTTCCCAGGCAGCTTCACATCAATATCAGTAGGCCCATGGCCGATCTCAGGTAACTTCACATCAATATCAGTAGGCCCATGGCCGATCTCAGGTAACTTCACATCAATATCAGTGGGCCCGTGGCTAATCTCAGGCAGCTTCACATCAATATCAGTAGGCCCGTGGCTGATCCCAGGCAAGTTCACATCAATATCAGTAGGCCCATGGGTGATCCCAGGCAGCTTTGCGTCAATATCAGTGGGCCCGTGGCTGTTCCCAGGCAAGTTCACATCAATATCAGTGGGCCCGTGGCTGATGCCAGGCAGCTTTGCGTCAATATCAGTGGGCCCGTGGCTAATCTCAGGCAGCTTCACATCAATATCAGTAGGCCCGTGGCTGATCCCAGGCAAGTTCACATCAATATCAGTGGGCCCGTGGCTGTTCCCAGGCAGCTTCACATCAATATCAGTAGGCCCATGGCCGATCTCAGGTAACTTCACATCAATATCAGTAGGCCCATGGCCGATCTCAGGCAGCTTCACATCAATATCAGTAGGCCCATGGCCGATCTCAGGTAACTTCACATCAATATCAGTGGGCACGTGGCTGATTTCAGGCAGCTTCACATCAATACCAGTGGGCACGTGGCTGATGCCAGGCAGCTTCACATCAATATCAGTGGGCACGTGGCTGATCCCAGGCAACTTCACATCAATATCAGTGGGCACGTGGCTGATCCCAGGCAACTTCACATCAATATCAGTGGACCCATGGCCGATCTCTGGCAACTTTACGTCAATATCAGTGGACCCATGGCCGATCTCAGGCAACTTCACATCAATATCAGTGGACCCATGGCCGATCTCAGGCAGCTTCACATCAATGTCAGTGGGCACGTGGCCGATCTCTGGCAACTTCACATCAATATCAGTGGACCCATGGCCGATCTCTGGCAACTTTACGTCAATATCAGTGGACCCATGGCCGATCTCAGGCAACTTCACATCAATATCAGTGGACCCATGGCTGATCTCAGGCAACTTCACATCAATATCAGTAGGCCCATGTCTGATTTCAGGCAACTTCACATCAATATCAGTAGGCACGTGGCTGATTTCAGGAAACGTCACATCAATATCAGTAGGCCCGTGGCCGATGCCAGGCAACTTCACGTCAATATCAGTGGGTCCGTGGCTGATTTCAGGCAACTTTACATCAATGTCAGTGGAACGTGGCGATCACAGGCAGCTTCACATCAATATCAGTGGGCACGTGGCTGATCCCAGGCAACTTCACATCAACATCAGTAGGCCCATGGCCGATCCCAGGCAGCTTCACATCAATATCAGTGGGCCCATGGCCCATCCCAGGCAGCTTCACATCAATATCAGTGGGCCCATGGCCGATCTCAGGCAACTTCACATCAATATCAGTGGGCCCATGGCTGATCCCAGGCAGAGTCACATTAATACCAGTGGACAAGTGGCTGATCCCAGGCAGAGTCACATTAATACCAGTGGGCACGTGGCTGGTGCCAGGCAGCTTCACATCAATATCAGTAGGCCCGTGGCCGATCTCAGGCAACTTCACATCAATATCAGTGGGCACGTGGCTGATGCCAGGCAACTTCACATCAATATCAGTGGGCACGTGGCTGATCCCAGGCAGCTTCACATCAATATCAGTGGGCACGTGGCTGATCCCAGGCAGCTTCACATCAATATCAGTGGGCCCATGGCCGATCTCAGGCAACTTTACGTCAATATCAGTGGGCCCATGGCCGATCTCAGGCAACTTTACGTCAATATCAGTGGGCACGTGGCTGATCCCAGGCAACTTCCCAATAACATTGGCAGGGAGTGAGCTGGATTCATTGAAGTTCCCGTCAATGCCTAAAGAAAATTGATGCAAAAAGAAAGGCTTAAGTTTCCTCATGGTCAATGTCAACCTCAGCGTCAGCACAAACTCACCTTTTTGGCCTGTTAGCCCAGATGCATTCTTCAAAGACTGCATTACAGCCATATTCGACTTTACCACTGGCTGTTTTGGATTTTTTTTCTTCAAATAAAGAAAAGACAAGGGACCACCTGGAAAACAAAAGGCATTATTAGCTTTAATACTAGTAATCAGGGGTTATTCTAGAAAGCAAGGTGAGGTTCACACATCTGGGTATGTTTAAGAGTAAGTGAATAATCTAAACTTCCAGCTCCAAAAATGGAGGTACATTTCAGGGTTTGCAAGTATAGCACCACACTCTTTGAATCTAGAGCAGGTTATTTTCCAGGTCAGTTTGTTTAAGGTGTTCAAGTGTTATACAATTAATATGTTTTAAATGTGTTCTATAGTTAGTCAATATAAGAGTTATTTAGAATTAATATACAATTATAACAAGCAGATGTTTAAAATGTAAAACTTATTTTTATTTTACTTCTCATCTCACATGGACGTCCAATCAATGAACACCTAACAATAAAATCCTTATTTTCAATGAATAGAGATTATTAAGTGAAAAAAAAATTGCACAACCACCAAATAGGTGGTGAAGTGCACCAAGTAGGTTATGTAAATCACAATTAAACAAGGAAGTAGAATGGCACACTTTTCCTAAGCATCTGTTTCCATGGTGAATCAGTGATTCGTTGCTCTGAGGAGGTTGTGTTTTAACCTTTTTTACTATACGCCCAGGCTATTGGAACTAGCATACTTCCAGTAAGCAAGGTTTGGGTAAATCAACCGAGAGTTTGAGGTATATGACAGTAAGTTAACAACCACATAAGAGTTACAAACCTTTGCTTTCCATGTGAACTTGATCAATACCAGTCTGGTATAACTGACGCCCAACTGGAGAAGCAAATCCTGAAAACAAGATGTGTTGAAAAAAAAGAGGGAAAAGTTGAAAAGGTGTTTATCTTGCATGAAACCTTACAGTAAAGTGAAAACAACAACTTTACCATTGAGCACCAGTTGGTGACACAAAAAGGCCAAAACCATGACGGTTGTTGCCATCTTAGATGAAACAATCACCAATCTATCGATGCTTTCTAAAACAGGCTTCAAGCCAGGGCTTTTAAAACATCACAGATTTCCATCACCTGGGTTTCTTGTTAAAGTAAAATTAGTGACAGAGGATCCGCTCGTTAACATTCCCATGCACTCATTGGTTGGGTGATTAATCACTATTCCTAGTTTTCATCTGATGTCACACCCTTGAACGTCCAGCAGGAGGTCATTTTTACCAGGTTTGTAGTAGTAAGACAGTGATATTAAAAGACCACATTCAATATACACCTTATTGAATATGCATACTTTATACAGGCAATCAAATGAACACAGATTATTAATGCAATACAAGGTTTCTTGTTAAGTGTTGTTGCGGCAATTTAAAAACTTACTTCAATCGCTTCATAGAATAAGAGACAAATATTATCAATGGTCTTTATAAAGATTTAATTCTTGCAAGAATGAATTCACAGTCAATACAACCAGTTAATGCCTGCATCGAGTGTGAACTGAGGAAACAAAAGAAGGTCCAAACCTTTATACTCCTCAGTGTCACAGTGTTTTTCCGTACAGAAGAAAAGAAAAACAAATGCCTTTCCCCCCACCCTTCTGTAACTAATGAAAAGAAAGCAAAGGACAAAATGATCCCCCCTCCGTCTTCCCTTATCAGTGTTTGTGTCAAGGCCTCAAGTGGTTTTACGACCCTGCATGAGAATAGCAGGTGTGGTTGGCATACATTTTATGAGGTCGATGTAGGTTTGATCTGTGTGTGTGTGAAGATCTAAACAATGTGACACTGGCTGTGTGTGATTTAGTCAGTGGCACCTAAGGCCCGAGAGAGTCTCTAAACTGGTGTCCCGTGACCCCATGCTAAGAGGTGTTTTTGAATAACAGAGACAGATGTTGACTTCTGTATAACCTTAAACATAAATCATTAAATTTTTCTTTAACAGTGTTTTTCTATCATAAAATATAGAGAAAATGCATTCATAATTTGGGCTCATCTGCTCGCCTACAGTATGCATTATCAAAAAGTATCATTTTATCATTTTAAAATATCATTCTTTTGGTACATAAAGGGTGTTGCAGCAATAAGGATTAAACCATTGTTGCCAACTCTCGTGGGACAAATAAGCAACCGCAGCTTCAAAAACAAGCCCACTATTATACTATTTATTAACATCAATATCAGTTATGATCAATTCTTTTTTTATCAATAAATGAGCCTGTGTAAGGATTAGTTTTACAGCTAAGACAAAAGCTGAGATCCAACACCATGCATAAAGCAATAAAACTCACTTATCTGGAGAGAAGATCTCACAGAAAGACTGTAGGACACCGCCCTGCCCAAAACCTTCTCCTCTCTCCCTCTTCCCATTCCCCCCTCCACCTGATTCAAGTCACAGAATGCAAATATACTACAGATGATGTATTTTGTGAATCTATTAGTTTTCCTTTCCATGTTTGATGTCTTTTAAAGGTCTCAATGCGATTGGTAAATTAGTCGCAACTTCACTGTAGTCACTAGAAGGATGAGATATGAGAATTCAGTTATCCTTTTTTGAGTGGTCTCTGAAAGATATCTAAAACCTCTCCCCCGAAACCAGGTGTTGTGTTACAAATATTTACAATCCTTTGTTCTGGTCTGGGTATTTAAGCAAGGGTAGCAGAACTACCAGTTGGGAACATTCTGTAGCCAGAACCCCCATGCCGTGTTGTCAAGTGTCCTTCAAGGCACTCACACACACTGCATGTACTATGCCAGACAATGACTCTCTGAAACTATTTTCATATTACGTTGCAAGTGTATTTTACATTTTAATGCTGAAAGTTGGATTCGTGTTTAATTATGTTATTTAATAGAATAGAATAGAATAGAATAGAAAGAGAATAGAATAGAATAGAATAGAATAGAAAGAGCTTTATTGCCAAGTGTGCTTTCACACACAAGGAATTTGTTTTGGTGCTGAAGCTTCCAAGCAACATAGTAACAGAGTAACATGACACGAGACATATGACAACAAAAACACAACTGTATACACAAGTGCAACAGTAGGTATTCTTACTCCGTTCCAACAGCATAGTGACAAGACATGGGACATCGATGACCAAGAAAACATAATCAGCTGAGGGTTCACACCGAGGCAGCCATTTGCGGCGCCAACTTTGAACCAGAATATAGAAAGCAGATTCGCAAGCATACATATGCAACAAAAACATAACATAGCATGACACAGTACACGTGGTCACGTGCTGGCATTTTGTGTGGGAATATGAAGGCAGGGGGAGAGAAGAGAGAGAGATTGTGAAAGGCAGACGGATGGAGGGGGGGCTGGGATGGGGAGGGTTATGTGTGGTGTGAGTAAGAGTCTGAGTTGTGTTGTGTGAGAATGGCAGCCACAACTTCAGATGTTTTCAAAGTTCAGTTCAATGGCTTGTCCTTGAAGAGAGATAAGGCAGTGCACAGGAGTGATAGCAAGAAACCGTCTGACAGGCTGACCTCCCAACCGAGAGAGATAGGAGAAGGGGAGAAGTTACTTTTTAATTTGTATTAATCCATTTTTTCTGATCTTCGGTCATTTGGCGGATCATAATTAATCAAACCATTCTGATCCTCAGCGTTCCTGGCGAACCGGTTCATGCAGTGACTTGGACATTTCATCCAGCCGCAGTCAGACCGGTCAGAGTCCGTAAAGTTCACCAGCCTGACCCCGATGGAGCCCACTCTTGCCTGCGCATCCGCAGTCCGGACTGAGATGTTACGGTTCAGTTCGTCATTCAGTATCACTCTCTGATCTAATACCTTCAGTCGGTCACACACATCCCCGAAGTGCCCATTAATTTCCACAGACAGCGGCTGGGTGAATTTGCTGGCAGCTGTCTTACCAATCTTCCGATAGGTCAGGGCAATCCCAAGGCCGAGGAATAGGGACCCCACTATCACAATTCCAATTATGAATAAATCTTCCACGTCCTCCACAGACAGAGCCTCCAGACACACGGTTTGCCAAGTGTTCCAGGCGTCCATCGTGTAGCCCGCAGCGAAGGTCCCGTCCGGGCAGGTGGGTTCTCCCGGAGCACCCTTTCTCTGTGAAAAAATCTTGTCAATCGCGCTGAGGACCAGTTAATCAATTCCATTTCAGTATTCTCAGGAGCCCAGCCAAGCAGGAGTTTGGGAAAAAGACCAAAGGACAAAGCGCAAGAGCAAGAGGGAGCAGAGAGAAAACACGTCTGCCCTCTATGAGTACAGGAAGGTTAATTGATTTAAGTTCTGTCTGGCTAAAATAAACATTAATCTTGATTTATCTTGTTTTGGTCCGAAGTCAATATTCTAGTAGTGTCTCGTGAGGAGTAGTAGGAGTTTCCACAAATCTTCCCGTCAGGACAGATCATACCGAGGACCCCATGGACTGGAGCATGGAGCTAAACATGAGGGGCAATCTGATTTCTGGCTGTTGCTGTATTAATAAGTTGCAGCTCTCGTGACTATTGTTCAAATTACACTTTATGTTATGAGTAAGCATAGGCGACTCACTTAAAGGTAAAATAGTTCACTCTGCAATCCTCTGACTTATACCAGAAACAGAAAAATGTGTGTCCGTGAGGTAATGTAATTAATCGCGAGCATTATCCTCTGAGCGACTCCGGGTCCCACGGTGGAACGAATTTGAAGATAAGATATACTATGAAAAATCAACGATCTAAATTTAATCACAACTAATTCTCACAACTAATCAGCCGTTAACTTATAAACGCAACAAACTTAAGAAAACCTCATACAATTATAGTCAGATTAAATTATTCATGGAGTCAGATTTAAAATTCGATGACAATAAATTAAGTGAAAGTAACAGAAATGCTGAAAAGGCTTACACGCAGAAGTCCTTAGACCAGGCCGTTAGATTCCGTCCTTGGGCTAACGGATGGACCTTACAGCTCATAAAGATAATAAATGATATCCGCCTCAATACAGATACAGGCAAAACATCAATTCTGGCACTACTCGACCTCAGTGCTGCATTCGACACTGTTGACCACTACATACTTCTTGACAGGCTAGAAAATTGGGTGGGGCTTTCTGGGAGTGTCCTCAAATGGTTCAGGTAATACTTAGACTGGAGAGGTTATTATGTGAGTAAAGGTGACCATAAGTCTGAGTGGATATCCATGACATGCAGAGTCCCACAAGGGTCAGTTCTTGCACCACTCCTATTCAACCTGTATATGCTGCCACTGAGCCAAATAATGAAAAAGAACAAAATTGCTTCCAACAGCTATGCTGACGACAGCCCGATCTACTTAGCACTGTCACCTAATGACTACAGCCCCATTGACTCCATGTGCAAATATATTGATGAAGTTAACAGTTGGATGTGCCAAAATTATCTTCAGTTAAACAAAGACAAAACTGAAATCACTACATTTGGAAACAAAGATGAAATTCTCAAGGTGAACGCATATCTTAAGGCTAAAGGTCTAATAACAAAAAATCAAGTTAGGAATCTTGGTGTGATTTCAGAGTCAGACCTGATTTTCAGTACTCATGTCAAAGAAATAACTAAATCAGCTTACTATAATCAGAAAAATATTGCGAGAATTAGATGCTTTGTTTCCAGGCAAGACTTAGAGAAACTCAAAAAGACCATTAGACAGCTGCAGCTCCTTCCAGTAACACTTAGGATCGATTTTAAAGTAGTATTACTTGTTTATAAATCACTCAATGACCTAGGACCTCAATACATTGCAGATATGCTGATTAAATACCAACCCAACAGATCACTCAGATCATCAGGATCAAGTCAGTTAGAAATACCAAGAGTTCACTCAAAGCAAGGAGAGTCTGCTTTTAGCTATTATGTGTCACATGCCTGTCCTGTCTCGTGTTGCACATGTGGTGTTTTGTCATGTTAGGCCATGTGCTCTGTCATTGTTGATCCCACCCCCTTGTTATCTCGTTATTGGTTTCATTTGCCCCACCTGTGTTCCCTCATTCCCAGCTTGATTTCTCCCCTTTATATACTCCTTGTGTTTGTCAGTCCTTGTCGGATCGTTGTCATGTCTACGTCTCCCGGTTCCCTGTGACCCGTTTGGTATGTGTTTAGTTCTTTTGGTTATGTGTTTTGCCCCATTGTGGGATTTTGGTTTGTGTTTGTTTTATTTTATAATTAAATCCTTTTCCTTGCACTTGAGTCCTCGCACCAGTTTCCTTTGTGTTTAACGTGACAGAACGATCCGGCCGAGGTCTTCAACCTCTGCCTGGACATGCCTCTCAGTCCCACGGAGATCGACAGGATGGGGACCCCAGACTTTTGGGAGTTTGTGGACCGGATGGACTCCCTTCCTCCTAGGACCCCAATTCGGAGAGCTCCATGGGTCCGTGTTCCGGTGGTCCCAGTTCCGGTGGATCGTATTCTGGTGATCCCCATTCCGGTGGATCCTGTTCCGGTGGATCCTGTCCACGTGGTCCGTAAGCGGAGGAGGAGAGGGAAAGCGTCCTCCGTGACGGTTCCGGTGGTCCCTGTGCCGGTGGATCGTGTTCCAGTGGTCTCTGTGCCGGTGGATCGTGTTCCGGTGGTCCCTGCGCCGGTGGTCCCAGTGTCGGTGGTCCCAGTGCCAGTGGATCGTGTACCGGCGGACTCTGTGCCGGATGTGCCGCCCTGGCGCCCTGCTCTTCCCGCAACGGCGCCCTGCTCTTCCCGCGCCGCGCCGGCCTCCTGAACTCTGCTGGGCGACCCGGCCTCCTGAACTCTGCGGGCCGACCCTGCCTCCTGAACTCTGCTGGCCGACCCGGCCGCCTGAACTCTGCGGGTGTCCTTGGCCTCCTGAACTTTTTGTTTTCCCCGTCCTGCCCTTGTTTTCCCCTTCCTGGTCTGTCCCTCCCGTCCCGCCATGGTCTGTCTTTCTTGCCCCGCCTTTGGCTAATGGAGTGTCTGGTAGCCGCTCCGTAGGGAGGGGGTAATGTCACATGCCTGTCCTGTCTCGTGTTGCACATGTGGTGTTTTGTCATGTTAGGCCATGTGCTCTGTCATTGTTAGATCCCACCCCCTTGTTATCTCGTTATTGGTTTCATTTGCCCCACCTGTGTTCCCTCATTCCCAGCTTGATTTCTCCCCTTTATATACTCCTTGTGTTTGTCAGTCCTTGTCGGATCGTTGTTATGTCTACGTCTCACGTTTCCCTGTGACCTGTTTGGTATGTGTTCAGTTCTTTTGGTTATGTGTTTTGCCCCATTGTGGGATTTTGGTTTGTGTTTATGTTTTATTTTATAATTAAATCCTTTTCCTTGCACTTGAGTCCTCGCACCAGTTTCCTTTGTGTTTAACGTGACATTATGCCAGCCGCAGTTGACACCAGCTTCCTGAACAGATCAGATGTGCTCCGACAGTAGCCACATTCAAATCCAGACTCAAAACACATCTGTCCAGCTGTGCATTTACTGAATGAGCACGGTGCCACTGTACGTCCCACGGACTAATTGCATCTTATCTATGCATCATCTTTTTATTATTTTTTATAACTGTTTTAGTTTACCTTTGTTCTTATCTTTGGTTATTGTTTTATCTAAATATCATAAGTTTATTCTTTTTAATTCTCTTTATGACTGTATATTTCTATTTCTTATTTATCTGTTAATTATTAATTTTGGTTAGGCCTGTCTTACTGGAAGAGATTGGAAAGGAGAGCAGTGTGCTTGGTTCATTCTGCTTGTGGTAGCAGACAGTGCAAGAAGCGGACTCAAGAAAGGGAGGCCCTGCACAGGTAACGTCCACAGGTAACGATCCTGGACCGACTTGTAAGGTACAGAAGACATTGCCAAACTGCTCCATCTCTTCCATCTCAGATAGGGAAAACCAAAGTAAGAGAATCAGGCAGATAGGGATCTTTTAATCACCATTTTATTTTTATTTTTTAAATTCTCTTTACAACTGTTTTAATAATCCTTGTTTTCTTATTTCATATGTAAAGCACTTTGAATTGCCATTGTGTATGAAATGTGCTATATGAATAAACTTGCCTTGCCTTGATGATGGATTGGCAGGGAAGATAGGAAGATCTTTGCCAGGTTGAGCTGCAGGTGATGTTCTTTCATCCTTGCCGAGATGTCCACCAGACAGCTTGAGATTCGTGCAGCTACTGTGGGATCATCTGGTTGAAATGAAAGGTAACTCTTTCCCGGTATAGAAGTGTATCTCATGCTAAGAGGGGGTAGGAAAAAATTTGCTCCAGCGAAATTATTATTTTGTAACAAAGTACATGTTTATCTCATATATAATGTTAAATTGAAAGTTCAGTGATGTTGTGTAAAGTTAGGGTTGTTGATTGTGATTGTATATGACTACCATTGTGAAGTTTAGACGTAATTTCCTCACAATGTGCACTCTAAAAAAGATGGTCCTTCAAAGGTTCTTTACACCTAGTGTCAGTTCTATTTAGAACCGTATCATCTTCAGGAACACTTTATATGCTGAAATGTTTCTTTGTGTTAGAGTTTAGGGCTCTTTTTCCCCTTCTTTTTCTAATTAAAATCTGTAATTGTCAAAAAACCACCTCATTTTTGATTTCTGGAGCTCAGCCATCCCAGATAGCATTGTGACATTGAGTCAATGTTGAAATTCCATCAGAATCATCATTTTGGTTGAGGTTGAAATTTCAATGCTAAGTAATATTGGATCAATGTTGAAAATCCGATGCTAAAAACATATTGGACCAATGTTGAAAATTCAATGCTAAATAATATTGGATCAATGTTTGATAATTCCATGCTTTCCAGTGTTGAAAAGACAAACATTGAATCAATGTTGAAGTTCCATCAGAATCATCATATTGGTTGAGCTTGAAATTTCAATGCTAAGTAATATTGGATCAATGTTGAAAATCTGATGCTAAAAAATATTGGACCAATGTTGAAAATTCAATGCTAAATAATATTGGACCAATGTTAAAATTTCCATGCTTTTCAGAGTTGAAAAGACAAACACTGAATCAATGTTGATTTTTGGTCAGCTTAATTCTCCACTGGTGAGACTTAATTACTATCAATCTATCTGTCCCATCATTCAACACGTTAAAGGAAATCCAAATCAATTGGGTACATTTCTGTGAACATTCATTATCCACAAAGGATGAATCTCCTCCAACGAGTGTATGGATTTTCAAAGAAATCCTACCGTAAATTGAACTCAATGAGATACACCAGTTGATTATCATTAGTATTATTAATATTTATGTTTTAATTATTGTTTTAAAATCTCCTCCATCATGTAAAACATCTCCAATCCCCAATTTTTTTCTGCTAGCTACACAGCGCAAGCAAGCGAGATATATAATGACTGTCACATAAAGATTTTTGTGACTGTTAATAAGAATTTAGAATATTTTCCCCTACTTATTGAATGCGCCACAATCCAATCCAGTAGGTGGCAGTAATGCAGCTTTAATCTGGCTGCCAACCACCAATCAGATCAAAGCACAGTTTAACAGACTTCAAGCATGAAAAAGACACGCAGGACAGCGACAGTGTTTTTCAGAGGTAAGCTACAAAAATATTAATAAAATGCATCTCAATTTTCATTTGTGTTTTTATTTTTCTTTATTTCTTACAACTTTTGTGCTTCTCCTGGGCAGTCAGAGTGAACTGCGATGTTAATAGAGTCACGTGAACGCCCTCGTTCACAACCAGTGGCCAGGATAATCTTAATACATTGAGTTTCAGTTTGTTTTTCACCAAACCCTATCAAATTTGTATTCATCTTTATTTCTTAAGATTGCCATATACTGTGATTTTTGTACGATTTCGAACCGAATTCTGAGTCGTGCAACTCTTATTTGGCTCGGGCCAATTTTTAACTTTGTCATGCGGTTTGTTGTGAGGTGTTCGTCTATGGGATGATTTTAGTATCAAAATGATTTGTGCGTGCAACAAATAAGATTTGTGTATTTGTGGAAATGGTGCCGTACATGCATTCATTGTACCATTCATACTCTGTCATCCCATATTCGTCCAGTGTAGAAACGAGGCGTCGGACGGCTAGATGAATTTCTGTCATGGCAGTAATTCTGGTCTCCACTCGTGAGGGTGTCGCACAGCTGAAGCAGAGCTACGGACTGATTGACATATCGGCAGGTGAAGGGAAATAGGACAATCAGTTCGCAGCTCTGCTTCAGCTGTGCGATACCCTCACGAGGGCCGGCCACAATTACACAATTCCAATTTCATCTTTAATGCGGCAAGAAAAGAGTGAGATCTTTAGTTCTGTAGGCAGCTATATCAAACTGCTATATCAAACTGCAGAAATTTAGCAAACTGTAGAAATTTAGCAAACTGTTGCGCCTCCAGTTCGTGTTGTAAATGGATAATCTCTTCCAAATCACTGTGTAGCTTATCCAGCTCCTCTTTTATTAATTTAGCTACTTGATCATTAATTTACTTGTTTCACTTTCACACTTTTATTTATTTCTTTACTATTATTTACTATTAAATATAATAATAACATAAGATAAAACATCGGATTTCACTTTGCTTTTCCATTCATTCCTCCTGTGAGTCTGCAGGTGCTTTAAAGGGAAAAGTATATACTAAAATTAATTAAATAGTCTTGAATTTAAATTCCGTGAGTTTTAACTGGGATGTAAAGATTTTGATAAAATTTCAAGTTTCACTTAATTTTGGAGTACATTTATAATGTTTAATTAACCACACTTCCAAATATGTACTAACTTCTTGTTGTTTTAGATGCCTTACAAGTGAATGCTGATAAAGGAGGCCTCAGAGTTTATCTTTGCTGGGATGGTGCAAAAATGTCTCCATTACGCCCCTGAAAGGCTTGGGGCATTGCTCATGGTGGAAACCCCAGAGTTTAGAGTTTTAATTTCTTCTACCTTCTTTCTTTCAGTAGTACTGTCCCATTTCTGTCCTTATTGGCAAGTTTCCATTTGTATTACTTCCATTTTGCAGATGCAGGTTGTCATGTTTTTCCAGGCTCTTCTCCAGGCATTTGTGTTATAAATTCAGATGTAATTGTTTTAAGACAATGTGAGATTTCCTGTTGTAATTGTGGGGCATAAATAAATACATTTGCATGTGAACTGAAGGATGTTGTTTACTTTGAGTGACTTTTTGATACAAAATCATATCAATTGCAGCCATACATGGTCTCTGATTGAAAGGAATAAAATAAAGAGACAATTAACGGGCATAGAATCCTGCTGTACATAAAGCAAGATTGATTTTAAAGTGCTTCTATGTTGATTCAATGTTAAATAAGTGATTTAATTTAAGTTGAAAAAATATTGATTTTATGCCCATCTTGATCTATTTTTCATCATTGAAATAACATTATTTCAGGGTGCAAACCTGATGAAAAATCAATGTTAAATTTCAACATTGTTTCAATGATAATTTGATCAATGCATCAACATTGATTCAATGTTGATTCAGTGTTAAATAAATGATTTAATTATAGTTGAAAAAATAGTGATTTTATGCCCATCTTGATCTATTTTTAATCGTTGAAATAACATTATTTCAGGGTGCAAACCTGATGAAAAATCAATGTTAAATTTCAACATTGATTCAATGATATTTTAGTTGATGCATTAACATTGATTCAACATTGATTCAGTGTTTGTCTGCTATCTGGGATCCAATTACACAGACTGTCAACAAACTCAGTACAGGTATATTATTTATGTTCTTAAATTATCTACACATTTTAACTTTCTAATTGTTAACGGTTTCCTACCTATCATATTTCTTCTATTTTTAGTTTAACAGAACATTCTCCTTAGCAGGACCTCTCAAGCTCCATCAGGTTGGATGGGGAGTGGCTTGTGCTGTTAATTGGGTTCAAGTCTGAGTTCTGGCTGGGCCACTCAAGGACATTCACTCTGTGAATCTATTGTTTTGGCTGTGTGCTTAGGGACGTTGTCCTGTTGGAAGAGGAACCTTTGCCCCAGTCTGAGGTCCTGAGCCCTCTGGAGCATGTTTTCATCAAGGATGTCTCTACATTGCTGCATTAATCTTTTTCTCAATCCTGACTAGTCTCCCAGTTCCTGCCACTGAAAAACATCCCCACAGCATGATGCTGCCTCCACCATGCTTCACTGTAGGGATGGTATTGGCCAGGTGATGAGGTGCCTGGTTTCCTCCAGACATGACACTTGTCATTCAGGCCAAAGAGTTCAAGCTTTATTTCATCAGACCAGAGAATTGTGTTCCTCATGATGTGAGAGTTCTTCAGGTGCCTTTTGGCAAACTCCAGACATGCCATTTCCTGAGGAGCGGAGAGATGGTTGTTCTTCTGGAAGGTTCTCCTCTCTCCACAGAGAAACGCTGGAGCTCTGTCAGAATGACCATTGGGTTCTTGGTCACCTCCCTTACTAGGCCTTTTTCCTGCTCTACAAAGATTCCTGGTGGCTCCAAACTTCTCCAATTTATGGATGATGGAGACCACTGTGCTCATTGGGACCTTCAATGCTGCAGAAAAAAATATGTACCTTTCCCAAGATCTGTGCCTCAATACAATCCTGTCTCGGAGGTTTACAGACAATTCCTTGGACTTCAAGGCTTGGTTTGTGCTCTGACATGCACTTTTAGCTGTGGGACCTTCTATAGACAGGTGTGTGCCTTTCCAAATCATGTCTAATCAGCTGCATTTACTACAGGTGGACTCCTGTCATCTCAATGATGATCAGTGGAAACAGGAGCAAGGTTGTGAACACTTATGTACGTCATTTTTATCTATTTTTAAAATAAATTTGCAAAGATTTCAAACAAACGTCTTTCACATTGTAATTATGAGGTTTTGTTTGTAGAATTGAAGATAAAAAAGGAATTGAATCCATTATAACGCTGTAACATCATTTTTTTTTTGAAAAAGTGAAGTGCTTTGAATACTTTCCGGGTCCAAGTGTTGCGTCTATGCACTTCCCATACGCAACAAACTGCGATGCACTGTGTATTCTGACACCTTTCTATCAGAACCAGCATTAACATTTTGAGCAATTTGAGCTCCAATAGCTCGACTGTTTGAACGGACCACACGGGCCAGCCTTCGATCCCCACGTGCATCCATGACCCTGTGGCCGGTTCACCACTGTTCCTTCCTTGGAGCATTTTTAATAGATCCTGACAACTGCGGACCGGGACCACCCCACAAGAGCTGCAGTTTTGGAGATGCTCTGACCCAGTCGTCTAGCCATCACAATCTGGCCCTTGTCAAACTCGCTCAAATCCTTACGCTTGCCCATTTTTCCTGGTTCTAACACATCGACTCTGAGGACAAAATGTTCACTTGCTGCCTAATACATCACACCCACTAACAGGAGCCGTGATGAAGATTTTATATATCTTCATCACGGCTCCTGCTGACGCATGCTGCTACTGCATGCGTCAGTGTTTGTAGCTCTGTATAGCTGCGTTTGAATCTCTATTTGATATATTTTCTTTGTTATCTATACTGCTAAAAATAACTTACTCATCACCATATATTGTTTAATATAGCCTATCAAGTTAAATTTGACATCACTAGCTTTTAATCTAAATCACTACCACGTGTTAGCTTTTCGCTAGCCTGGTAGCTTTCCATCCCGGCACCCGGGTCTCCTGTTTTCTGAGTTCATTAGACAACTGTGGTGAGTTGGATTATTAAATAGACTCCATCAAACAAAGTAAGTGGAGTAAGTTGTGTGGTAAGTTTTGGATTCATCAACAAATACGGTAAGCCATGTCTTCTTCTCCTGTCATTGTCACTTGCAATGCATGCTACATGTTTAGCATATCTATCTCCGTTGGCAAACAGGGCTTCACATGTGTTAAATGTAAGGAATTAATCAGGTTGACGGAGAAGATTTCAGATTTAGAGACACGCATCCAGACTTTATGTGAGAGTAGTGAGAATGGTACAGCTTTAGATACTCTTTTGGATGCGACTAGCTTAGTGAACACTCATTGTTTGGTTCCGGCTGAGCCCCCGCAGCAGGGCAATTGGGTGACTGTGAGACAGCATAGTCGCGGATCTAAAAACCACTCTGCCGTTCCGATTAGAACATCAAACAGGTTCTCCCCACTCAGTGATGCACCCACTGAGGATCCTGTTGAAAGTGCCCTAGTTATTGGCGATTCTATTACACGGGCGTGAAAATAGAGACACCAGCCACCATAGTCACATGTTTACCGGGAGCCAGAGTGCCTGACATCAAAGCAAATTTAAAAGTGCTGGCTAAAGCTAATCGTAAATTCTCTAAGATTATTATTCACGTCGGCACTAATGATGTTCGACTTCGTCAGTCGGAGATCACCAAAATTAACATTAAAGAGGTGTGTAAACTCGCAAGTCGATGTCACCGGCAGTCTGTTTATCTGGCCCCCTCCCTGTTAAAAGGAGTGATGAAATAGTTAGCAGATTGTCATCACTCAATGGCTGGTTGTCTAAGTGGTGTCCATAAAATAACATAGGGTTCATAGACAATTGGAAAAGTTTTTGGGGCAGACCCGACCTGTTGAAGATAGACGGCATTCATCCTACCCGGGCTGGTGCTGCTCTTCTCTCTAGTAATTTGGCACATACTCTTAGAGCTAAACCTTGACTCACTGGGGCCCAGGTCAGGAAGCAGACAAACTGGCTAAACCAACCGTCTGCTAGCTGTCTCACGTCACCAGAGTCAGCTAAATCCCAGCACATAGAGACGCTTTCACCTAGATATTATCACATAGAGACTGTGTCTGTTCCCCGAATCAGTAAATACAAAAAACCATCAAAACCATTCAACAGTAAAAATTTAATTGATGTCCAACAAATAAACAACAGATATAATACGGATGAACAATTGATAAATCTCGGGTTGCTGAATATTCGATCCCTTTCGCCAAAAACGCTTATTGTTAATGATATGATTATAGATCATAACCTAAATGTGCTGTGTTTGACAGAAACCTGGCTAAAACCTGACGACTACATTACTTTAAATGAGTCCACTCCCCAAGATTATTGTTATAAACACGAGCGCGTCTGAAAGGAAAAGGGGAGGTGTTGCTGTAATTTATAATGATAACTTCAGTATTACTCAGAAGTCTAGTTTCAAATATAATTCCTTTGAAGTTTTGGTGCTTTATGTAACATTGTGTAGTGTAAATGATAAATCCCATTTGACATTTGTGTTGGCTACTGTATACAGGCCACCAGGGCACAATACAGACTTTATCAAAGAATTTGCTGGTTTTCTATCAGAGTTAGTACTGGCTGCAGATAAAGTACTAATTGTTGGTGATTTTAATATCCATGTTGAAAATGAATAAGACGCATTGGGATTGACATTTAAAGACATGCTAAACTCTATTGGAGTTAGACAACACGTATCTGGACCCACTCATCGCCTTAATCATACTTTAGATCTAATACTGTCACATGGACTAAATGTTGATACCATTAAAATTCTGCAGCAGAGCGATGACATCTCAGATCATTACCTAATATCATGTATACTTCATATAGCTAAGGCTGCAAAGCCATCCCCTCGCTTCAAATATGGCAGGACTATAACCGCTGCGACTAAAGATTGCTTTATACATAATCTTCCTCATCAGTTCCATCTCCTCAGAATTACAGATGTCCAAGAGGAACTTGATGTTGCAACAGAAACTACTGACTCTCTCTTTACTAGCACTTTAGACATAGTTGCTCCTCGGCGCTTAAAGAAGATTAAAGCAAATAATCCAACGCCGTGGTACAACGAGCACACTCGGGCCCTTAAAACAGCAGCCAGAAAAATGGAGCGCAGCTGGAAGAAAACAAAACTGGAGGTTTTTCGCAATTTGTGGAAAGAGAGCATGATTGCATACAGAAAGGCAATAAAGCTGCTAGATCTGCTTATTTCTCAACTCTTTTAGAAGAAAACAAACACAACCCTAGGTATTTATTCGATACAGTGGCTAAATTAACAAAGGATAAAGCTTCAACTTCTGACGTTTGTAAACAACACAGCAGTAATGACTTTATGAACTTCTTTACTAGTAAGATTGATAACATTAGGAATAAAATTATAACCATGCAGCCGTCTACTACAGTATCACTTCAGACAGAACATTGTAGTCTCACTGAGGAAAAATTACACTCATTCACTGCTATAGGAGGAGAAGAATTGGCTAAACTTGTTAAATCATCAAAATCAACAACATGTATGCTTGACCCTATACCGACTAGGCTATTAAAAGAGATGCTTCCAGAGGTCATAGATCCTCTGCTTAATATTATTAATTCATCCTTGACAATAGGATATGTACCAAAAACTTTTAAGTTGGCTGTAATTAAACCACTTATTAAAAAACAGCAACTTGATCCTAAAGAATGCAAAATGCTGAACAATTAGTACATGCGTTCATGAGCTCAAGGCTAGATTATTGTAATGCTCTACTGGGTGGTTGCCCTGCTCGCCTAATAAATAAACTCCAGCTGGTCCAAAACGCAGCAGCTTGAGTTCTTACTAGAACCAGGAAGTACGATCATATTAGTCCAGTTCTGTCAACACTGCACTGGCTCCCTATTAAACATCGCATACATTTTAAAATCTTGCTTATTACTTATAAAGCAATAAATGGTTTAGCTCCCCAGTACTTAAGCGAGCTCTTAACGCATTATACTCCATCACGTCAATTGCGGTCTCTAAACTCTGGCCAGTTGAAAATACCTAGAATATCTAAATCAACTGCAGGCGGTCGATCCTTTTCCTATTTAGCACCTAAACTCTGGAACAGTCTTCCTAGCATTGTTCGGGAAGCAGACACAGTCTGTCAGTTTAAATCTAGACTAAAAACACGTCTCTTTACTATGGCATACACATAGAACATTTTTAACTTTCTTTATTCAAATCAAATGACTGATTGTTAGGCTGCATTAACTAGGTCAGCCGGAACCGGGAACACTTCCCATAACACCTGATGTACTCGTTACATCATAAAAAGAGTGGCATCCACACTAATGTTAGTCTCTCTGTTTATCCCGAGGTTTACTGCAGTCGGCCGGATCCAGGCCGTGTCCGGATCGGATGGTGGACCTGCATCTGGACATGACCAGCTCATCCTGGAGTGTCTGCTGAGACCGTGTCCATTAGTGTCTCCTCTGAATTCGCCTCACCGGAACGTCATCCTCAATTAACCCGTCTCCAGCGCAATAACTCCGATCTTTCAAGTATTCATATTCTTGTGTAATCGACGCGCCATCCTAAATGAACCCGTCTCGTGCGTCATACCCAAAATTTTGAATATTCCTATCTAATATGATTTATGACCTGCAAGGTTGCCAGAGTAATAATTATACACTGTTAATAATAGGCCAGAGGAGAACTGGCACCCCGACTGAGTCTGGTTTCTCCCAAGGTTTATTTTTCTCCATCATGCCCTGATGGAGTTTTGGTTCCTTGCCACTGTCGCCTTTGGCTTGGCTTGCTCAGTTGGGGACACTCAAATTATGATCCAAGTTACTCAACTAAATATACAAATAGAATTTATTAATTTGGTCATATATAATTCTATAAACTATCCAAATTAAACTAGCCAAATCAAATTTTGTTGCAATGTTGTCCTGTTTAACACTGTGAAGCTGCTTTGAAACAATCGTCATTGTAAAAGCGCTATATAAATAAAGTTGATTGATTGATTGATTGATAATGATAGTTTCAATCAGGGCTTGACATTCACTTTTTTTTTGCTCATGTAAGCGGCCTACTTCTGACCACAGTTAGGATCTGCGTTGTGTACTTAGTTGAATGAAAACACGGGACAACTGGAACTGCTGCTGATGGAGGGTTTATTATAATGAGGCGTGCAGATACCACTGATTGGATTAAAGAGAGAACAGCAATGAGAAATGTTTTTCACCGTGATTTTATCACCTGTCTTCAACGCACTCAAAGCCGACTGAGGACGCGGCAGTTCAATTAATCAAAATACTCTTTCCCAAAACAACAGTGATAGATCTGAAAACTAAATTATAACATTTCCTTAGATAAAATAATATAAAGTAAATGAATAAAAATTGACAGGAAGTATTATTAGTGGAAAACAAATATTCACATTGTGATTATTTACTCGTGTATATTAACAGTCGTCACACTCACCATCCACTATGGCTTGTAGTTTTCTAAAGTTACTAGCCTCTCATTTTTTTACACAAAGTTTTGCTGTTGGGAAATTACGTTTTAATTATAAAGGAATAGTTAACCCAAAAAGGAAAATGACCCCATGATTTACTCACCCTCAAGACATTCTATGAATTTTCTCTTTCAGATGAATACAATCAGTTATATAAAAATAAATAATGTCCTGGCTAATTCATGTATTATGGCAGCCCAAAGTTTGTAGCCCAAAAGAGTTCATCCATCCATTATAAAAGTGATCCATAAAGTTCCGGAGTTAATAAAAACCTTCTGAAGTGATGTATTTAAGAAAAATATCCATATTTCAAACTTTAAAAAGTCAAATTTCTAGCTTCCACCAGACCTCTATCCACCAAAGTGGCTAGCAGGAGTGACTGTTACACGACTGTTAAAATGTACCTGCCTTTGGCAAGAGAGTTAATGTCAAGCCCTGGAATACAGTAATTTATAGGGATTGGCCCATGACAGAACGAGCAGCAAAGGCTGGGTAGAGTGTTTTGTTACAATAGCAAGAGATACAATTTTAAGTTCCTGCAAGTGATGGACTTGTGATTCTTGTAATCAAATATGACAAACTTAAGCAGCACAAACACAGTCCTGTAGGCAGTCATTTTAGTCAGTGTTGGGCAGTAATGCATTACTTAGTAACAAGTTATTATTGGCATCTTGCCCAGGACTCCTAGATTCTTTTAATCTCAATGGGACCTTCCTGGAAAAATAACAGCTAAATAAAAATAAAGGTTAATCAGATTAATTTAATGCGCAATATCCAAGCTAGTAATTCAAGTATACAGGTCCTTCTCAAAAAAATTAAACTTTCATGTATTTTAGATTCATTGCACACCAACTGAAATATTTCAGGTGTTTTATTGTTTTAATACTGATGATTTTGGCATACAGCTCATGAAAACCCAAAATTCCTATCTCAAAAAATTAGCATATCATGAGACTGTTCTCTAAACGAGCTATTAACCTAATCATCTGAATCAACTAATTAACTCTAAACACCTGCAAAAGATTCCTGAGGCTTTTAAAAACTCCCAGCCTGGTTCATTACTCAAAACCGCAATCATGGGTAAGGCTGCCGACCTGACTGCTGTCCAGAAGGCCATCATTGACACCCTCAAGCGAGAGGGTAAGACACAGAAAGACATTTCTGAACCAATAGGCTGTTCCCAGAGTGCTGTATCAAGGCACCTCAGTGGGAAGTCTGTGGGAAGGAAAAAGTGTGGCAAAAAACACTGCACAACGAGAAGAGGTGACCGGACCCTGAGGAAGATTGTGGAGAAGGACCGTTTCCAGACCTTGGGGGACCTGCGGAAGCAGTGGACTGAGTCTGGAGTAGAAACACCCAGAGCCACCGTGCACAGGCGTGTGCAGGAAATGGGCTACAGGTGCCGCATTCCCCAGGTCAAGCCACTTTTGAACCAGAAACAGCGGCAGAAGCGCCTGACCTGGGCTACAGAGAAGCAGCACTAGACTGTTGCTCAATTTTGCATGTCATTCGGAAATCAAGGTGCCAGAGTCTGGAGGAAGACTGGAGAGAAGGAAATGCCAAAATGCCTGAAGTCCAGTGTCAAGTACCGACAGTCAGTGATGGTCTGGGGTGCCATGTCAGCTGCTGGTGTTGGTCCACTGTGTTTTATCAAGGGCAGGGTCAATGCAGCTAGCTATCAGGAGATTTTGGAGCACTTCATGCTTCCATCTGCTGAAAAGCTTTATGGAGATGAAGATTTCGTTTTTCTGCACGACCTGGCACCTGCTCACAGTGCCAAAACCACTGGTAAATGGTTTACTGACCATGGTATTACTGTGCTCAATTGGCCTGCCAACTCTCCTGACCTGAACCTCATAGAGAATCTGTGGGATATTGTGAAGAGAAAGTTGAGAGACGCAAGACCCAACACTCTGGATGAGCTTAAGGGCCTCGAAGCATCCTGGGCCTCCATAACACCTCAGCAGTGCCACAGGCTGATCCATGCCACGCCACAATGAAGCAGTCATTTCTGCAAAGGGATTCCCACCAAGTATTGAGTGCATAACTGAACATAATTATTTGAAGGTTGACTTTTTTTGTGTTAAAAACACTTTTCTTTTATTGGTCGGATGTATGCTAATTTTTTGAGATAGGAATTTTGGGTTTTCATGAGCTGTATGCCAAAATCATCAATATTAAAACAATAAAAGACGTGAAATATTTCAGTTGGTGTGCAATGAATCTAAAATATATGAAATTAAAATTTTATCATTACATTATGGAAAATAATGAACTTTTATCACAATATGCTAATTTTTTTAGAAGGACCTGTATACGGTCCCCAAGTGGCTAGACATTTTGATGGGTGTAAACAGAGTTCTGGCTGTCTTTCTCTGCCTTTGAGAAAATGACAGCCCAGACGAGCTGATCTGGAATTTTCCTGTTATGATGTCATACCAGGAAAGGTTACCTCCCCTTCCTCTGCTTTGCCCTCCCATAGCATTCAGAGAAAATGTATTCAGTTTATGAATGCACAGGCTTTACAAACAGACATTATGATATGGATTCGACAGCACCGCGACAAACAGTGAGTAACAGTGTTCATTAATGCCTGATCTGTGATCAGCGATTTTCTGATGTGTAGATCGCCATCTTGATGCCCTAAGTGTAATGCATCAGTGAATCAAGCCAGTGAACAAACCGATCGTTTCTGTTAGTAGCATGAAACAAACCCTTAAGTGATTCAACTACAGAGAGCGATCAGAACTCTCAGATATAAATAAGCTCGCACTAACAACACAGCGCTATTTTAATAACTTGGTACAATAAAACTTCCTCCAGCTGTCCATGATTCATGAGTCCCCAGCAGTCAGCCTCTCGCTCTCATGCAGTCAGTGTGCAGTGCCTCGCTAAACCACACCCCCTCCGCAACATAATCTAACACTCATTTCAAATGCAAAGATGTCAGCCAATCACAACAGTGGGCGTTTTCACTGAAGTCTCACAGCAGAAACACCCCTTGAAAAAGGGCATTCAGCCAAAGGAGAAATAACAGGATAGAAAAAAAAAGTTTTCTAAGTTTAAATTTTTTAATGTAAAAATCATACAAGTACACCTCAGAAAACATAAAATAGAAATTTGCCATGCCATCTTTAGAGAAGACTCAAGTACAGATTTAATGTGTACTTTTTTCCTTTTAATCAACTACGATTCTGGCCAGATCCGTTTACTTTTAATTGAGTAAAATTCACTCAGTACTTGTACTTTCAATCAGGTAACATTTGAGTACTTTTGATAAAAAAATACATTTAAAATCACAAATACCACCTTAGAATAGAGTTACAAGGAATACATATTTAGTATGGCATGAAGTCACCTTGGAATGAATAGATTAATAGGACGTGAAAAAAACAACAACAGAACTTTCCCAGAAAGATTGTTTTATTGAATAAAAACAAGATCTGAAATAAGGCAGATTTATAGACACAGATCTATGTGACTGTAGAGCATAAGCACATGGTCAACTTCCCAGCAATATCAGCTGGGTCATGGCAGGATTTAGTCAACTTCCCATCAACCTCAGTGGGCCCATGGCTGATCCCAGGCAACTTCACATCAATATCAGTTGACCCGTGGGTGATCCCAGGCAGCTTCACATCAATATCAGTAGGCCCATGGCTGATCCCAGGCAGCTTCACATCAATACCAGTAGGCCCGTGGCTGATCCCAGGCAACTTCACATCAATATCAGTGGGTCCATGGCTGATCCCAGGCAGCTTCACATCAATATCAGTAGGCCCGTGGCTGATCTCAGGCAACTTCACGTCAATATCAGTGGGAACATGGGCGGTCTCAGGCAGCTTCACATCAATATCAGTTGACCCGTGGCTGATCCCAGGCAGCTTCACATCAATATCAGTTGACCCGTGGCTGATCCCAGGCAGCTTCACATCAATATCATTGGTCACATGGCTAATGCCAGGCAGCTTCACATCAATATCAGTTGGCCCGTGGCTGATCTCAGGCAGCTTCACATCAATATCAGTTGGCCCGTGGCTGATCTCAGGCAGCTTCACATCAATGTCAGTGGGTCCATGGCTGATCCCAGGCAAGTTCACATCAATATCAGTGGGCCCGTGGCTGATCTCAGGCAGCTTCACATCAATATCAGTTGGCCCGTGGCTGATCTCAGGCAGCTTCACATCAGTATCAGTGGGCCCGTGGCTGATCTCAGGCAGCTTCACATCAATATCAGTGGGCACATGGCTGATCTCAGGCAGCTTCACATCAATATCAGTGGGCCCATGGCTGATCCCAGGCAGCTTCACATCAATATCAGTGGGCACATGGCTGATCTCAGGCAGCTTCACATCAATATCAGTGGGCCCATGGCTGATCTCAGGCAGCTTCACATCAATATCAGTAGGCCCGTGGCTGATGCCAGGCAGCTTTGCGTCAATATCAGTGGACCCATGGGTGATCCCAGGCAGCTTCACATCAATATCAGTGGGCCCGTGGCTGATCCCACGCAAGTTCACATCAATATCAGTGGGCACATGGCTAATCTCAGGCAGCTTCACATCAGTATCAGTGGGCACATGGCTGATCTCAGGCAGCTTCACATCAATATCAGTAGGCCTGTGGCTGATGCCAGGCAGCTTCACATCAATATCAGAGGGCCCGTGGCTGATCCCAGGCAGCGTCACATCAATATCAGTGGGCCCGTGGCTGATCCCAGGCAACTTCACATCAATATCAGTGGGAACATGGGCGGTCTCAGGCAGCTTCACATCAATATCAGTTGACCCGTGGCTGATCCCAGGCAGCTTCACATCAATATCAGTTGACCCGTGGCTGATCCCAGGCAGCTTTACATCAATATCATTGGTCACATGGCTAATGCCAGGCAGCTTCACATCAATATCAGTTGGCCGTGGCTGATCTCAGGCAGCTTCACATCAATATCAGTTGGCCCGTGGCTGATCTCAGGCAGCTTCACATCAATGTCAGTGGGTCCATGGCTGATCCCAGGCAAGTTCACATCAATATCAGTGGGCCCGTGGCTGATCTCAGGCAGCTTCACATCAATATCAGTTGGCCCGTGGCTGATCTCAGGCAGCTTCACATCAGTATCAGTGGGCCCGTGGCTGATCTCAGGCAGCTTCACATCAATATCAGTGGGCACATGGCTGATCTCAGGCAGCTTCACATCAATATCAGTGGGCCCATGGCTGATCCCAGGCAGCTTCACATCAATATCAGTGGGCACATGGCTGATCTCAGGCAGCTTCACATCAATATCAGTGGGCACATGGCTGATCTCAGGCAGCTTCACATCAATATCAGTAGGCCCGTGGCTGATGCCAGGCAGCTTTGCGTCAATATCAGTGGACCCATGGGTGATCCCAGGCAGCTTCACATCAATATCAGTGGGCCCGTGGCTGATCCCACGCAAGTTCACATCAATATCAGTGGGCACATGGCTAATCTCAGGCAGCTTCACATCAGTATCAGTGGGCACATGGCTGATCTCAGGCAGCTTCACATCAATATCAGTAGGCCTGTGGCTGATGCCAGGCAGCTTCACATCAATATCAGAGGGCCCGTGGCTGATCCCAGGCAGCGTCACATCAATATCAGTGGGCCCGTGGCTGATCCCAGGCAACTTCACATCAATATCAGTAGGCCCGTGGCTGATCCCAGGCAAGTTCACATCAATATCAGTAGGCCCGTGGCTGATGCCAGGCAGCTTTGCGTCAATATCAGTAGGCCCGTGGCTAATCTCAGGCAGCTTCACATCAATATCAGTGGGCACGTGGCTGATCTCAGGCAACTTCACATCAATATCAGTGGGCACGTGGCTGATCTCAGGCAGCGTCACATCAATATCAGTAGGCCCGTGGCTGATGCCAGGCAGCTTCACATCAATATCAGTAGGCCCGTGGCTGATCCCAGGCAAGTTCACATCAATATCAGTAGGCCCGTGGCTGATGCCAGGCAAGTTCACATCAATATCAGTGGGCCCGTGGCTGATCTCAGGCAGCTTCACATCAATATCAGTAGGCCCATGGCTGATCCCAGGCAAGTTCACATCAATATCAGTGGGCACATGGCTAATCTCAGGCAGCTTCACATCAATATCAGTGGGTCCATGGCTGATCCCAGGCAGCTTTACATCAATATCAGTGGGCACGTGGCTGATCTCAGGCAGCTTCACATCAATATCAGTGGGCACGTGGCTAATCTCCGGCAGCTTCACATCAAAATCAGTGGGCCCATGGCTGATCCCAGGGAGCTTCACATCAATATCAGTGGGCACGTGGCTAATCTCAGGCAGCTTCACATCAATATCACAGGGCACATGGCTGATCCCAGGCAGCTTCACATCAATATCAGTGGGCACATGGCTGATCCCAGGCAACTTCACATCAATATCAGTGGGCCCGTGGCTGATCTCAGGCAACTTCACATCAATATCTGTGGGCACATGGCTGATCTCAGGCAGCATCACATCAATATCAGTGGGCCCATGGCTGATCCCAGGCAGCTTCACATCAATATCAGTAGGCCCGTGGCTGATCCCAGGCAGCTTCACATCAATATCAGTAGGCCTGTGGCTAATCTCAGGCAGCTTCACATCAATATCAGTTGGCCCATGGCTGATCCCAGGCAGCTTCACATCAATATCAGTAGGCCTGTGGCTGATCCCAGGCAACTTCACATCAATATCAGTGGGCACGTGGCTGATCTCAGGCAGCTTCACATCAATATCAGTAGGCCCGTGGCTGATGCCAGGCAGCTTTGCGTCAATATCAGTGGGCCCGTGGCTGATCCCAGGCAACTTCACATCAATATCAGTGGGCCCGTGGCTGATCCCAGGCAGCTTCACATCAATATCAGTGGGCCCGTGGCTAATCTCAGGCAGCTTCACATCAATATCAGTGGGCCCGTGGCTAATCTCAGGCAACTTCACATCAATATCAGTGGGCACGTGGCTGATCCCAGGCAGCTTCACATCAATATCAGTAGGCCCGTGGCTGATCCCAGGCAAGTTCACATCAATATCAGTAGGCCCGTGGCTGATGCCAGGCAGCTTTGCGTCAATATCAGTGGGCCCGTGGCTAATCTCAGGCAGCTTCACATCAGTATCAGTGGGCCCGTGGCTGATCCCAGGCAGCTTCACATCAATATCAGTAGGCCCATGGCTGATTCCAGGCAGCTTCACATCAGTATCAGTGGGCCCGTGGCTGATCTCAGGCAGCTTCACATCAATATCTGTGGGCACATGGCTGATCTCAGGCAGCATCACATCAATATCAGTGGGCCCATGGCTGATCCCAGGCAGCTTCACATCAATATCAGTGGGCACGTGGCTGATCTCAGGCAGCTTCACATCAATATCAGTAGGCCCGTGGCTGATGCCAGGCAGCTTTGCGTCAATATCAGTGGGCCCGTGGCTAATCTCAGGCAGCTTCATATCAATATCAGTAGGCCCGTGGCTGATCCCAGGCAAGTTCACATCAATATCAGTAGGCCCGTGGCTGATGCCAGGCAGCTTCACATCAATATTAGTTGGCCCATGGCTGATCCCAGGCAGCTTCACATCAATATCAGTGGGCACGTGGCTGATCTCAGGCAGCTTCACATCAATATCAGTAGGCCCGTGGCTGATGCCAGGCAGCTTCACATCAATATCAGTGGGCCCGTGGCTGATCCCAGGCAGCTTCACATCAATATCAGTAGGCCCGTGGCTGATCCCAGGCAAGTTCACATCAATATCAGTGGGCCCGTGGCTGATCCCAGGCAGCTTCACATCAGTATCAGTGGGCCCGTGGCTGATCCCAGGCAGCTTCACATCAGTATCAGTGGGCCCGTGGCTGATCTCAGGCAGCTTCACATCAGTATCAGTGGGTATATGACTGATCCCAGGCAGCTTCACATCAATATCAGAGGGTACATGACTGATCCCAGGCAGCTTCACATCAATATCAGTGGGCCCGTGGCTGATCCCAGGCAGCTTCACATCAATATCAGAGGGTACATGACTGATCTCAGGCAGCTTCACATCAATATCAGAGGGTACATGACTGATCCCAGGCAGCTTCACATCAATATCAGTAGGCCCGTGGCTGATCTCAGGCAGCTTCACATCAATATCAGAGGGTACATGACTGATCCCAGGCAGCTTCACATCAGTATCAGTGGGCCCGTGGGTGATCCCAGGCAGCTTCACATCAATATCATTGGTCACACGGCTAATCTCAGGCAACTTTACATCAATATCAGTGGGCCCGTGGCTGATCCCAGGCAGCTTCACATCAATATCAGTGGGCCCGTGGCTGATCCCAGGCAGCTTCACATCAATATCAGTGGGTACATGACTGATCCCAGGCAGCTTCACATCAATATCAGTGGGCACGTGGCTGATGCCAGGCAGCTTCACATCAATATCAGTGGGCACGTGGCTAATCCCAGGCAGCTTCACATCAATATCAGTGGGCACACGGCTAATCTCAGGCAACTTTACATCAATATCAGTGGGCCCGTGGCTGATCTCAGGCAGCTTCACATCAATATCAGTGGGCCCGTGGCTGATCCCAGGCAGCTTCACATCAATATCAGTTGGTACATGACTGATCCCAGGCAGCTTCACATCAATATCAGTGGGTACATGACTGATCCCAGGCAGCTTCACATCAATATCAGAGGGTACATGACTGATCTCAGGCAGCTTCACATCAATATCAGAGGGTACATGACTGATCCCAGGCAGCTTCACATCAATATCAGTGGGCCCGTGGCTAATCCCAGGCAGCTTCACATCAATATCAGTGGGCACGTGGCTAATCCCAGGCAGCTTCACATCAATATCAGTGGGCACGTGGCTAATCCCAGGCAGCTTCACATCAATATCAGTGGGCACGTGGCTAATCCCAGGCAGCTTCACATCAATATCAGTGGGCACGTGGCTGATGCCAGGCAGCTTCACATCAATATCAGTGGGCACGTGGCTGATTTCAGGCAGCTTCACATCAATACCAGTGGGCACGTGGCTGATGCCAGGCAGCTTCACATCAATACCAGTGGGCACGTGGCTAATCCCAGGCAGCTTCACATCAATATCAGTGGGCACGTGGCTGATCCCAGGCAGCTTCACATCAATATCAGTGGACCCATGGCCGATCTCTGGCAACTTTACGTCAATATCAGTGGACCCATGGCCGATCTCAGGCAGCTTCACATCAATGTCAGTGGACCCATGGCCGATCTCAGGCAGCTTCACATCAATATCAGTAGGCCCGTGGCTGATCTCAGGCAGCTTCACATCAATATCAGTGGACCCATGGCCGATCTCAGGCAGCTTCACATCAATATCAGTGGGTACATGACTGATCTCAGGCAGCTTCACATCAATATCAGTGGGTCCATGGCTGATCCCAGGCAGCTTCACATCAATATCAGTGGGCACGTGGCTGATCCCAGGCAGCTTCACATCAATATCAGTGGGCACATGGCTTATCCCAGGCAACTTCACATCAATATCAGTGGACCCATGGCCGATCTCAGGCAACTTCACATCAATATCAGTGGACCCATGGCCGATCTCAGGCAGCTTCACGTCAATATCAGTAGGCCCGTGGCTGATCTCAGGCAGCTTCACATCAATATCAGTGGACCCATGGCCGATCTCAGGCAGCTTCACATCAATATCAGTGGGTACATGACTGATCTCAGGCAGCTTCACATCAATATCATTGGGTCCATGGCTGATCCCAGGCAGCTTCACATCAATATCAGTGGGCACGTGGCTGATCCCAGGCAGCTTCACATCAATATCAGTGGGCACATGGCTTATCCCAGGCAGCTTCACATCAATATCAGTGGACCCATGGCCGATCTCAGGCAACTTCACATCAATATCAGTGGGCACGTGGCTGATCCCAGGCAGCTTCACATCAATATCAGTGGGTCCATGGCTGATCCCAGGCAGCTTCACATCAATATCAGTGGGCCCGTGGCTGATCCCAGGCAACTTCCCAATAACATTGGCAGGGAGTGAGCTGGATTCATTGAAGTTCCCGTCAATGCCTAAAGAAAATTGATGCAAAAAAAAAGGCTTAAGTTTCCTCATGGTCAATGTCAACCTCATAGCGTCAGCACAAACTCACCTTTTTGGCCTGTTAGCCCAGATGCATTCTTCAAAGACTGCATTACAGCCATATTCGACTTTACCACTGGCTGTTTCGGATTTTTTTTCTTCAAATAAAGAAAAGACAAGGGACCACCTGGAAAACAAAAGGCATGATTAGCTTTAATACTAGTAATCAGGGGTTATTCTAGAAAGCAAGGTGAGGTTCACACATCTGGGTATGTTTAAGAGTAAGTGGATAATCTAAACTTCCAGCTCCAAAAATGGAGGTACATTTCAGGGTTTGCAAGTATAGCACCACACTCTCTCTGAATCTAGAGCAGGTTATTTTCCAGGTCAGTTTGTTTAAGGTGTTCAAGTGTTATACAATTAATATGTTTTAAATGTGTTCTATAGTTAGTCAATATAAGAGTTATTTAGAATTAATATACAATTATAACAAGCAGATGTTTAAAATGTAAAACTTATTTTTATTTTACTTCTCATCTCACATGGACGTCCAATCAATGAACACCTAACAATAAAATCCTTATTTTCAATGAATAGAGATTATTAAGTGAAAAAATTGCACAACCACCAAATAGGTGGTGAAGTGCACCAAGTAGGTTATGTAAATCACAATTAAACGAGGAAGTAGAATGGCACACTTTTCCTAAGCATCTGTTTCCATGGTGAATCAGTGATTCGTTGCTCTGAGGAGGTTGTGTTTTAACCTTTTTTACTATACGCCCAGGCTATTGGAACTAGCATACTTCCAGTAAGCAAGGTTTGGGTAAATCAACCGAGAGTTTGAGGTATATGACAGTAAGTTAACAACCACATAAGAGTTACAAACCTTTGCTTTCCATGTGTACTTGATCAATACCAGTCTGGTATAACTGACGCCCAACTGGAGAAGCAAATCCTGAAAACAAGATATGTTGGGAAAAAAAGGGGGAAAAGTTGAAAAGGTGTTTATCTTGCATGAAACCTTACAGTAAAGTGAAAACAACAACTTTACCATTGAGCACCAGTTGGTGACACAAAAAGGCCAAAACCATGACGGTTGTTGCCATCTTAGATTAAACAATCACCAATCTATCGATGCTTTCTAAAACAGGCTTCAAGCCAGGGCTTTTAAAACATCACAGATTTCCATCACCTGGGTTTCTTGTTAAAGTAAAATTAGTGACAGAGGATCCGCTCGTTAACATTCCCATGCACTCATTGGTTGGGTGATTAATCACTATTCCTAGTTTTCATCTGATGTCACACCCTTGAACGTCCAGCAGGAGGTCATTTTTACCAGGTTTGTAGTAGTAAGACAGTGATATTAAAAGACCACATTCAATATACACCTTATTGAATATGCATACTTTATACAGGCATCCAAATGAACACAGATTATTAATGCAATACAAGGTTTCTTGTTAAGTGTTTTTCTATCATAAAATATAGAGAAAATGCATTCATAATTTGGGCTCATCTGCTCGCCTACAGTATGCATTATCAAAAAGTATCATTTTATCATTTTAAAATATAATTCTTTCGGTACATAAAGGGTGTTGCAGCAATAAGGATTAAACCATTGTTGCCAACTCTCGTGGGACAAATAAGCAACCGCACCTTCAAAAACAAGCCCACTATTATACTATTTATTAACATCAATATCAGTTATGATCAATTCTTTTTTAGCAATAAATGAGCCTGTGTAAGTATTAGTTTTACAGCTAAGACAAAAGCTGAGATCCAACACCATGCATAAAGCAATAAAACTCACTTATCTGGAGAGAAGATCTCACAGAAAGACTGTAGGACACCGCCCTGCCCAAAACCTTCTCCCCTCTCCCTCTTCCCATTCCCCCCTCCACCTGATTCAAGTCACAGAATGCAAATATACTACAGATGATGTATTTTGTGAATCTATTAGTTTTCCTTTTCATGTTTGATGTCTTTTTAAAGGTCTCAATGTGATTGGTAAATTAGTCGCAACTTCACTGTAGTCACTAGAAGGATGAGATATGAGAATTCAGTTATCCTTTTTTGAGTGGTCTCTGAAAGATATCTAAAACCTCTCCCCCGAAACCAGGTGTTGTGTTACAAATATTTACAATCCTTTGTTCTGGTCTGGGTATTTAAGCAAGGGTAGCAGAACTACCAGTTGGGAACATTCTGTAGCCAGAACCCCCATGCCGTGTTGTCAAGTGTCCTTCAAGGCACTCACACACACTGCATGTACTATGCCAGACAATGACTCTCTGAAACTATTTTCATATTACGTTGCAAGTGTATTTTACATTTTAATGCTGAAAGTTGGATTCGTGTTTAATTATGTTATTTAATAGAATAGAATAGAATAGAAATAGAATAGAAATAGAATAGAATAGAATAGAATAGAATAGAATAGAATAGAATAGAATAGAAAGAGCTTTATTGCCAAGTGTGCTTTCACACACAAGGAATTTGTTTTGGTGCTGAAGCTTCCAAGCAACATAGTAACAGAGTAACATGACACGAGACATATGACAACAGAAACACAACTGTATACACAAGTGCAACAGTAGGTATTCTTACTCCGTTCCAACAGCATAGTGACAAGACATGGGACATACGATGACCAAGAAAACATAATCAGCTGAGGGGTTCACACCGAGGCAGCCATTTGCGGCGCCAACTTTGAACCAGAATATAGAAAGCAGATTCGCAAGCATACATATGCAACAAAACATAACATAGCATGACACAGTACACGTGGTCACGTGCTGGCATTTTTCGTGTGGGAATATGAAGGCAGGGGGAGAGAAGAGAGAGAGATTGTGAAAGGCAGACGGATGGAGGGGGGGCTGGGATGGGGAGGGTTATGTGTGGTGTGAGTAAGAGTCTGAGTTGTGTTGTGTGAGAATGGCAGCCACAACTTCAGATGTTTTCAAAGTTCAGTTCAATGGCTTGTCCTTGAAGAGAGATAAGGCAGTGCACAGGGAGTGATAGCAAGAAACCGTCTGACAGGCTGACCTCCCAACCGAGAGAGATAGGAGAAGGGGAGAAGTTACTTTTTTAATTTGTATTAATCCATTTTTTCTGATCTTCGGTCATTTGGCCGGATCATAATTAATCAAACCATTCTGATCCTCAGCGTTCCTGGCGAACATGTTCATGCAGTGACTTAGACATTTCATCCAGCTTCGCAGTCAGACCGGTCAGAGTCCGTAAAAGTTCACCAGCCTGACCCCCGATGGAGCCCACTCTTGCCTGCGCATCCGCAGTCCGGACTGAGATGTTACGGTTCAGTTCGTCATTCAGTATCACTCTCTGATCTAATACCTTCAGTAGGTCACACACATCCCCGAAGTGCCCATTAATTTCCACAGACAGCGGCTGGGTGAATTTGCTGGCAGCTGTCTTACCAATCTTCCGATAGGTCAGGGCAATCCCAAGGCCGAGGAATAGGGACCCCACTATCACAATTCCAATTATGAATAAATCTTCCACGTCCTCCACAGACAGAGCCTCCAGACACACGGTTTGCCAGGTGTTCCAGGCGTCCATCGTGTAGCCCGCAGCGAAGGTCCCGTCCGGGCAGGTGGGTTCTCCCGGAGCACCCTTTCTCTGTGAAAAAATCTTGTCAATCGCGCTGAGGGACCAGTTAATCAATTCCATTTCAGTATTCTCAGGAGCCCAGCCAAGCAGGAGTTTGGGAAAAAAAGACCAAAGGACAAAGCGCAAGAGCAAGAGCGGGAGCAGAGAGAAAACACGTCTGCCCTCTATGAGTACAGGAAGGTTAATTGATTTAAGTTCTGTCTGGCTAAAATAAACATTAATCTTGATTTATCTTGTTTTGGTCCGAAGTCAATATTCTAGTAGTGTCTCGTGAGGAGTAGTAGGAGTTTCCACAAATCTTCCCGTCAGGACAGATCATACCGAGGACCCCATGGACTGGAGCATGGAGCTAAACATGAGGGGCAATCTGATTTCTGGCTGTTGCTGTATTAATAAGTTGCAGCTCTCGTGACTATTGTTCAAATTACACTTTATGTTATGAGTAAGCATAGGCGACTCACTTAAAGGTAAAATAGTTCACTCTGCAATCCTCTGACTTATACCAGAAACGGAAAAATGTGTGTCCGTGAGGTAATGTAATTAATCGCGAGCATTATCCTCTGAGCGACTCCGGGTCCCACGGTGGAACGAATTTGAAGATAAGATATACTATGAAAAATCAACGATCTAAATTTAATCACAACTAATTCTCACAACTAATCAGCCGTTAACTTATAAACGCAACAAACTTAACAAAACCTCATACAATTATAGTCAGATTAAATTATTCATGGAGTCAGATTTAAAATTCGATGACAATAAATTAAGTGAAAGTAACAGAAATGCTGAAAAGGCTTACACGCAGAAGTCCTTAGACCAGGCCGTTAGATTCCGTCCTTGGGCTAACGGATGGACCTTACAGCTCATTAAGATAATAAATGATATCCGCCTCAATACAGATACAGGCAAAACATCAATTCTGGCACTACTCGACCTCAGTGCTGCATTCGACACTGTTGACCACTACATACTTCTTGACAGGCTAGAAAATTGGGTGGGGCTTTCTGGGAGTGTCCTCAAATGGTTCAGGTAATACTTAGACTGGAGAGGTTATTATGTGAGTAAAGGTGACCATAAGTCTGAGTGGATATCCATGACATGCAGAGTCCCACAAGGGTCAGTTCTTGCACCACTCCTATTCAACCTGTATATGCTGCCACTGAGCCAAATAATGAAAAAGAACAAAATTGCTTCCAACAGCTATGCTGACGACAGCTCGATCTACTTAGCACTGTCCCCTAATGACTACAGCCCCATTGACTCCTGTGCAAATTTATTGATGAAGTTAACAGTTGGATGTGCCAAAATTATCTTCAGTTAAACAAAGACAAAACTGAAATCACTACATTTGGAAACAAAGATGAAATTCTCAAGGTGAACGCATATCTTAAGGCTAAAGGTCTAATAACAAAAATCAAGTTAGGAATCTTGGTGTGATTTCAGAGTCAGACCTGATTTTCAGTACTCATGTCAAAGAAATAACTAAATCAGCTTACTATAATCAGAAAAATATTGCGAGAATTAGATGCTTTGTTTCCAGGCAAGACTTGAGAAACTCAAAAAGACCATTAGACAGCTTAGGACTTAGGATCGATTTTAAAGTAGTATTACTTGTTTATAAATCACTCAATGACCTAGGACCTCAATACATTGCAGATAGGCTGATTAAATACCAACCCAACAGATCACTCAGATCATCAGGATCAAGTCAGTTAGAAATACCAAGAGTTCACTCAAAGCAAGGAGAGTCTGTTTTTAGCTATTATGTGTCACATGCCTGTCCTGTCTCGTGTTGCACATGTGGTGTTTTGTCATGTTAGGCCATGTGCTCTGTCATTGTTAGATCCCACCCCCTTGTTATCTCGTTATTGGTTTCATTTGCCCCACCTGTGTTCCCTCATTCCCAGCTTGATTTCTCCCCTTTATATACTCCTTGTGTTTGTCAGTCATTGTCGGATCATTGTTATGTCTATGTCTCCCGGTTCCCTGTGACCTGTTTGGTATGTGTTCAGTTCTTTTGGTTATGTGTTTTGCCCCATCGTGGGATTTTGGTTTGTGTTTATGTTTTATTTTATAATTAAATCCTTTTCCTTGCACTTGAGTCCTCGCACCAGTTTCCTTTGTGTTTAACGTGACAGAACGATCCGACCACCTTAAGGACTCAGCAGGAGGAGTTTGGTTTTGTTTTTTGTGTTTTTGTTTTCGCCCAGATATGGAGCTGAACAGATAGGCATAGGTGATGCGGCAGGTGAACTCGAGGTGCATCCGTCAACAGGGGGCGGGTGTAAGAGAGTTTGCCTGCCAATTCCTCAGAAAGGTGCATCACCTGTACTGAGGCAGAGAAGGCAGAGGTCTTCAACCTCTGCCTGGACATGCCTCTCAGTCCCTCGGAGATCGACAGGATGGGGACCCCAGACTTTTGGGAGTTTGTGGACCGGCTGGACTCCCTTCCTCCTAGGACCCCAATTCGGAGAGCTCCGTGGGTCCATGTTCCGGTGGATCGTATTCCAGTGATCCCCATTCCGGTGGATCCTGTTCCGGTGGATCCCGTCCACGTGGTCCGTAAGCGGAGGAGGAGAGGGAAAGCTTCCTCCGTGACGGTTCCGGTGGTCCCTGTGCCGGTGGATCGTGTGCCGGTGGTCTCTGTGCCGATGGTCCCAGTGTCGGTGGATCGTGTTCCGGTGGTCTCTGTGCCGGTGGTTCGTGTTCCGGTGGTCCCTGCGCCGGTGGTCCCAGTGTCGGTGGATCTTGTTCCGGTGGTCCCAGTGTCGGTGGATCGTGTTCCGGTGGTCTCTGTGTCGGTGGATCGTGTTCGTGGTCCCAGTGTCGGTGGATCGTGTTCCGGTGGTCCCAGTGTCGGTGGATCGTGTTCCGGTGGTCCCAGTGTCGGTGGATCGTGTTCCGGTGGTCCCAGTGTCGGTGGATCGTGTTCGTGGTCCCAGTGTCGGTGGATCGTGTTCCGGTGGTCCCAGTGTCGGTGGATCGTGTTCCGGTGGTCCCAGTGTCGGTGGATCGTGTTCCGGTGGTCTCTGTGCCGGTGGTTCGTGTTCCGGTGGTCCCCGCGCCAGTGGTCCCAGTGCCAGTGGATCGTACCGTGGTCCCAGTGTCGGTGGATCGTGTTCCGGTGGTCCCTGCGCCGGTGGTCCCAGTGTCGGTGGATCATGTTCCGGTGGTCTCTGTGCAGGTGGATTGTGTGCTGGTGGTCTCTGCGCCAGTGGTCTCAGTGCCAGTGGACTCTAGGCCGGTGGACTCTGTGCTGGATGAGCCGCCCTGGCGCACTGCTCTTCCCGCGCCGCCTGAACTCTGCTGGCCGCCCCGGCCTCCTGAACTCTGCGGGCAGCCCCGGCCTCCTGAACTCTGCGGGCCGCCCCGGCCGCCTGAACTTTTTGTTTTCCCCGTCCTGCCCTTGTTTTCGCCTTCCTGGTCTGTCCCTCCCGTCCCGCCCTGGTCTGTCCCTCCCGTCCCGCCCTGGTCTGTCTTTCTTGCCCCGCCTTTGGCTGATGGAGCGTCTGGTAGCCGCTCCGTAGGGAGGGGGTAATGTCACATGCCTGCCCTGTCTCGTGTTGCACATGTGGTGTTTTGTCATGTTAGGCCATGTGCTCTGTCATTGTTAGATCCCACCCCCTTGTTATCTCGTTATTGGTTTAATTTGCCCCACCTGTGTTCCCTCATTCCCAGCTTGATTTCTCCCCTTTATATACTCCTTGTGTTTGTCAGTCCGTTTCCCTGTGACCTGTTTGGTATGTGTTCAGTTCTTTTCAGTTATGTGTTTTGCCCCATTGTGGGATTTTGGTTTGTGTTTATGTTTTATTTTATAATTAAATCCTTTTCCTTGCACTTGAGTCCTCGCACCAGTTTCCTTTGTGTTTAACGTGACATTATGCCAGCCGCAGTTGACACCAGCTTCCTGAACAGATCAGATGTGCTCCGACAGTAGCCACATTCAAATCCAGACTCAAAACACATCTGTCCAGCTGTGCATTTACTGAATGAGCACGGTGCCACTGTACGTCCCACGGACTAATTGCACCTTATCTATGCATCATCTTTTTATTATTTTTTATAACTGTTTTAGTTTACCTTTGTTCTTATCTTTGGTTATTGTTTTATCTAAATATCATAATTTTATTCTTTTTAATTCTCTTTATGACTGTATATTTCTATTTCTTATTTATCTGTTAATTATTAATTTTGGTTAGGCCTGTCTTACTGGAAGAGATTGGAAAGGAGAGCAGTGTGCTTCGGTTCATTCTGCTTGTGGTAGCAGACAGTGCAAAGAAGCGGACTCAAGAAAGGGGAGGCCCTGCACAGGTAACGTCCCACAGGTAACGATCCTGGACCGACTTGTAAGGTCCAGGAGACATTGCCAAACTGCTCCATCTCTTCCATCTCAGATAGGGAAAACCAAAGTAAGAGAATCAGGCAGATAGGGATCTTTTAATCACCATTTTATTTTTATTTTTTAAATTCTCTTTACAACTGTTTTAATTATCCTTGTTTTCTTATTTCATATGTAAAGCACTTTGAATTGCCATTGTGTATGAAATGTGCTATATGAATAAACTTGCCTTGCCTTGATGATGGATTGGCAGGGAAGATAGGAAGATCTTTGCCAGGTTGAGCTGCAGGTGATGTTCTTTCATCCTTGCCGAGATGTCCACCAGACAGCTTGAGATTCGTGCAGCTACTGTGGGATCATCTGGTTGAAATGAAAGGTAACTCTTTCCCGGTATAGAAGTGTATCTCATGCTAAGAAGGGGTAGGTTTTTTTTTTAACAAAGTACATGTTTATCTCATAAATAATGTTAAATTGAAAGTTCAGTGATGTTGTGTAAAGTTAGGGTTGTTGATTGTGATTGTATATGACTACCTTTGTGAAGTTTAGACGTAATTTCCTCACAATGTGCACTCTAAAAAAGATGGTCCTTCAAAGGTTCTTTACACCTAGTGTCAGTTCTATTTAGAACCGTATCATCTTCAGGAACACTTTATATGCTGAAATGTTTCTTTGTGTTAGAGTTTAGGGCTCTTTTTCCCCTTCTTTTTCTAATTAAAATCTGTAATTGTCAAAAAACCACCTCATTTTTGATTTCTGGAGCTCAGCCATCCAATTACACAGACTGTCAACAAACTCAGTACAGGTATATTATTTATGTTCTTAAATTATCTACACATTTTAACTTTCTAATTGTTAATGGTTTCCTACCAATCATATTTCTTCTATTTTTAGTTTAACAGAACATTCTCCTTAGCAGGACCTCTCAAGCTCCATCAGGTTGGATGGGGAGTGGCTTGTGCTGTTAATTGGGTTCAAGTCTGAGTTCTGGCTGGGCCACTCAAGGACATTCACTCTGTGAATCTATTGTTTTGGCTGTGTGCTTAGGGACGTTGTCCTGTTGGAAGAGGAACCTTTGCCCCAGTCTGAGGTCCTGAGCCCTCTGGAGCATGTTTTCATCAAGGATGTCTCTACATTGCTGCATTAATCTTTTTCTCAATCCTGACTAGTCTCCCAGTTCCTGCCACTGAAAAACATCCCCACAGCATGATGCTGCCTCCACCATGCTTCACTGTAGGGATGGTATTGGCCAGGTGATGAGGTGCCTGGTTTCCTCCAGACATGACACTTGTCATTCAGGCCAAAGAGTTCAAGCTTTATTTCATCAGACCAGAGAATTGTGTTCCTCATGATGTGAGAGTTCTTCAGGTGCCTTTTGGCAAACTCCAGACATGCCATTTCCTGAGGAGCGGAGAGATGGTTGTTCTTCTGGAAGGTTCCCCTCTCTCCACAGAGAAACGCTGGAGCTCTGTCAGAATGACCATTGGGTTCTTGGTCACCTCCCTTACTAGGCCTTTTTCCTGCTCTACAAAGATTCCTGGTGGCTCCAAACTTCTCCAATTTATGGATGATGGAGACCACTGTGCTCATTGGGACCTTCAATGCTGCAGAAAAAAATATGTACCTTTCCCAAGATCTGTGCCTCAATACAATCCTGTCTCGGAGGTTTACAGACAATTCCTTGGACTTCAAGGCTTGGTTTGTGCTCTGACATGCACTTTTAACTGTGGGACCTTCTATAGACAGGTGTGTGCCTTTCCAAATCATGTCTAATCAGCTGCATTTACTACAGGTGGACTCCTGTCATCTCAATGATGATCAGTGGAAACAGGAGCAAGGTTGTGAACACTTATGTACGTCATTTTTATCTATTTTTTAAAATAAATTTGCAAAGATTTCAAACAAACGTCTTTCACATTGTAATTATGAGGTTTTGTTTGTAGAATTGAAGATAAAAAAGGAATTGAATCCATTATAACGCTGTAACATCATTTTTTTTTTGAAAAAGTGAAGTGCTTTGAATACTTTCCGGGTCCAAGTGTTGCGTCTATGCCGCCCCATACGCAACAAACTGCGATGCACTGTGTATTCTGACACCTTTCTATCAGAACCAGCATTAACATTTTGAGCAATTTGAGCTCCAATAGCTCGACTGTTTGAACGGACCACACGGGCCAGCCTTCGATCCCCACGTGCATCCATGACCCTGTGGCCGGTTCTCCACTGTTCCTTCCTTGGAGCATTTTTAATAGATCCTGACCACTGCGGACCGGGACCACCCCACAAGAGCTGCAGTTTTGGAGATGCTCTGACCCAGTCGTCTAGCCATCACAATCTGGCCCTTGTCAAACTCGCTCAAATCGCTTGCCCATTTTTCCTGGTTCTAACACATCGACTCTGAGGACAAAATGTTCACTTGCTGCCTAATACATCACACCCACTAACAGGAGCCGTGATGAAGATTTTATATATCTTCATCACGGCTCCTGCTGACGCATGCTGCTACTGCATGCGTCAGTGTTTGTAGCTCTGTATAGCTGCGTTTGAATCTCTATTTGATATATTTTCTTTGTTATCTATACTGCTAAAAATAACTTACTCATCACCATATATTGTTTAATATAGCCTATCAAGTTAAATTTGACATCACTAGCTTTTAATCTAAATCACTACCACGTGTTAGCTTTTCGCTAGCCTGGTAGCTTTCCATCCCGGCACCCGGTCTCTGTTTTCTGAGTTCATTAGACAACTGTGGTGAGTTGGATTATTAAATAGACTCCATCAAACAAAGTAAGTGGAGTAAGTTGTGTGGTAAGTTTTGGATTCATCAACAAATACGGTAAGCCATGTCTTCTTCTCCTGTCATTGTCACTTGCACTGCATGCTACATGTTTAGCATATCTATCTCCGTTGGCAAACAGGGCTTCACAAGTGTTAAATGTAAGGAATTAATCAGGCTGACGGAGAAGATTTCAGATTTAGAGACACGCATCCAGACTTTATGTGAGAGTAGTGAGAATGGTACAGCTTTAGATACTCTTTTGGATGCGACTAGCTTAGTGAACACTCATTGTTTGGTTCCGGCTGAGCCCCCGCAGCAGGGCAATTGGGTGACTGTGAGACAGCATAGTCGCGGATCTAAAAACCACTCTGCCGTTCGATTAGAACATCAAACAGGTTCTCCCCACTCAGTGATGCACCCACTGAGGATCCTGTTGAAAGTGCCCTAGTTATTGGCGATTCTATTACACGGAACGTGAAAATAGAGACACCAGCCACCATAGTCACATGTTTACCGGGAGCCAGAGTGCCTGACATCAAAGCAAATTTAAAAGTGCTGGCTAAAGCTAATCGTAAATTCTCTAAGATTATTATTCACGTCGGCACTAATGATGTTCGACTTCAGTCGGAGATCACCAAAATTAACATTAAAGAGGTGTGTAAACTCGCAAGTACGATGTCACCGGCAGTCTGTTTATCTGGCCCTCCCTGTTAAAAGGAGTGATGAAATAGTTAGCAGATTGTCATCACTCAATGGCTGGTTGTCTAAGTGGTGTCCGCAAAAATAACATAGGGTTCATAGACAATTGGAAAAGTTTTTGGGGCAGACCCGACCTGTTGAAGATAGACGGCATTCATCCTACCCGGCTGGTGCTGCTCTTCTCTCTAGTAATTTGGCACATAATCTTAGAGCTAAACCTTGACTCACTGGGGCCCAGGTCAGGAAGCAGACAAACTGGCTAAACTAACCGCCTGCTAGCTGTCTCACGTCACCAGAGTCAGCTAAATCCCAGCACATAGAGACGCTTTCACCTAGATATTATCACATAGAGAAGACGGTGTCTGTTCCCCGAATCAGTAAATACAAAAAACCATCAAAACCATTCAACAGTAAAAATTTAATTGATGTCCAACAAATAAACAACAGATATAATACGGATGAACAATTGATAAATCTCGGGTTGCTGAATATTCGATCCCTTTCGCCAAAAACGCTTATTGTAAATGATATGATTATAGATCATAACCTAGATGTGCTGTGTTTGACAGAAACCTGGCTAAAACCTGACGACTACATTACTTTAAATGAGTCCACTCCCCAAGATTATTGTTATAAACACGAGCCACGTCTGAAAGGTAAAGGGTGAAGGGTTGCTGTAATTTATAATGATAACTTCAGTATTACTCAGAAGTCTAGTTTCAAATATAATTCCTTTGAAGTTTTGGTGCTTTATGTAACATTGTGTAGTGTAAATGATAAATCCCGTTTGACATTTGTGTTGGCTACTGTATACAGGCCACCAGGGCACAACACAGACTTTATCAAAGAATTTGCTGGTTTTCTATCAGAGTTAGTACTGGCTGCAGATAAAGTACTAATTGTTGGTGATTTTAATATCCATGTTGAAAATGAATAAGACGCATTGGGATTGACATTTAAAGACATGCTAAACTCTATTGGAGTTAGACAACACGTATCTGGACCCACTCATCGCCTTAATCATACTTTAGATCTAATACTGTCACATGGACTAAATGTTGATACCATTAAAATTCTGCAGCAGAGCGATGACATCTCAGATCATTACCTAATATCATGTATACTTCATATAGCTAAGGCTGCAAAGCCATCCTCTTCAAATATGGCAGGACTATAACCGCTGCGACTAAAGATTGCTTTATACATAATCTTCCTCATCAGTTCCATCTCCTCAGAATTACAGATAGCCAAGAGGAACTTGATGTTGCAACAGAAACTACTGACTCTCTTTACTAGCACTTTAGACATAGTTGCTCCTCGGCGCTTAAAGAAGATTAAAGCAAATAATCCAACGCCGTGGTACAACGAGCACACTGGGCCCTTAAAACAGCAGCCAGAAAAATGGAGCAGCTGGAAGAAAACAAAACTGGAGGTTTTTCGCAATTTGTGGAAAGAGAGCATGATTGCATACAGAAAGGCAATAAAAACTGCTAGATCTGCTTATTTCTCAACTCTTTTAGAAGAAAACAAACACAACCCTAGGTATTTATTCGATACAGTGGCTAAATTAACAAAGGATAAAGCTTCAACTTCTGACATTTGTAAACAACACAGCAGTAATGACTTTATGAACTTCTTTACTAGTAAGATTGATAACATTAGGAATAAAATTATAACCATGCAGCCGTCTACTACAGTATCACTTCAGACAGAACATTGTAGTCTCACTGAGGAAAAATTACACTCATTCACTGCTATAGGAGGAGAAGAATTGGCTAAACTTGTTAAATCATCAAAATCAACAACATGTATGCTTGACCCTATACCGACTAGGCTATTAAAAGAGATGCTTCCAGAGGTCATAGATCCTCTGCTTAATATTATTAATTCATCCTTGACATTAGGATATGTACCAAAAACTTTTAAGTTGGCTGTAATTAAACCACTTATTAAAAAACCGCAACTTGATCCTAAAGAATTAGTCAATTACAGACCAATCTCGAATCTACCGTTTCTATCAAAAATATTAGAAAAGGCAGTGTCTTCACAATTATGTTCCTTTTTAGAAAGAAATTGTATATGTGAGGATTTCCAGTCAGGATTTAGACCGTATCATAGTACTGAGACTGCTCTAATTAGAGTTACAAATGATTTACTCTTATCATCTGATCGTGGTTGTATCTCTCGATCTTAGCGCTGCATTCGATACTATCGATCACAATATTCTTTTGAATAGACTCAAAAATTATGTTGGCATTAGTGGAACTGCATTGGCATGGTTTAAATCTTACTTATCTGACCGTTATCAGTTTGTAGCAGTAAATGAAGAGATGTCACACCGATCACAAGTTCAGTATGGAGTACCGCAAGGCTCAGTGTTAGGACCGTTGTTTTTCACCCTGTATATGCTACCACTGGGAGATATCATTAGGAAGCATGGCGTTAGTTTTCATTGTTATGCTGATGATACTCAGCTCTATATTTCTTCACACCCTGACTAAACTTACCAATTCACAAGATTAACGGAATGCATAGCTGATATTAAAAATTGGATGAATAGTAATTTCCTGCAACTTAATTCAGATTAAACTGAATTTTTAATTATTGGACAGAAAAGCTCCACAAGTAGTGCCCTAGAATACTGTCTAACCCTCGATGGCTGCTCTGTCAAGTCCTCGTCGTCAGTGAGGAACCTGGGTGTGCTCTTTGATACCAATCTTTCGTTTGAAAGCCACGTTTCTAGCATCTGTAAAACTGCATTCTACCATCTTAAAAATATATCTAAATTACGTCACATGCTTTCAATGCAAAATGCTGAACAATTAGTACATGCGTTCATGAGCTCAAGGCTAGATTATTGTAATGCTCTACTGGGTGGTTGCCCTGCTCGCCTAATAAATAAACTCCAGCTGGTCCAAAACGCAGCAGCTCGAGTTCTTACTAGAACCAGGAAGTACGATCATATTAGTCCAGTTCTGTCAACACTGCACTGGCTCCTATTAAACATCGCATACATTTTAAAATCTTGCTTATTACTTATAAAGCAATAAATGGTTTAGCTCCCAGTACTTAAGCGAGCTCTTAACGCATTATACTCCATCACGCCAATTGCGGTCTCTAAACTCTGGCCAGTTGAAAATACCTAGAATATCTAAATCAACTGCAGGCGGTCGATCCTTTTCCTATTTAGCACCTAAACTCTGGAACAGTCTTCCTAGCATTGTTCGGGAAGCAGACACACTCTGTCAGTTTAAATCTAGACTAAAAACACGTCTCTTTACTATGGCATACACATAGAACATTTTTAACTTTCTTTATTCAAATCAAATGACTGATTGTTAGGCTGCATTAACTAGGTCAGCCGGAACCGGGAACACTTCCCATAACACCTGATGTACTCGTTACATCATAAAAAGAGTGGCATCCACACTAATGTTAGTCTCTCTGTTTATCCCGAGGTTTACTGCAGTCGGCCGGATCCAGGCCGTGTCCGGATCGGATGGTGGACCTGCATCTGGACATGACCAGCTCATCCTGGAGTGTCTGCTGAGACCGTTTCCATTAGTGTCTCCTCTGAATTCGCCTCACCGAACGTCATCCTCAATTAACCCGCCTCCAGCGCAATAACTCTGATCTTTCAAGTATTCATATTCTTGTGTAATCGACGGCATCCTAAATGAACCCGTCTCGTCGTCATACCCAAAATTTCGAATATTCCTATCTAATATGATTTATGACCTTCAAGGTTGCCAGAGTAATAATTATACACTGTTAATAATAGGCCAGAGGAGAACTGGCACCCCGACTGAGTCTGGTTTCTCCCAAGGTTTATTTTTCTCCATCATGCCCTAATGGAGTTTTGGTTCCTTGCCACTGTCGCCTTTGGCTTGGCTTGCTCAGTTGGGGACACTCAAATTATGATCCAAGTTACTCAACTAAATATACAAATAGAATTTATTAATTTGGTCATATATAATTCTATAAACTATCCAAATTAAACTAGCCAAATCAAATTTTGTTGCAATGTTGTCCTGTTTAACACTGTGAAGCTGCTTTGAAACAATCGTCATTGTAAAAGCGCTATATAAATAAAGTTAATTGATTGATTGATTGATAATGATAGTTTCAATCAGGGCTTGACATTCACTTTTTTTTTGCTCATGTAAGCGGCCTACTTCTGACCACAGTTAGGATCTGCGTTGTGTACTTAGTTGAATGAAAACACGGGACAACTGGAACTGCTGCTGATGGAGGGTTTATTATAATGAGGCGTGCAGATACCACTGATTGGATTAAAGAGAGAACAGCAATGAGAAATGTTTTTCACCGTGATTTTATCACCTGTCTTCAACGCACTCAAAGCCGACTGAGGACGCAGTTCAATTAATCAAAATACTCTTTCCCAAAACAACAGTGATAGATATGAAAACTAAATTATAACATTTCCTTAGATGAAATAATATAAAGTAAATAAATAAAAATTGACAGGAAGTATTATTAGTGGAAAACAAATATTCACATTGTGATTATTTACTCGTGTATATTAACAGTCGTCACACTCACCATCCACTATGGCTTGTAGTTTTCTAAAGTTACTAGCCTCTCATTTTTTTACACAAAGTTTTGCTGTTGGGAAATTACGTTTTAATTATAAAGGAATAGTTAACCCAAAAAGGAAAATGACCCCATGATTTACTCACCCTCAAGACATTCTATGAATTTTCTCTTTCAGATGAATACAATCAGTTATATAAAAATAAATAATGTCCTGGCTAATTCATGTATTATGGCAGCCCAAAGTTTGTAGCCCAAAAGAGTTCATCCATCCATTATAAAAGTGATCCATAAAGTTCCGGAGTTAATAAAAACCTTCTGAAGTGATGTATTTAAGAAAAATATCCATATTTCAAACTTTAAAAAGTCAAATTTCTAGCTTCCACCAGACCTCTATCCACCAAAGTGGCTAGCAGGAGTGACTGTTACACACGACTGTTAAAATGTACCTGCCTTTGGCAAGAGAGTTAATGTCAAGCCCTGGAATACAGTAATTTATAGGGATTGGCCCATGACAGAACGAGCAGCAAAGGCTGGGTAGAGTGTTTTGTTACAATAGCAAGAGATACAATTTTAAGTTCCTGCAAGTGATGGACTTGTGATTCTTGTAATCAAATATGACAAACTTAAGCAGCACAAACACAGTCCTGTAGGCAGTCATTTTAGTCAGTGTTGGGCAGTAATGCATTACTTAGTAACAAGTTATTATTGGCATCTTGCCCAGGACTATTCTTTTAATCTCAATGGGACCTTCCTGGAAAAATAACAGCTAAATAAAAATAAAGGTTAATCAGATTAATTTAATGCGCAATATCCAAGCTAGTAATTCAAGTATACAGGTCCTTCTCAAAAAAATTAAACTTTCATGTATTTTAGATTCATTGCACACCAACTGAAATATTTCAGGTGTTTTATTGTTTTAATACTGATGATTTTGGCATACAGCTCATGAAAACCCAAAATTCCTATCTCAAAAAATTAGCATATCATGAGACTGTTCTCTAAACGAGCTATTAACCTAATCATCTGAATCAACTAATTAACTCTAAACACCTGCAAAAGATTCCTGAGGCTTTTAAAAACTCCCAGCCTGGTTCATTACTCAAAACCGCAATCATGGGTAAGACTGCCGACCTGACTGCTGTCCAGAAGGCCATCATTGACACCCTCAAGCGAGAGGGTAAGACACAGAAAGACATTTCTGAACCAATAGGCTGTTCCCAGAGTGCTGTATCAAGGCACCTCAGTGGGAAGTCTGTGGGAAGGAAAAGTAGCAAAAACACTGCACAACGAGGAGGTGACCGGACCCTGAGGAAGATTGTGGAGAAGGACCGATTCCAGACCTTGGGGACCTGCGGCAGCAGTGGACTGAGTCTGGAGTAAAACATCCAGAGCCACCGTGCACAGGCGTGTGCAGGAAATGGGCTACAGGTGCCGCATTCCCAGGTCAAGCCACTTTTGAACCAGAAACAGCGGCAGAAGCGCCTGACCTGGGCTACAGAGAAGCAGCACTGTCGCTCAAATTTTGCATGTCATCCGGAAATCAAGGTGCCAGAGTCTGGAGGAAGACTGGAGAGAAGGAAATGCCAAAATGCCTGAAGTCCAGTGTCAAGTACCCACAGTCAGTGATGGTCTGGGGTGCCATGTCAGCTGCTGGTGTTGGTCCACTGTGTTTTATCAAGGGCAGGGTCAATGCAGCTAGCTATCAGGAGATTTTGGAGCACTTCATGCTTCCATCTGCTGAAAAGCTTTATGGAGATGAAGATTTCGTTTTTCTGCACGACCTGGCACCTGCTCACAGTGCCAAAACCACTGGTAAATGGTTTACTGACCATGGTATTACTGTGCTCAATTGGCCTGCCAACTCTCCTGACCTGAACCTCATAGAGAATCTGTGGGATATTGTGAAGAGAAAGTTGAGAGACGCAAGACCCAACACTCTGGATGAGCTTAAGGCCGCTATCGAAGCATCCTGGGCCTCCATAACACCTCAGCAGTGCCACAGGCTGATCGCCTCCATGCCACGCCACAATGAAGCAGTCATTTCTGAAAAAGGATTCCCCAGTGCATAACTGAACATAATTATTTGAAGGTTGACTTTTTTTGTGTTAAAAACACTTTTCTTTTATTGGTCGGATGTATGCTAATTTTTTGAGATTTTTGGGTTTTCATGAGCTGTATGCCAAAATCATCAATATTAAAACAATAAAAGACGTGAAATATTTCAGTTGGTGTGCAATGAATCTAAAATATATGAAATTAAAATTTTATCATTACATTATGGAAAATAATGAACTTTTATCACAATATGCTAATTTTTTTAGAAGGACCTGTATACGGTCCCCAAGTGGCTAGACATTTTGATGGGTGTAAACAGAGTTCTGGCTGTCTTTCTCTGCCTTTGAGAAAATGACAGCCCAGACGAGCTGATCTGGAATTTTCCTGTTATGATGTCATACCAGGAAAGGTTCCCCTTCCTCTGCTTTGCCCTCCCATAGCATTCAGAGAAAATGTATTCAGTTTATGAATGCACAGGCTTTACAAACAGACATTATGATATGGATTCGACAGCACCGACAAACAGTGAGTAACAGTGTTCATTAATGCCTGATCTGTGATCAGCGATTTTCTGATGTGTAGATCGCCATCTTGATGCCCTAAGTGTAAAGCATCAGTGAATCAAGCCAGTGAACAAACCGATCGTTTCTGTTAGTAGCATGAAACAAACCCTTTAAGTGATTCAACTACAGTGAGCGATCAGAACTCTCAGATACAAATAAGCTCGCACTAACAACACAGCGCTATTTTAATAACTTGGTACAATAAAACTTCCTCCAGCTCTCCATGATTCATGAGTGCCCAGCAGTCAGCCTCTCGCTCTCATGCAGTCAGTGTGCAGTGCCTCGCTAAACCACACCCCCTCCGCAACATAATCTAACACTCATTTCAAATGCAAAGATGTCAGCCAATCACAACAGTGGGCGTTTTCACTGAAGTCTCACAGCAGAAACACCCCTTGAAAAAGGGCATTCAGCCAAAGGAGAAATAACAGGATAGAAAAAAAGTTTTCTAAGTTTAAATTTTTAATGTAAAATCATACAAGTACACCTCAGAAAACATAAAATAGAAATTTGCCATGCCATCTTTAGAGAAGACTCAAGTACAGATTTAATGTGTACTTTTTTCCTTTTAATCAACTACGATTCTGGCCAGATCAGTTTACTTTTAATTGAGTAAAATTCACTCAGTACTTGTACTTTCAATCAGGTAACATTTGAGTACTTTTGATAAAAAAATACATTTAAAATCACAAATACCACCTTAGAATAGAGTTACAAGGAATACATATTTAGTATGGCATGAAGTCACCTTGGAATGAATAGATTAATAGGACGTGAAAAAAACAACAACAGAACTTTCCCAGAAAGATTGTTTTATTGAATAAAAACAAGATCTGAAATAAGGCAGATTTATAGACACAGATCTATGTGACTGTAGAGCATAAGCACATGGTCAACTTCCCAGCAATATCAGCTGGGTCATGGCAGGATTTAGTCAACTTCCCATCAACCTCAGTGGGCCGTGGCTGATCCCAGGCAACTTCACATCAATATCAGTTGACCGTGGGTGATCCCAGGCAACTTCACATCAATATCAGTGGGAACATGGGTGATCTCAGGCAGCTCCACATCAATATCAGTGGACCCGTGGGTGATCCCAGGCAGCTTCACATCAATATCAGTGGGCCCGTGGCTGATCCCAGGCAGCTTCACATCAATATCAGTGGGAACATGGGCGGTCTCAGGCAGCTTCACATCAATATCAGTTGACCCGTGGCTGATCCCAGGCAGCTTCACATCAATATCATTGGTCACATGGCTAATCTCAGGCAGCTTCACATCAATATCATTGGTCACATGGCTAATCTCAGGCAGCTTCACATCAATATCATTGGTCACATGGCTAATGCCAGGCAGCTTCACATCAATATCAGTTGGCCCGTGGCTGATCTCAGGCAGCTTCACATCAATATCAGTTGGCCCGTGGCTGATCTCAGGCAGCTTTACATCAATGTCAGTGGGTCCATGGCTGATCCCAGGCAAGTTCACATCAATATCAGTGGGCCGTGGCTGATCTCAGGCAGCTTCACATCAATATCAGTAGGCCCGTGGCTGATCTCAGGCAGCTTCACATCAATATCAGTGGGCCCGTGGCTGATCCCAGGCAGCTTCACATCAATATCAGTGGGCACATGGCTAATCTCAGGCAGCTTCACATCAGTATCAGTGGGCACATGGCTGATCTCAGGCAGCTTCACATCAATATCAGTAGGCCTGTGGCTGATGCCAGGCAGCTTCACATCAATATCAGTGGGCCCATGGCTGATCCCAGGCAGCTTCACATCAATATCAGTAGGCCTGTGGCTGATCCCAGGCAGCTTCACATCAATATCAGTAGGCCCGTGGCTGATCCCAGGCAAGTTTACATCAATATCAGTAGGCCCGTGGCTGATGCCAGGCAGCTTTGCGTCAATATCAGTGGACCCATGGGTGATCCCAGGCAGCTTCACATCAATATCAGTGGGCCCGTGGCTGATCTCAGGCAGCTTCACATCAATATCAGTGGGCACATGGCTGATCTCAGGCAGCTTCACATCAATATCAGTAGGCCTGTGGCTGATGCCAGGCAGCTTCACATCAATATCAGAGGGCCCGTGGCTGATCCCAGGCAGCGTCACATCAATATCAGTGGGCCCGTGGCTGATCCCAGGCAGCTTCACATCAATATCAGTGGGCACATGGCTGATCCCAGGCAGCTTCACATCAATATCAGTAGGCCCGTGGCTGATCCCAGGCAAGTTCACATCAATATCAGTAGGCCCGTGGCTGATGCCAGGCAGCTTTGCGTCAATATCAGTAGGCCCGTGGCTGATGCCAGGCAGCTTCACATCAATATCAGTGGGCCCGTGGCTGATCCCCAGGCAGCGCCACATCAATATCAGTAGGCCCGTGGCTGATCCCAGGCAGCTTCACATCAATATCAGTGGGCCCGTGGCTGATCCCAGGCAGCTTCACATCAGTATCAGTGGGCCCGTGGCTGATCCCAGGCAGTGTCACATCAATATCAGTGGGCACGTGGCTGATCTCAGGCAACTTCACATCAATATCAGTGGGCACGTGGCTGATCTCAGGCAGCGTCACATCAATATCAGTAGGCCCGTGGCTGATCCCAGGCAAGTTCACATCAATATCAGTAGGCCCGTGGCTGATGCCAGGCAGCTTTGCGTCAATATCAGTAGGCCCGTGGCTGATCCCAGGCAAGTTCACATCAATATCAGTGGGCCCGTGGCTGATCTCAGGCAGCTTCACATCAATATCAGTGGGCCCGTGGCTGATCTCAGGCAGCTTCACAACAGTATCAGTGGGTCCATGGCTGATCCCAGGCAGCTTTACATCAAGATCAGTGGGCACGTGGCTAATCTCCGGCAGCTTCACATCAATATCACAGGGCACATGGCTGGTCCCAGGGAGCTTCACATCAATATCAGTGGGCACATGGCTGATCCCAGGCAGCTTCACATCAATATCAGTGGGCCCGTGGCTGATCTCAGGCAACTTCACATCAATATCAGTTGGTACATGACTGATCCCAGGCAGTTTCACATCAATATCAGTGGGCCCGTGGCTAATCCCAGGCAGCTTTACATCAATATCAGTGGGCCCATGGCCGATCTCAGGCAACTTCACATCAATATCAGTGGACCCATGGCCGATCTCTGGCAACTTCACATCAATATCAGTGGACCCATGGCCGATCTCAGGCAACTTCACATCAATATCAGTGGACCCATGGCGATCTCAGGAAGCTTCACATCAATATCAGTGGGCACGTGGCGATCTCAGGCAGCTTCACATCAATATCAGTGGGTACATGACTGATCTCAGGCAGCTTCACATCAATATCAGTAGGCCCATGGCCGATCTCAGGCAGCTTCACATCAATATCAGTGGGCACGTGGCTAATCCCAGGCAGCTTCACATCAATATCAGTGGGCCCATGGCCGATCTCAGGCAGCTTCACATCAATATCAGTGGGTACATGACTGATCTCAGGCAGCTTCACATCAATATCAGTGGGCACGTGGCTGATCCCAGGCAGCTTCACATCAATATCAGTGGGCACGTGGCCGATCTCAGGCAACTTCACATCAATATCAGTGGGTCCATGGCCGATCTCAGGCAACTTCACATCAATATCAGTGGACCCATGGCCGATCTCAGGCAGCTTCACATCAATATCAGTGGGTACATGACTGATCTCAGGCAGCTTCACATCAATATCAGTGGGTACATGACTGATCTCAGGCAGCTTCACATCAATATCAGTGGGCACGTGGCTGATCTCAGGCAACTTCACGTCAATATCAGTGGGCCCGTGGCTGATCTCAGGCAACTTCACATCAATATCAGTAGGCACATGGCTGATCTCAGGCAGCTTTGCGTCAATATCAGTGGGCCCGTGGCTAATCTCAGGCAGCTTCACATCAATATCAGTAGGCCCGTGGCTGATCCCAGGCAAGTTCACATCAATATCAGTTAGCCCGTGGCTAATCTCAGGCAGCTTCACATCAATATCAGTTGGCCCGTGGCTGATCCCAGGCAGCTTCACATCAGTATCAGTGGGCCCGTGGCTGATCTCAGGCAGCTTCACATCAATATCAGAGGGTACATGACTGATCCCAGGCAGCTTCACATCAATATCAGTAGGCCCGTGGCTAATCTCAGGCAGCTTCACATCAATATCAGTTGGCCCGTGGCTGATCCCAGGCAGCTTCACATCAGTATCAGTGGGCCCGTGGCTGATCTCAGGCAGCTTCACATCAATATCAGTGGGTACATGACTGATCCCAGGCAGCTTCACATCAATATCAGAGGGTACATGACTGATCCCAGGCAGCTTCACATCAATATCAGTAGGCCCGTGGCTGATCTCAGGCAGCTTCACATCAATATCAGTGGGTCCATGGCTGATCCCAGGCAGCTTCACATCAATATCAGTGGGCACATGACTGATCCCAGGCAGCTTCACATCAATATCAGTAGGCCGTGGCTGATCTCAGGCAGCTTCACATCAATATCAGTGGGTACATGACTGATCCCAGGCAGCTTCACATCAATATCAGTGGGCCGTGGCTGATCCCAGGCAGCTTCACATCAATATCAGTGGGTACATGACTGATCTCAGGCAGCTTCACATCAATATCAGTGGGTACATGACTGATCCCAGGCAGCTTCACATCAATATCAGAGGGCACATGACTGATCCCAGGCAGCTTCACATCAATATCAGTGGGCCCGTGGCTGATCTCAGGCAGCTTCACATCAATATCAGTAGGCCCGTGGCTGATCCCAGGTTCACATCAATATCAGTAGGCCCGTGGCTGATGCCAGGCAGCTTTGCGTCAATATCAGTAGGCCCGTGGCTGATCCCAGGCAAGTTCACATCAATATCAGTAGGCCCGTGGCTGATCCCAGGCAAGTTCACATCAATATCAGTGGGCCCGTGGCTGATCTCAGGCAGCTTCACATCAATATCAGTGGGCACGTGGCTAATCTCAGGCAGCTTCACAACAGTATCAGTGGGTCCATGGCTGATCCCAGGCAGCTTTACATCAATATCAGTGGGCACGTGGCTGATCTCAGGCAACTTCACATCAATATCAGTGGGCCCATGGCTGATCTCAGGCAGCTTCACATCAATATCACAGGGCACATGGCTGATCCCAGGCAGCTTCACATCAATATCAGTGGGCACATGGCTGATCCCAGGCAACTTCACATCTATATCAGTTGGTACATGACTGATCCCAGGCAGTTTCACATCAATATCAGTGGGCACGTGGCTGATCTCAGGCAACTTCACATCAATATCAGTGGGTCCATGGCTGATCTCAGGCAGCTTCACATCAATATCACAGGGCACATGGCTGGTCCCAGGAAGCTTCACATCAATATCAGTGGGCACATGGCTGATCCCAGGCAACTTCACATCAATATCAGTTGGTACATGACTGATCCCAGGCAACTTCACATCAATATCAGTTGGTACATGACTGATCCCAGGCAGCTTCACATCAATATCAGTTGGTACATGACTGATCCCAGGCAGCTTCACATCAATATCAGTTGGTACATGACTGATCCCAGGCAGCTTCACATCAATATCAGTGGGCCCGTGGCTAATCCCAGGCAGCTTTACATCAATATCAGTGGGCCCATGGCCGATCTCAGGCAACTTCACATCAATATCAGTGGACCCATGGCCGATCTCTGGCAACTTTACGTCAATATCAGTGGACCCATGGCCGATCTCAGGCAACTTCACATCAATATCAGTGGACCCATGGCCGATCTCAGGCAGCTTCACATCAATATCAGTGGGCACGTGGCGATCTCAGGCAGCTTCACATCAATATCAGTGGGTACATGACTGATCTCAGGCAGCTTCACATCAATATCAGTGGGCCCATGGCCGATCTCAGGCAGCTTCACATCAATATCAGTGGGCACGTGGCTAATCCCAGGCAGCTTCACATCAATATCAGTGGGTCCATGGCCGATCTCAGGCAGCTTCACATCAATATCAGTGGGCACGTGGCTGATCCCAGGCAGCTTCACATCAATATCAGTGGGTCCATGGCTGATCCCAGGCAACTTCACATCAATATCAGTGGGTCCATGGCTGATCTCAGGCAGCTTCACATCAATATCAGTGGACCCATGGCCGATCTCAGGCAGCTTCACATCAATATCAGTGGGTACATGACTGATCTCAGGCAGCTTCACATCAATATCAGTGGGTACATGACTGATCTCAGGCAGCTTCACATCAATATCAGTGGGCACGTGGCTGATCTCAGGCAACTTCACGTCAATATCAGTGGGCCCGTGGCTGATCTCAGGCAACTTCACATCAATATCAGTAGGCACGTGGCTGATCTCAGGCAGCTTTGCGTCAATATCAGTGGGCCCGTGGCTAATCTCTCAGGCAGCTTCACATCAATATCAGTAGGCCCGTGGCTGATCCCAGGCAAGTTCACATCAATATCAGTTGGCCCGTGGCTGATCTCAGGCAGCTTCACATCAATATCAGTTGGCCCGTGGCTGATCCCAGGCAGCTTCACATCAGTATCAGAGGGCACATGACTGATCCCAGGCAGCTTCACATCAATATCAGTAGGCCCGTGGCTAATCTCAGGCAGCTTCACATCAATATCAGTGGGCCCGTGGCTGATCCCAGGCAGCTTCACATCAGTATCAGTGGGCCCGTGGCTGATCTCAGGCAGCTTCACATCAATATCAGTGGGTACATGACTGATCCCAGGCAGCTTCACATCAATATCAGTAGGCCCGTGGCTAATCTCAGGCAGCTTCACATCAATATCAGTTGGCCCGTGGCTGATCCCAGGCAGCTTCACATCAGTATCAGTGGGCCCGTGGCTGATCTCAGGCAGCTTCACATCAATATCAGTGGGTACATGACTGATCCCAGGCACATCAATATCAGAGGGCACATGACTGATCCCAGGCAGCTTCACATCAATATCAGTAGGCCGTGGCTGATCTCAGGCAGCTTCACATCAATATCAGTGGGTACATGACTGATCTCAGGCAGCTTCACATCAATATCAGAGGGTACATGACTGATCCCAGGCAGCTTCACATCAATATCAGTAGGCCCGTGGCTGATCTCAGGCAGCTTCACATCAATATCAGTGGGTACATGACTGATCCCAGGCAGCTTCACATCAATATCAGTGGGCCCGTGGCTGATCCCAGGCAGCTTCACATCAATATCAGTGGGTACATGACTGATCTCAGGCAGCTTCACATCAATATCAGTGGGTACATGACTGATCCCAGGCAGCTTCACATCAATATCAGAGGGCACATGACTGATCCCAGGCAGCTTCACATCAATATCAGTTGGCCCGTGGCTGATCTCAGGCAGCTTCACATCAATATCAGTGGGTACATGACTGATCCCAGGCAGCTTCACATCAATATCAGTGGGCCCGTGGCTGATCCCAGGCAGCTTCACATCAATATCAGTGGGTGCATGACTGATCCCAGGCAGCTTCACATCAATATCAGAGGGTACATGACTGATCCCAGGCAGCTTTACATCAATATCAGTAGGCCCGTGGCTGATCTCAGGCAGCTTCACATCAATATCAGAGGGTTCATGACTGATCCCAGGCAGCTTCACATCAATATCAGTAGGCCCGTGGCTGATCCCAGGCAGCTTCACATCAGTATCATTGGTCACACGGCTAATCTCAGGCAACTTTACATCAATATCAGTGGGCCCGTGGCTGATCCCAGGTAGCTTCACATCAATATCAGTGGGCCCGTGGCTGATCCCAGGTAGCTTCACATCAATATCAGTGGGCCCGTGGCTGATCCCAGGCAGCTTCACATCAATATCAGAGGGTACATGACTGATCCCAGGCAGCTTCACATCAATATCAGTGGGTCCATGGCTGATCCCAGGCAGCTTCACATCAATATCAGTGGGTCCATGGCGATCTCAGGAAGCTTCACATCAATATCAGTGGGCCCGTGGCTGATCCCAGGCAGCTTCACATCAATATCAGTGGGTACATGACTGATCCCAGGCAGCTTCACATCAATATCAGAGGGTACATGACTGATCCCAGGCAGCTTCACATCAATATCAGTGGGTCCATGGCTGATCCCAGGCAGCTTCACATCAATATCAGTGGACCCATGGCCGATCTCAGGCAGCTTCACATCAATATCAGTGGGTGACTGATCTCACGCCAATATCAGTGGGCCCATGGCCGATCTCAGGCAACTTTACGTCAATATCAGTGGGCACGTGGCTGATCTCAGGCAACTTCACGTCAATATCAGTGGGCCCATGGCCGATCTCAGGCAACTTTACGTCAATATCAGTGGGCACGTGACTGATCTCAGGCAACTTCACATCAATATCAGTGGGCCCGTGGCTGATCCCAGGCAACTTCCCAATAACATTGGCAGGGAGTGAGCTGGATTCATTGAAGTTCCCGTCAATGCCTAAAGAAAATTGATGCAAAAAAGAAAGGCTTAAGTTTCCTCATGGTCAATGTCAACCTCATAGCGTCAGCACAAACTCACCTTTTTGGCCTGTTAGCCCAGATGCATTCTTCAAAGACTGCATTACAGCCATATTCGACTTTACCACTGGCTGTTTTGGATTTTTTTTCTTCAAATAAAGAAAAGACAAGGGACCACCTGGAAAACAAAAGGCATGATTAGCTTTAATACTAGTAATCAGGGGTTATTCTAGAAAGCAAGGTGAGGTTCACACATCTGGGTATGTTTAAGAGTAAGTGGATAATCTAAACTTCCAGCTCCAAAAATGGAGGTACATTTCAGGGTTTGCAAGTATAGCACCACACTCTCTCTGAATCTAGAGCAGGTTATTTTCCAGGTCAGTTTGTTTAAGGTGTTAAAGTGTTATACAATTAATATGTTTTAAATGTGTTCTATAGTTAGTCAATATAGAGTTATTTAGAATTAAAATACAATTATAACAAGCAGATGTTTAAAATGTAAAACTTATTTTTATTTTACTTCATCTCACATGGCCGTCAATCAATGAACACCTAACAATAAAATCCTTATTTTCAATGAATAGAGATTATTAAGTGAAAAAAATTGCACAACCACCAAATAGGTGGTGAAGTGCACCAAGTAGGTTATGTAAATCACAATTAAACAAGGAAGTAGAATGGCACACTTTTCCTAAGCATCTGTTTCCATGGTGAATCAGTGATTCGTTGCTCTGAGGAGGTTGTGTTTTAACCTTTTTACTATACACCCAGGCTATTGGAACTAGCATACTTCCAGTAAGCAAGGTTTGGGTAAATCAACCGAGAGTTTGAGGTATATGACAGTAAGTTAACAACCACATAAGAGTTACAAACCTTTGCTTTCCATGTGAACTTGATCAATACCAGTCTGGTATAACTGACGCCCAACTGGAGAAGCAAATCCTGAAAACAAGATGTGTTGAAAAAAAAGAGGGAAAAGTTGAAAAGGTGTTTATCTTGCATGAAACCTTACAGTAAAGTGAAAACAACAACTTTACCATTGAGCACCAGTTGGTGACACAAAAAGGCCAAAACCATGACGGTTGTTGCCATCTTAGATGAAACAATCACCAATCTATCAATGCTTTCTAAAACAGGCTTCAAGCCAGGGCTTTTAAAACATCACAGATTTCCATCACCTGGGTTTCTTGTTAAAGTAAAATTAGTGACAGAGGATCCGCTCGTTAACATTCCCATGCACTCATTGGTTGGGTGATTAATCACTATTCCTAGTTTTCATCTGATGTCACACCCTTGAACGTCCAGCGGGAGGTCATTTTTACCAGGTTTGTAGTAGTAAGACAGTGATATTAAAAGACCACATTCAATATACACCTTATTGAATATGCATACTTTATACAGGCAATCAAATGAACACAGATTATTAATGCAATACAAGGTTTCTTGATAAGTGTTTTTCTATCATAAAATAATACATTCATAATTTGGGCTCATCTGCTAGCCTACAGTATGCATTATCAAAAAGTATCATTTTATCATTTTAAAATATCATTCTTTTGGTACATAAAGGGTGTTGCAGCAATAAGGATTAAACCATTGTTGCCAACTCGTGGGACAAATAAGCAACCGCAGCTTCAAAAACAAGCCCACTATTATACTATTTATTAACATCAATATCAGTTATGATCAATTCTTTTTTTATCAATAAATGAGCCTGTGTAAGGATTAGTTTTACAGCTAAGACAAAAGCTGAGATCCAACACCATGCATAAAGCAATAAAACTCACTTATCTGGAGAGAAGATCTCACAGAAAGACTGTAGGACACCGCCCTGCCCAAAACCTTCTCCTCTCTCCCTCTTCCCATTCCCCCCTCCACCTGATTCAAGTCACAGAATGCAAATATACTACAGATGATGTATTTTGTGAATCTATTAGTTTTCCTTTTCATGTTTGATGTCTTTTTAAAGGTCTCAGTGCGATTGGTAAATTAGTCGCAACTTCACTGTAGTCACTAGAAGGATGAGATATGAGAATTCAGTTATCCTTTTTTGAGTGGTCTCTGAAAGATATCTAAAACCTCTCCCCCGAAACCAGGTGTTGTGTTACAAATATTTACAATCCTTTGTTCTGGTCTGGGTATTTAAGCAAGGGTAGCAGAACTACCAGTTGGGAACATTCTGTAGCCAGAACCCCCATGCCGTGTTGTCAAGTGTCCTTCAAGGCACTCACACACACTGCATGTACTATGCCAGACAATGACTCTCTGAAACTATTTTCATATTACGTTGCAAGTGTATTTTACATTTTAATGCTGAAAGTTGGATTCGTGTTTAATTATGTTATTTAAGTTCTGTCTGGCTAAAATAAACATTAATCTTGATTTATCTTGTTTTGGTCCGAAGTCAATATTCTAGTAGTGTCTTGTGAGGAGTAGTAGGAATTTCCACAAATCTTCCCGTCAGGACAGATCATACCGAGGACCCCATGGACTGGAGCATAGAGCTAAACATGAGGGGCAATCTGATTTCTGGCTGTTGCTGTATTAATAAGTTGCAGCTCTCGTGACTATTGTTCAAATTACACTTTATGTTATGAGTAAGCATGTGCGACTCACTTAAAGGTAAAATAGTTCACTCTGCAATCCTCTGACTTATACCAGAAACGGAAAAATGTGTGTCCGTGAGGTAATGTATATAACGGATGGACCTTACAGCTCATTAAGATAATAAATGATATCCGCCTCAATACAGATACAGGCAAAACATCAATTCTGGCACTACTCGACCTCAGTGCTGCATTCGACACTGTTGACCACTACATACTTCTTGACAGGCTAGAAAATTGGGTGGGGCTTTCTGGGAGTGTCCTCAAATGGTTCAGGTAATACTTAGACTGGAGAGGTTATTATGTGAGTAAAGGTGACCATAAGTCTGAGTGGATATCCATGACATGCAGAGTCCCACAAGGGTCAGTTCTTGCACCACTCCTATTCAACCTGTATATGCTGCCACTGAGCCAAATAATGAAAAAGAACAAAATTGCTTCCAACAGCTATGCTGACGACAGCCCGATCTACTTAGCACTGTCACCTAATGACTACAGCCCCATTGACTCCCTGTGCAAATATATTGATGAAGTTAACAGTTGGATGTGCCAAAATTATCTTCAGTTAAACAAAGACAAAACTGAAATCACTACATTTGGAAACAAAGATGAAATTCTCAAGGTGAACGCATATCTTAAGGCTAAAGGTCTAATAACAAAAAAATCAAGTTAGGAATCTTGGTGTGATTTCAGAGTCAGACCTGATTTTCAGTACTCATGTCAAAGAAATAACTAAATCAGCTTACTATAATCAGAAAAATATTGCGAGAATTAGATGCTTTGTTTCCAGGCAAGACTTAGAGAAACTCAAAAAGACCATTAGACAGCTGCAGCTCCTTCCAGTAACACTTAGGATCGATTTTAAAGTAGTATTACTTGTTTATAAATCACTCAATGACCTAGGACCTCAATACATTGCAGATATGCTGATTAAATACCAACCCAACAGATCACTCAGATCATCAGGATCAAGTCAGTTAGAAATACCAAGAGTTCACTCAAAGCAAGGAGAGTCTGCTTTTAGCTATTATGTGTCACATGCCTGTCCTGTCTCGTGTTGCACATGTGGTGTTTTGTCATGTTAGGCCATGTGCTCTGTCATTGTTAGATCCCACCCCCTTGTTATCTCGTTATTGGTTTAATTTGCCCCACCTGTGTTCCCTCATTCCCAGCTTGATTTCTCCCCTTTATATACTCCTTGTGTTTGTCAGTCCTTGTCGGATCGTTGTCATGTTCACGCCTCCCGGTCCCCTGTGACCTGTTTGGTATGTGTTCAGTTCTTTTGGTTATGTGTTTTGCCCCATCGTGATTTTGGTTTGTGTTTGTTTTATTTTATAATTAAATCCTTTTCCTTGCACTTGAGTCCTCGCACCAGTTTCCTTTGTGTTTAAAGTGACAGAACGATCCGACCGAGGTCTTCAACCTCTGCCTGGACATGCCTCTCAGTCCCTCGGAGATCAACAGGATGGGGACCCCAGACTTTTGGGAGTGTGTGGACCTTATGGACTCCCTTCCTCCTAGGACCCCAATGGAGAGCTCGGAATACGGTGGATCGTATTCTGGTGATCCCCATTCCGGTGGATCCTGTTCCGGTGGATCCTGTCCACGTGGTCCGTAAGCGGAGGAGGAGAGGGAAAGCGTCCTCCGTGACGGTTCCGGTGGTCCCTGTGCCGGTGGATCGTGTTCCAGTGGTCTCTGTGCCGGTGGTCCCAGTGTCAGTGGATCGTGTTCCGGTGGTCCCTGCGCCGGTGGTCCCAGTGTCGGTGGTCCCAGTGCCAGTGGATCGTGTACCGGCGGACTCTGTGCCGGATGTGCCGCCCTGGCGCCCTGCTCTTCCCGCAACGGCGCCCTGCTCTTCCCGCGCCGCAACGGCGCCCTGCTCTGCCAGCGCCGGCCTCCTGAACTCTGCGGGCCGACCCGGCCTCCTGAACTCTGCTGGCCGACCCTGCCTCCTGAACTCTGCTGGCCGACCCGGCCTTCTGAACTCTGCTGGCCGACCCTGCCTCCTGAACTCTGCGGGCCGACCCTGCCTCCTGAACTCTGCGGGCCGACCCTGCCTCCTGAACTCTGCGGGCCGACCCTGCCTTCTGAACTCTGCTGGCCGACCCTGCCTCCTGAACTCTGCGGGCCGACCCTGCCTCCTGAACTCTGCTGGCCGACCCGGCCTCCTGAACTCTGCGGGCCGACCCTGCCTCCTGAACTCTGCGGAGTCCTTGGCCTCCTGAACTTTTGTTTTCCCGTCCTGCCCTTGTTTTCCCCTTCCTGGTCTGTCCTCTCCATCCCGCCCTGGTCTGTCTTTCTTGCCCCGCCTTTGGCTAATGGAGTGTCTGGTAGCCGCTCCGTAGGGAGGGGGTAATGTCACATGCCTGTCCTGTCTCGTGTTGCACATGTGGTGTTTTGTCATGTTAGGCCATGTGCTCTGTCATTGTTAGATCCCACCCCTTGTTATCTCGTTATTGGTTTCCCTCATTCCCAGCTTGATTTCTCCCCTTTATATACTCCTTGTGTTTGTCAGTCCTTGTCGGATCGTTTTTATGTCTACGTCTCACGTTTCCCTGTGACCTGTTTGGTATGTGTTCAGTTCTTTTGGTTTGTGTTTATGTTTTATTTTATAATTAAATCCTTTTCCTTGCACTTGAGTCCTCGCACCAGTTTCCTTTGTGTTTAACGTGACATTATGCCAGCCGCAGTTGACACCAGCTTCCTGAACAGATCAGATGTGCTCCGACAGTAGCCACATTCAAATCCAGACTCAAAACACATCTGTCCAGCTGTGCATTTACTGAATGAGCACGGTGCCACTGTACGTCCCACGGACTAATTGCATCTTATCTATGCATCATCTTTTTATTATTTTTTATAACTGTTTTAGTTTACCTTTGTTCTTATCTTTGGTTATTGTTTTATCTAAATATCATAATTTTATTCTTTTAATTCTCTTTATGACTGTATATTTCTATTTCTTATATATCTGTTAATTATTAATTTTGGTTAGGCCTGTCTTACTGGAAGAGATTGGAAAGGAGAGCAGTGTGCTTCGGTTCATTCTGCTTGTGGTAGCAGACAGTGCAAAGAAGCGGACTCAAGAAAGGGGAGGCCCTGCACAGGTAACGTCCCACAGGTAACGATCCTGGACCGACTTGTAAGGTCCAGGAGACATTGCCAAACTGCTCCATCTCTTCCATCTCAGATAGGGAAAACCAAAGCAAGAGAATCAGGCAGATAGTGATCTATTTATCACCATTTTATTTTTATTTTATATATATTTTTTTAATTCTCTTTACAACTGTTTTAATAATCCTTGTTTTCTTATTTCATATGTAAAGCACTTTGAATTGCCATTGTGTATGAAATGTGCTATATGAATAAACTTGCCTTGCCTAGATGATGGATTGGCAGGGAAGATAGGAAGATCTTTGCCAGGTTGAGCTGCAGGTGATGTTCTTTCATCCTTGCCGAGATGTCCACCAGACAGCTTGAGATTCGTGCAGCTACTGTGGGATCATCTGGTTGAAATGAAAGGTAACTCTTTCCCGGTATAGAAGTGTATCTCATGCTAAGAAGGGGTAGGTTTTTTTAACAAAGTACATGTTTATCTCATATATAATGTTAAATTGAAAGTTCAGTGATGTTGTGTAAAGTTAGGGTTGTTTATTGTGATTGTATATGACTACCTTTGTGAAGTTTAGACGTAATTTCCTCACAATGTGCACTCTAAAAGATGGTCCTTCAAAGGTTCTTTACACCTAGTGTCAGTTCTATTTAGAACCGTATCATCTTCAGGAACACTTTATATGCTGAAATGTTTCTTTGTGTTAGAGTTTAGGGCTCTTTTTCCCCTTCTTTTTCTAATTAAAATCTGTAATTGTCAAAACACCTCATTTTTGATTTCTGAGCTCAGCCATCCAATTACACAGACTGTCAACAAACTCAGTACAGGTATATTATTCATGTTCTTAAATTATCTACACATTTTAACTTTCTAATTGTTAATGGTTTCCTACCAATCATATTTCTTCTATTTTTAGTTTAACAGAACATTCTCCTTAGCAGGACCTCTCAAGCTCCATCAGGTTGGATGGGGAGTGGCTTGTGCTGTTAATTGGGTTCAAGTCTGAGTTCTGGCTGGGCCACTCAAGGACATTCACTCTGTGAATCTATTGTTTTGGCTGTGTGCTTAGGACGTTGTCCTGTTGGAAGAGGAACCTTTGCCCCAGTCTGAGGTCCAGAGCCCTCTGGAGCATGTTTTCATCAAGGATGTCTCTACATTGCTGCATTAATCTTTTTCTCAATCCTGACTAGTCTCCCAGTTCCTGCCACTGAAAAACATCCCCACAGCATGATGCTGCCTCCACAATGCTTCACTGTAGGGATGGTATTGGCCAGGTGATGAGGTGCCTGGTTTCCTCCAGACATGACACTTGTCATTCAGGCCAAAGAGTTCAAGCTTTGTTTCATCAGACCAGAGAATTGTGTTCCTCGTGATGTGAGAGTCCTTCAGGTGCCTTTTGGCAAACTCCAGATATGCCATTTCCTGAGGAGCGGAGAGATGGTTATTCTTCTTCTGGAAGGTTCTCCTCTCTCCACAGAGAAACGCTGGAGCTCTGTCAGAATAACCATTGGGTTCTTGGTCACCTCCCTTACTAGGCCTTTCTCCCGCTCTAGAAAGATTCCTGGTGGCTCCAAACTTCTCCAATTTATGGATGATGGAGACCACTGTGCTCATTGGGACCGTCAATGCTGCAGAAAAAAAATCTGTGCCTCAATACAATCCTGTCTCGGAGGTTTACAGACAATTCCTTGGACTTCAAGGCTTGGTTTGTGCTCTGACATGCACTTTTAACTGTGGGACCTTCTATAGACAGGTGTGTGCCTTTCCAAATCATGTCTAATCAGCTGCATTTACTACAGGTGGACTCCTGTCAATCTCAAGGATGATCAGTGGAAACAGGAGCAAGGTTGTGAACACTTATGTACGTCATTTTTATCTATTTTTAAAATAAATTTGCAAAGATTTCAAACAAACATCTTTCACATTGTAATTATGAGGTTTTGTTTGTAGAATTGATGATAAAAAATGAATTGAATCCATTTTTGGAATAAGGCTGTAACATAATTTTTTTTTGAAAAAGTGAAGTGCTATTAATACTTTCCGGGTCCAAGTGTTGCGTACATGCCGCCCCATACGCAACAAACTGCGATGCACTGTGTATTCTGACACCTTTCTATCAGAACCAGCATTAACATTTTGAGCAATTTGAGCTCCAATAGCTCGACTGTTTGAACGGACCACACGGGCCAGCCTTCGATCCCCACGTGCATCCATGACCCTGTGGCCGGTTCACCACTGTTCCTTCCTTGGAGCATTTTAATAGATCCTGACCACTGCGGACCGGGACCACCCCACAAGAGCTGCAGTTTTGGAGATGCTCTGACCCAGTCGTCTAGCCATCACAATCTGGCCCTTGTCAAACTCGCTCAAATCGCTTGCCCATTTTTCCTGCTTCTAACACATCGACTCTGAGGACAAAATGTTCACTTGCTGCCTAATACATCACACCCACTAACAGGAGCCGTGATGAAGATTTTATATTTATAATGATAGTTTCAATCAGGGCTTGACATTCACTATTTTTGCTCATGTAAGCGGCCTACTTCTGACCACAGTTAGGATCTGCGTTGTGTACTTAGTTGAATGAAAACACGGGACAACTGGAACTGCTGCTGATGGAGGGTTTATTATAATGAGGCGTGCAGATACCACTGATTGGATTAAAGAGAGAACAGCAATGAGAAATGTTTTTCACCGTGATTTTATCACCTGTCTTCAACGCACTCAAAGCCGACTGAGGACGCAGTTCAATTAATCAAAATACTCTTTCCCAAAACAACAGTGATAGATCTGAAAACTAAATTATAACATTTCCTTAGATGAAATAATATAAAGTAAATAAATAAAAATTGACAGGAAGTATTATTAGTGGAAAACAAATATTCACATTGTGATTATTTACTCGTGTATATTAACAGTCACACACTCACCATCCACTATGGCTTGTAGTTTTCTAAAGTTACTAACCTCTCATTTTTACACAAAGTTTTGCTGTTGGGAAATTACGTTTTAATTATAAAGGAATAGTTCACCCAAAAAGGAAAATGACCCCATGATTTACTCACCCTCAAGACATTCTATGAATTTTCTCTTTCAGATGAATGCAATCAGTTATATAAAAATAAATAATGTCCTGGCTAATTCATGTATTATGGCAGCCCAAAGTTTGAAGCTTGAGTTCATCCATCCATTATAAAAGTGATCCATAAAGTTCCGGAGTTAATAAAAACCTTCTGAAGTGATGTATTTAAGAAAAATATCCATATTTCAAACTTTAAAAAGTCAAATTTCTAGCTTCCACCAGACCTCTATCCACCAAAGTGGCTAGCAGGAGTGACTGTTACACACGACTGTTAAAATGTACCTGCCTTTGGCAAGAGAGTTAATGTCAAGCCCTGGAATACAGTAATTTATAGGGATTGGCCCATGACAGAACGAGCAGCAAAGGCTGGGTAGAGTGTTTTGTTACAATAGCAAGAGATACAATTTTAAGTTCCTGCAAGTGATGGACTTGTGATTCTTGTAATCAAATATGACAAACTTAAGCAGCACAAACACAGTCCTGTAGGCAGTCATTTTAGTCAGTGTTGGGCAGTAATGCATTACTTAGTAACAAGTTATTATGGGCATCTTGCCCAGGACTCCCTAGATTCTTTTAATCTCAATGGGACCTTCCTGGAAAAATAACAGCTAAATAAAAATAAAGGTTAATCAGAATAATTTAATGCGTAATATCCAAGCTAGTAATTCAAGTATACAGGTCCTTCTCAATAATTTGCATATTGTGATAAAAGTTCATTATTTTCCATAATGTAATGATAAAAATTAAACTTTCATATATTTTAGATTCATTGCACACCAACTGAAATATTTCAGGTGTTTTATTGTTTTAATACTGATGATTTTGGCATACAGCTCATGAAAACCCAAAATTCCTATCTCAAAAAATTAGCATATCATGAAAAGGTTCTCTAAACGAGCTATTAACCTAATCATCTGAATCAACTAATTAACTCTAAACATCTGCAAAAGATTCCTGAGGCTTTTAAAAACTCCCAGCCTGGTTCATTACTCAAAACCGCAATCATGGGTAAGACTGCCGACCTGACTGCTGTCCAGAAGGCCATCATTGACACCCTCAAGCGAGAGGGTAAGACACAGAAAGACATTTCTGAACCAATAGGCTGTTCCCAGAGTGCTGTATCAAGGCACCTCAGTGGGAAGTCTGTGGGAAGGGAAAAGTGTGGCAAAAACACTGCACAACGAGAAGAGGTGACCGGACCCTGAGGAAGATTGTGAGAAGGACCGATTTCAGACCTTGGGGGACCTGCGGAAGCAGTGGACTGAGTCTGGAGTAGAAACATCCAGAGCCACCGTGCACAGGCGTGTGCAGGAAATGGGCTACAGGTGCCGCATTCCCAGGTCAAGCCACTTTTGAACCAGAAACAGCGGCAGAAGCGCCTGACCTGGGCTACAGAGAAGCAGCACTAGACTGTTGCTCAAATTTTGCATGTCATTCGGAAATCAAGGTGCCAGAGTCTGGAGGAAGACTGGAGAGAAGGAAATGCCAAAGTCCAGTGTCAAGTACCCACAGTCAGTGATGGTCTGGGGTGCCATGTCAGCTGCTGGTGTTGGTCCACTGTGTTTTATCAAGGGCAGGGTCAATGCAGCTAGCTATCAGGAGATTTTGGAGCACTTCATGCTTCCATCTGCTGAAAAGCTTTATGGAGATGAAGATTTCGTTTTTCAGCACGACCTGGCACCTGCTCACAGTGCCAAAACCACTGGTAAATGGTTTACTGACCATGGTATTACTGTGCTCAATTGGCCTGCCAACTCTCCTGACCTGAACCTCATAGAGAATCTGTGGGATATTGTGAAGAGAAAGTTGAGAGCAAGACCCAACACTCTGGATGAGCTTAAGGCCGCTATCGAAGCATCCTGGGCCTCCATAACACCTCAGCAGTGCCACAGGCTGATCGCCTCCATGCCACGCCGCATTGAAGCAGTCATTTCTGCAAAAGGATTCCCCACCAAGTATTGAGTGCATAACTGAACATAATTATTTGAAGGTTGACTTTTTTTGTGTTAAAAACACTTTTCTTTTATTGGTCGGATGTATGCTAATTTTTTGAGATAGGAATTTTGGGTTTTCATGAGCTGTATGCCAAAATCATCAATATTAAAACAATAAAAGACGTGAAATATTTCAGTTGGTGTGCAATGAATCTAAAATATATGAAATTAAAATTTTATCATTACATTATGGAAAATAATGAACTTTTATCACAATATGCTAATTTTTTTAGAAGGACCTGTATACGGTCCCCAAGTGGCTAGACATTTTGATGGGTGTAAACAGAGTTCTGGCTGTCTTTCTCTGCCTTTGAGAAAATGACAGCCCAGACGAGCTGATCTGGAATTTTCCTGTTATGATGTCATACCAGGAAAGGTTACCTCCCCTTCCTCTGCTTTGCCCTCCCATAGCATTCAGAGAAAATGTATTCAGTTTATGAATGCACAGGCTTTACAAACAGACATTATGATATGGATTCGACAGCACCGCGACAAACAGTGAGTAACAGTGTTCATTAATGCCTGATCTGTGATCAGCGATTTTCTGATGTGTAGATCGCCATCTTGATGCCCTAAGTGTAAAGCATCAGTGAATCAAGCCAGTGAACAAACCGATCGTTTCTGTTAGTAGCATGAAACAAACCCTTAAGTGATTCAACTACAGAGAGCGATCAGAACTCTCAGATACAAATAAGCTCGCACTAACAACACAGCGCTATTTTAATAACTTGGTACAATAAAACTTCCTCCAGCTGTCCATGATTCATGAGTCCCCAGCAGTCAGCCTCTCTCTCTCATGCAGTCAGTGTGCAGTGCCTCGCTAAACCACACCCCCTCCGCAACATAATCTAACACTCATTTCAAATGCAAAGATGTCAGCCAATCACAACAGTGGGCGTTTTCACTGAAGTCTCACAGCAGAAACACCCCTTGAAAAAGGGCATTCAGCCAAAGGAGAAATAACAGGATAGAAAAAAAAAAGTTTTCTAAGTTTAAATTTTTTAATGTAAAAATCATACAAGTACACCTCAGAAAACATAAAATAGAAATTTGCCATGCCATCTTTAGAGAAGACTCAAGTACAGTTTTAATGTGGTACTTTTTTCCTTTTAATCAACTACGATTCTGGCCAGATCAGTTTACTTTTAATTGAGTAAAATTCACTCAGTACTTGTACTTTCAATCAGGTAACATTTGAGTACTTTTGATAAAAAATACATTTAAAATCACAAATACCACCTTAGAATAGAGTTACAAGGAATACATATTTAGTATGGCATGAAGTCACCTTGGAATGAATAGATTAATAGGACGTGAAAAAAAACAACAACAGAACTTTCCCAGAAAGATTGTTTTATTGAATAAAAACAAGATCTGAAATAAGGCAGATTTATAGACACAGATCTATGTGACTGTAGAGCATAAGCACATGGTCAACTTCCCAGCAATATCAGCTGGGTCATGGCAGGATTTAGTCAACTTCCCATCAACCTCAGTGGGCCCGTGGCTGATCCCAGGCAACTTCACATCAATATCAGTGGGAACATGGGTGATCTCAGGCAGCTCCACATCAATATCAGTGGACCCGTGGGTGATCCCAGGCAGCTTCACATCAATATCAGTGGGCCCGTGGCTGATCCCAGGCAGCTTCACATCAATATCAGTGGGCCCGTGGCTGATCCCAGGCAGCTTCACATCAATATCAGTGGGCCCATGGCTGATCCCAGGCAACTTCATATCAATATCAGTAGGCCCGTGGCTGATCTCAGGCAACTTCACGTCAATATCAGTGGGAACATGGGCGGTCTCAGGCAGCTTCACATCAATATCAGTTGACCCGTGGCTGATCCCAGGCAGCTTCACATCAATATCATTGGTCACATGGCTAATCTCAGGCAGCTTCACATCAATATCATTGGTCACATGGCTAATCTCAGGCAGCTTCACATCAATATCATTGGTCACATGGCTAATGCCAGGCAGCTTCACATCAATATCAGTTGGCCCGTGGCTGATCTCAGGCAGCTTCACATCAATATCAGTTGGCCCGTGGCTGATCTCAGGCAGCTTCACATCAATATCAGTTGGCCCGTGGCTGATCTCAGGCAGCTTCACATCAGTATCAGTGGGCCCGTGGCTGATCTCAGGCAGCTTCACATCAATATCAGTGGGCCCGTGGCTGATCCCAGGCAGCTTCACATCAATATCAGTGGGCACATGGCTAATCTCAGGCAGCTTCACATCAGTATCAGTGGGCACATGGCTGATCTCAGGCAGCTTCACATCAATATCAGTAGGCCCGTGGCTGATCCCAGGCAGCTTCACATCAATATCAGTAGGCCCGTGGCTGATCCCAGGCAAGTTTACATCAATATCAGTAGGCCCGTGGCTGATGCCAGGCAGCTTTGCGTCAATATCAGTGGACCCATGGGTGATCCCAGGCAGCTTCACATCAATATCAGTGGGCCCGTGGCTGATCTCAGGCAGCTTCACATCAATATCAGTGGGCACATGGCTGATCTCAGGCAGCTTCACATCAATATCAGTAGGCCTGTGGCTGATGCCAGGCAGCGTCACATCAATATCAGTGGGCCCGTGGCTGATCCCAGGCAACTTCACATCAATATCAGTGGGCCCATGGCTGATCCCAGGCAGCTTCACATCAATATCAGTAGGCCCGTGGCTGATCTCAGGCAGCTTCACATCAATATCAGTGGGCACATGGCTGATCTCAGGCAGCTTCACATCAATATCAGTAGGCCTGTGGCTGATGCCAGGCAGCGTCACATCAATATCAGTGGGCCCGTGGCTGATCCCAGGCAACTTCACATCAATATCAGTGGGCCCATGGCTGATCCCAGGCAGCTTCACATCAATATCAGTAGGCCCGTGGCTGATCCCAGGCAAGTTCACAAAAATATCAGTAGGCCCGTGGCTGATGCCAGGCAGCTTTGCGTCAATATCAGTAGGCCCGTGGCTAATCTCAGGCAGCTTCACATCAATATCAGAGGGCCCGTGGCTGATCCCAGGCAAGTTCACATCAATATCAGGAAGCCTGTGGCTGATGCCAGGCAGCTTCACATCAATATCAGAGGGCCCGTGGCTGATCCCAGGCAAGTTCACATCAATATCAGTAGGCCCGTGGCTGATGCCAGGCAGCTTCACATCAATATCAGAGGGCCCGTGGCTGATCCCAGGCAGCGTCACATCAATATCAGTGGGTCCGTGGCTGATCTCAGGCAACTTCACATCAATATCAGTGGGTCCATGGCTGATCCCAGGCAGCTTCACATCAATATCAGTAGGCCCGTGGCTGATGCCAGGCAGCTTCACATCAATATCAGTGGGCACGTGGCTGATCTCAGGCAACTTCACATCAATATCAGTGGGCACGTGGCTGATCTCAGGCAGCGTCACATCAATATCAGTGGGTCCATGGCTGATCCCAGGCAGCTTCACATCAATATCAGTAGGCCCGTGGCTGATCCCAGGCAAGTTCACATCAATATCAGTGGGCCCATGGCTGATCCCAGGGAGCTTCACATCAATATCACAGGGCACATGGCTGATCCCAGGCAACTTCACATCAATATCAGTGGGCCCGTGGCTGATCTCAGGCAACTTCACATCAATATCTGTGGGCACATGGCTGATCTCAGGCAGCATCACATCAATATCAGTGGGCCCATGGCTGATCCCAGGCAGCTTCACATCAATATCAGTAGGCCCGTGGCTGATCCCAGGCAGCTTCACATCAATATCAGTAGGCCTGTGGCTAATCTCAGGCAGCTTCACATCAATATCAGTTGGCCCATGGCTGATCCCAGGCAGCTTCACATCAATATCAGAGGGCCCGTGGCTGATCCCAGGCAACTTCACATCAATATCAGTGGGCACGTGGCTGATCTCAGGCAACTTCACATCAATATCAGTGGGCACGTGGCTGATCTCAGGCAGCTTTGCGTCAATATCAGTGGGCCCGTGGCTGATCCCAGGCAACTTCACATCAATATCAGTGGGCACGTGGCTGATCCCAGGCAGCTTCACATCAATATCAGTGGGCGGTGGCTGATCCCAGGCAACTTCACATCAATATCAGTGGGCCCGTGGCTAATCTCAGGCAGCTTCACATCAATATCAGTAGGCCCGTGGCTGATCCCAGGCAAGTTCACATCAATATCAGTAGGCCCATGGGTGATCCCAGGCAGCTTTACATCAATATCAGTGGGCCCGTGGCTGATCCCAGGCAAGTTCACATCAATATCAGTAGGCCCGTGGCTGATGCCAGGCAGCTTTGCGTCAATATCAGTGGGCCCGTGGCTAATCTCAGGCAGCTTCACATCAATATCAGTAGGCCCGTGGCTGATCCCAGGCAGCTTCACATCAATATCAGTAGGCCTGTGGCTAATCTCAGGCAGCTTCACATCAATATCAGTTGGCCCATGGCTGATCCCAGGCAGCTTCACATCAATATCAGTGGGCCCGTGGCTGATCTCAGGCAGCTTCACATCAATATCAGTGGGCCCGTGGCTGATCTCAGGCAGCTTCACATCAGTATCAGTGGGCCCGTGGCTGATCCCAGGCAGCTTCACATCAGTATCAGTGGGCCCGTGGCTGATCTCAGGCAGCTTCACATCAATATCAGTGGGCCCGTGGCTGATCTCAGGCAGCTTCACATCAGTATCAGTGGGTATATGACTGATCCCAGGCAGCTTCACATCAATATCAGAGGGTACATGACTGATCCCAGGCAGCTTCACATCAATATCAGTGGCTGATCTCAGGCAGCTTCACATCAATATCAGTGGGCCCATGGCTGATCTCAGGCAGCTTCACATCAATATCAGTGGGCCCGTGGCTGATCTCAGGCAGCTTCACATCAATATCAGTGGGCCCGTGGCTGATCCCAGGCAGCTTCACATCAATATCAGTTGGTACATGACTGATCCCAGGCAGCTTCACATCAATATCAGTGGGTACATGACTGATCTCAGGCAGCTTCACATCAATATCAGAGGGTACATGACTGATCCCAGGCAGCTTCACATCAATATCAGTGGGCACGTGGCTGATGCCAGGCAGCTTCACATCAATATCAGTGGGCACGTGGCTAATCCCAGGCAGCTTCACATCAATATCAGTGGGCCCATGGCCGATCTCAGGCAACTTCACATCAATATCAGTGGGCACGTGGCTGATTTCAGGCAGCTTCACATCAATATCAGTGGGCACGTGGCTGATGCCAGGCAGCTTCACATCAATATCAGTGGGCACGTGGCTAATCCCAGGCAGCTTCACATCAATATCAGTAGGCCCATGGCCGATCTCAGGCAACTTCACATCAATATCAGTGGGCACGTGGCTGATTTCAGGCAGCTTCACATCAATACCAGTGGGCACGTGGATGATGCCAGGCAGCTTCACATCAATATCAGTGGGCACGTGGCTAATCCCAGGCAGCTTCACATCAATATCAGTGGGCACGTGGCTAATCCCAGGCAGCTTCACATCAATATCAGTGGGTACATGACTGATCTCAGGCAGCTTCACATCAATATCAGTGGGTACATGACTGATCCCAGGCAGCTTCACATCAATATCAGTGGGCCCGTGGCTAATCCCAGGCAACTTCACATCAATATCAGAGGGCATGTGGCTGATGCCAGGCAGCTTCACATCAATATCAGTGGGCACGTGGCTAATCCCAGGCAGCTTCACATCAATATCAGTGGGCACGTGGCTAATCCCAGGCAGCTTCACATCAATATCAGTTGGTACATGACTGATCCCAGGCAGCTTCACATCAATATCAGAGGGTACATGACTGATCCCAGGCAGCTTCACATCAATATCAGTGGGCCCGTGGCTAATCCCAGGCAACTTCACATCAATATCAGAGGGCATGTGGCTGATGCCAGGCAGCTTCACATCAATATCAGTGGGCACGTGGCTAATCCCAGGCAGCTTCACATCAATATCAGTGGGCACGTGGCTAATCCCAGGCAGCTTCACATCAATATCAGTGGGCACGTGGCTAATCCCAGGCAGCTTCACATCAATATCAGTAGGCCCATGGCCGATCTCAGGCAACTTCACATCAATATCAGTGGGGACGTGGCTGATTTCAGGCAGCTTCATATCAATACCAGTGGGCACGTGGCTGATGCCAGGCAGCTTCACATCAATATCAGTGGGCCCATGGCCGATCTCAGGCAACTTCACATCAATATCAGTGGACCCATGGCCGATCTCAGGCAGCTTCACATCAATATCAGTAGGCACGTGGCGATCTCAGGCAGCTTCACATCAATATCAGTGGGTACATGACTGATCTCAGGCAGCTTCACATCAATATCAGTAGGCCCGTGGCTGATCTCAGGCAGCTTCACATCAATATCAGTGGGTACATGACTGATCCCAGGCAGCTTCACATCAATATCAGTGGACCCATGGCCGATCTCAGGCAGCTTCACATCAATATCAGTGGACCCATGGCTGATCTCAGGCAGCTTCACATCAATATCAGTGGACCCATGGCCGATCTCAGGCAGCTTCACATCAATATCAGTAGGCCCGTGGCTGATCTCAGGCAGCTTCACATCAATATCAGAGTGTACATGACTGATCCCAGGCAGCTTCACATCAATATCAGTGGGCCCGTGGCTGATCCCAGGCAGCTTCACATCAATATCAGTGGGTCCATGGCTGATCCCAGGCAGCTTCACATCAATATCAGTGGACCCATGGCCGATCTCAGGCAACTTCACATCAATATCAGTGGGCACGTGGCTGATCCCAGGCAGCTTCACATCAATATCAGTGGGCCCATGGCCGATCTCAGGCAACTTTACGCCAATATCAGTGGGCACTTGGCTGATCCCAGGCAGCTTCACATCAATACCAGCGGGCACGTGACTGATCTCAGGCAGCTTCACATCAATATCAGTGGGCCCTTGGCTGATCCCAGGCAACTTCCCAATAACATTGGCAGGGAGTGAGCTGGATTCATTGAAGTTCCCGTCAATGCCTAAAGAAAATTGATGCAAAAAAGAAAGGCTTAAGTTTCCTCATGGTCAATGTCAACCTCAGCGTCAGCACAAACTCACCTTTTTGGCCTGTTAGCCCAGATGCATTCTTCAAAGACTGCATTACAGCCATATTCGACTTTACCACTGGCTGTTTTGGATTTTTTTTCTTCAAATAAAGAAAAGACAAGGGACCACCTGGAAAACAAAAGGCATGATTAGCTTTAATACTAGTTATCAGGGTTATTCTAGAAAGCAAGGTGAGGTTCACACATCTGGGTATGTTTAAGAGTAAGTGAATAATCTAAACTTCCAGCTTCAAAAATGGAGGTACATTTCAGGGTTTGCAAGTATAGCACCACACTCTCTCTGAATCTAGAGCAGGTTATTTTCCAGGTCAGTTTGTTTAAGGTGTTCAAGTGTTATACAATTAATATGTTTTAAATGTGTTCTATAGTTAGTCAATATAAGAGTTATTTAGAATTAATATACAATTATAACAAGCAGATGTTTAAAATGTAAAACTTATTTTTATTTTACTTCTCATCTCACATGGACGTCCAATCAATGAACACCTAACAATAAAATCCTTATTTTCAATGAATAGAGATTATTAAGTGAAAAAAAATTGCACAACCACCAAATAGGTGGTGAAGTGCACCAAGTAGGTTATGTAAATCACAATTAAACGAGGAAGTAGAATGGCACACTTTTCCTAAGCATCTGTTTCCATGGTGAATCAGTGATTCGTTGCTCTGAGGAGGTTGTGTTTTAACCTTTTTTACTATACGCCCAGGCTATTGGAACTAGCATACTTCCAGTAAGCAAGGTTTGGGTAAATCAACCGAGAGTTTGAGGTATATGACAGTAAGTTAACAACCACATAAGAGTTACAAACCTTTGCTTTCCATGTGAACTTGATCAATACCAGTCTGGTATAACTGACGCCCAACTGGAGAAGCAAATCCTGAAAACAAGATGTGTTGAAAAAAAAGAGGGAAAAGTTGAAAAGGTGTTTATCTTGCATGAAACCTTACAGTAAAGTGAAAACAACAACTTTACCATTGAGCACCAGTTGGTGACACAAAAAGGCCAAAACCATGACGGTTGTTGCCATCTTAGATGAAACAATCACCAATCTATCGATGCTTTCTAAAACAGGCTTCAAGCCAGGGCTTTTAAAACATCACAGATTTCCATCACCTGGGTTTCTTGTTAAAGTAAAATTAGTGACAGAGGATCCGTTAACATTCCCATGCACTCATTGGTTGGGTGATTAATCACTATTCCTAGTTTTCATCTGATGTCACACCCTTGAACGCCTCCAGCGGAGGTCATTTTACCAGGTTTGTAGTAGTAAGACAGTGATATTAAAAGACCACATTCAATATACACATTATTGAATATGCATACTTTATACAGGCAAGCAAATGAACACAGATTATTAATGCAATACAAGGTTTCTTGATAAGTGTTTTTCTATCATAAAATAATACATTCATAATTTGGGCTCATCTGCTAGCCTACAGTATGCATTATCAAAAAGTATCATTTTATCATTTTAAAATATCATTCTTTTGGTACATAAAGGGTGTTGCAGCAATAAGGATTAAACCATTGTTGCCAACTCTCGTGGGACAAATAAGCAACCGCACCTTCAAAAACAAGCCCACTATTATACTATTTATTAACATCAATATCAGTTATGATCAATTCTTTTTTAGCAATAAATGAGCCTGTGTAAGTATTAGTTTTACAGCTAAGACAAAAGCTGAGATCCAACACCATGCATAAAGCAATAAAACTCACTTATCTGGAGAGAAGATCTCACAGAAAGACTGTAGGACATCGCCCTGCCCAAAACCTTCTCCCTCGCCCTCTTCCCATTCCCCCCTCCACCTGATTCAAGTCACAGAATGCAAATATACTACAGATGATGTATTTTGTGAATCTATTAGTTTTCCTTTTCATGTTTGATGTCTTTTTAAAGGTCTCAATGCGATTGGTAAATTAGTCAACTTCACTGTAGTCACTAGAAGGATGAGATATGAGAATTCAGTTATCCTTTTTTGAGTGGTCTCTGAAAGATATCTAAAACCTCTCCCCCGAAACCAGGTGTTGTGTTACAAATATTTACAATCCTTTGTTCTGGTCTGGGTATTTAAGCAAGGGTAGCAGAACTACCAGTTGGGAACATTCTGTAGCCAGAACCCCCATGCCGTGTTGTCAAGTGTCCTTCAAGGCACTCACACACACTGCATGTACTATGCCAGACAATGACTCTCTGAAACTATTTTCATATTACGTTGCAAGTGTATTTTACATTTTAATGCTGAAAGTTGGATTCGTGTTTAATTATGTTATTTAAGTTCTGTCTGGCTAAAATAAACATTAATCTTGATTTATCTTGTTTTGGTCCGAAGTCAATATTCTAGTAGTGTCTTGTGAGGAGTAGTAGGAGTTTCCACAAATCTTCCCGTCAGGACAGATCATACCGAGGACCCCATGGACTGGAGCATGGAGCTAAACATGAGGGGCAATCTGATTTCTGGCTGTTGCTGTATTAATAAGTTGCAGCTCTCGTGACTATTGTTCAAATTACACTTTATGTTATGATTAAGCATGTGCGACTCACTTAAAGGTAAAATAATTCACTCTGCAATCCTCTGACTTATACCAGAAACGGAAAAATGTGTGTCCGTGAGGTAATGTATATAACGGATGGACCTTACAGCTCATTAAGATAATAAATGATATCCGCCTCAATACAGATACAGGCAAAACATCAATTCTGGCACTACTCGACCTCAGTGCTGCATTCGACACTGTTGACCACTACATACTTCTTGACAGGCTAGAAAATTGGGTGGGGCTTTCTGGGAGTGTCCTCAAATGGTTCAGGTAATACTTAGACTGGAGAGGTTATTATGTGAGTAAAGGTGACCATAAGTCTGAGTGGATATCCATGACATGCAGAGTCCCACAAGGGTCAGTTCTTGCACCACTCCTATTCAACCTGTATATGCTGCCACTGAGCCAAATAATGAAAAAGAACAAAATTGCTTCCAACAGCTATGCTGACGACAGCCCGATCTACTTAGCACTGTCACCTAATGACTACAGCCCCATTGACTCCAATGTGCAAATATATTGATGAAGTTAACAGTTGGATGTGCCAAAATTATCTTCAGTTAAACAAAGACAAAACTGAAATCACTACATTTGGAAACAAAGATGAAATTCTCAAGGTGAACGCATATCTTAAGGCTAAAGGTCTAATAACAAAAAATCAAGTTAGGAATCTTGGTGTGATTTCAGAGTCAGACCTGATTTTCAGTACTCATGTCAAAGAAATAACTAAATCAGCTTACTATAATCAGAAAAATATTGCGAGAATTAGATGCTTTGTTTCCAGGCAAGACTTAGAGAAACTCAAAAAAGACCATTAGACAGCTGCAGCTCCTTCCAGTAACACTTAGGATCGATTTTAAAGTAGTATTACTTGTTTATAAATCACTCAATGACCTAGGACCTCAATACATTGCAGATATGCTGATTAAATACCAACCCAACAGATCACTCAGATCATCAGGATCAAGTCAGTTAGAAATACCAAGAGTTCACTCAAAGCAAGGAGAGTCTGCTTTTAGCTATTATGTGTCACATGCCTGTCCTGTCTCGTGTTGCACATGTGGTGTTTTGTCATGTTAGGCCATGTGCTCTGTCATTGTTGATCCCACCCCTGTTATCTCGTTATTGGTTTAATTTGCCCCACCTGTGTTCCCTCATTCCCAGCTTGATTTCTCCCCTTTATATACTCCTTGTGTTTGTCAGTCCTTGTCGGATCGTTGTCATGTCTACGTCCTCCCGGTCCCCTGTGACCTGTTTGGTATGTGTTCAGTTCTTTTGGTTATGTGTTTTGCCCCATCGTGGGATTTTGGTTTGTGTTTGTTTTATTTTATAATTAAATCCTTTTCCTTGCACTTGAGTCCTTGCACCAGTTTCCTTTGTGTTTAACGTGACAGAACGATCCGACCGAGGTCTTCAACCTCTGCCTGGACATGCCTCTCAGTCCCTCGGAGATCAACAGGATGGGGACCCCAGACTTTTGGGAGTGTGTGGACCTTATGGACTCCCTTCCTCCTAGGACCCCAATTGGAGAGCTCGGAATACGGTGGATCGTATTCTGGTGATCCCCATTCCGGTGGATCCTGTTCGGGTGGATCCTGTCCACGTGGTCCGTAAGTGGAGGAGGAGAGGGAAAGCGCCCTCCGTGACGGTTCCGTGGTCCCTGTGCCGGTGGATCGTGTTCCGGTGGTCTCTGTGCCGGTGGTCCCAGTGTCGGTGGATCGTGTTCCGGTAGTCCCTGCGCCGGTGGTCCCAGTGTCGGTGGTCCCAGTGCCAGTGGATCGTGTACCGCGGACTCTGTGCCGGATGTGCCGCCCTGGCGCCTGCTCTTCCGCAACGGCGCCCTGCTCTGCCAGCGCGGCCGCCTGAACTCGCGGGCCGACCCTGCCTCCTGAACTCTGCGGGCCGACCCGGCCTTCTGAACTCTGCTGGCCGACCCGGCCTCCTGAACTCTGCGGGCCGACCCTGCCTCCTGAACTCTGCTGGCCGACCCGGCCTCCTGAACTCTGCGGGCCGACCCTGCCTCCTGAACTCTGCGGAGTCCTTGGCCTCCTGAACTTTTTGTTTTCCCGTCCTGCCCTTGTTTTCCCTTCCTGGTCTGTCCCTCCCATCCCGCCCCTGGTCTGTCTTTCTTGCCCCGCCTCTTGGCTAATGGAGTGTCTGGTAGCCGCTCCGTAGGGAGGGGTAATGTCACATGCCTGTCCTGTCTCGTGTTGCACATGTGGTGTTTTGTCATGTTAGGCCATGTGCTCTGTCATTGTTGATCCCACCCCTTGTTATCTCGTTATTGGTTTCATTTGCCCCACCTGTGTTCCCTCATTCCCAGCTTGATTTCTCCCCTTTATATACTCCTTGTGTTTGTCAGTCCTTGTCGGATCATTTTTATGTCTACGTCTCACGTTTCCCTGTGACCTGTTTGGTATGTGTTCAGTTCTTTTGGTTTGTGTTTATGTTTTATTTTATAATTAAATCCTTTTCCTTGCACTTGAGTCCTCGCACCAGTTTCCTTTGTGTTTAACGTGACATTATGCCAGCCGCAGTTGACACCAGCTTCCTGAACAGATCAGATGTGCTCCGACAGTAGCCACATTCAAATCCAGACTCAAAACACATCTGTCCAGCTGTGCATTTACTGAATGAGCACGGTGCCACTGTACGTCCCACGGACTAATTGCACCTTATCTATGCATCATCTTTTTATTATTTTTTATAACTGTTTTAGTTTACCTTTTGTTCTTATCTTTGGTTATTGTTTTATCTAAATATCATAATTTTATTCTTTTTAATTCTCTTTATGACTGTATATTTCTATTTCTTATTTATCTGTTAATTATTAGTTTTGGTTAGGCCTGTCTTACTGGAAGAGATTGGAAAGGAGAGCAGTGTGTTCGGTTCATTCTGCTTGTGGTAGCAGACAGTGCAAAGAAGCGGACTCAAGAAAGGGGAGGCCCTGCACAGGTAACGTCCCACAGGTAACGATCCTGGACCGACTTGTAAGGTCCAGGAGACATTGCCAAACTGCTCCATCTCTTCCATCTCAGATAGGGAAAACCAAAGCAAGAGAATCAGGCATATAGGGATCTATTTATCACCATTTTATTTTTATTTTATTTATTTTTTTAAATTCTCTTTACAACTGTTTTAATAATCCTTGTTTTCTTATTTCATATGTAAAGCACTTTGAATTGCCATTGTGTATGAAATGTGCTGTATGAATAAACTTGCCTTGATGATGGATAGGCAGGGAAGATAGGAAGATCTTTGCCAGGTTGAGCTGCAGGTGATGTTCTTTCATCCATGCCGAGATGTCCACCAGACAGCTTGAGATTCGTGCAGCTACTGTGGGATCATCTGGTTGAAATGAAAGGTAACTCTTTCCCGGTATAGAAGTGTATCTCATGCTAAGAAGGGGTAGGTTTTTTTTTTTAACAAAGTACATGTTTATCTCATAAATAATGTTAAATTGAAAGTTCAGTGATGTTGCGTAAAGTTAGGGTTGTTGATTGTGATTGTATATGACTACCTTTGGGAAGTTTAGACGTAATTTCCTCACAATGTGCACTCTAAAAAAGATGGTCCTTCAAAGGTTCTTTACACCTAGTGTCAGTTCTATTTAGAACCGTATCATCTTCAGGAACACTTTATATGCTGAAATGTTTCTTTGTGTTAGAGTTTAGGGCTCTTTTTCCCCTTCTTTTTCTAATTAAAATCTGTAATTGTCAAAAAACCACCTCATTTTTGATTTCTGGAGCTCAGCCATCCAATTACACAGACTGTCAACAAACTCAGTACAGGTATATTATTCATGTTCTTAAAGGATCTACATATTTTAACTTTCAAATTGTAACTATTTGTTACCTATCATTTTTCTTCTATTTTTAGTTTAACAGAACATTCTCCATAGCAGGACCTCTCAAGCTCCATCAGGTTGGATGGGGAGTGGCTTGTGCTGTTAATTGGGTTCAAGTCTGAGTTCTGGCTGGGCCACTCAAGGACATTCACTCTGTGAATCTATTGTTTTGGCTGTGTGCTTAGGGACGTTGTCCTGTTGGAAGAGGAACCTTTGCCCCAGTCTGAGGTCCTGAGCCCTCTGGAGCATGTTTTCATCAAGGATGTCTCTACATTGCTGCATTAATCTTTTTCTCAATCCTGACTAGTCTCCCAGTTCCTGCCACTGAAAAACATCCCCACAGCATGATGCTGCCTCCACCATGCTTCACTGTTGGGATGGTATTGGCCAGGTGATGAGGTGCCTGGTTTCCTCCAGACATGACACTTGTCATTCAGGCCAAAGAGTTCAAGCTTTGTTTCATCAGACCAGAGAATTGTGTTCCTCATGATGTGAGAGTTCTTCAGGTGCCTTTTGGCTCCATACATGCCATTTCCTGAGGAGCGGAGAGATGGTTGTTCTTCTGGAAGGTTCTCCTCTCCACAGAGAAACGCTGGAGCTCTGTCAGAATGACCATTGGGTTCTTGGTCACCTCCCTTACTAGGCCTTTCTCCCGCTCTAGAAAGATTCCTGGTGGCTCCAAACTTCTCCAATTTATGGATGATGGAGACCACTGTGCTCATTGGGACCTTCAATGCTGCAGAAAAAAATATGTACCTTTCCCAAGATCTGTGCCTCAATACAATCCTGTCTCGGAGGTTTACAGACAATTCCTTGGACTTCAAGGCTTGGTTTGTGCTCTGACATGCACTTTTAACTGTGGGACCTTCTATAGACAGGTGTGTGCCTTTCCAAATCATGTCTAATCAGCTGCATTTACTACAGGTGGACTCCTGTCAATCTCAAGGATGATCAGTGGAAACAGGAGCAAGGTTGTGAACACTTATGTACGTCATTTTTATCTATTTTTTAAAATAAATTTGCAAAGATTTCAAACAAACGTCTTTCACATTGTAATTATGAGGTTTTGTTTGTAGAATTGAAGATAAAAAAGGAATTGAATCCATTTTTGGAATAAGGCTGTAACATACATTTTTTTGAAAAAGTGAAGTGCTATTAATACTTTCCGGTCCAAGTGTTGCACATGCCGCCCCATACGCAAAAACTGTGATGCACTGTGTATTCTGACACCTTTCTATCAGAACCAGCATTAACATTTTGAGCAATTTGAGCTCCAATAGCTCGACTGTTTGAACGGACCACACGGGCCAGCCTTCGATCCCCACGTGCATCCATGACCCTGTGGCCGGTTCACCACTGTTCCTTCCTTGGAGCATTTTTAATAGATCCTGACCACTGCGGACCGGGACCACCCCACAAGAGCTGCAGTTTTGGAGATGCTCTGACCCAGTCGTCTAGCCATCACAATCTGGCCCTTGTCAAACACGCTCAAATCGCTTGCCCATTTTTCCTGCTTCTAACACATCGACTCTGAGGACAAAATGTTCACTGCCTAATACATCACACCCACTAACAAGAGCCGTGATGAAGATTTTATATATATAATGATATTTTCAATCAGGGCTTGACATTCACTTTTTTTTTGCTCATGTAAGCGGCCTACTTCTGACCACAGTTAGGATCTGCGTTGTGTACTTAGTTGAATGAAAACACGGGACAACTGGAACTGCTGCTGATGGAGGGTTTATTATAATGAGGCGTGCAGATACCACTGATTGGATTAAAGAGAGAACAGCAATGAGAAATGTTTTTCACCGTGATTTTATCACCTGTCTTCAACGCACTCAAAGCCGACTGAGGACGCGGCAGTTCAATTAATCAAAATACTCTTTCCCAAAACAACAGTGATAGATCTGAAAACTAAATTATAACATTTCCTTAGATAAAATAATATAAAGTAAATGAATAAAAATTGACAGGAAGTATTATTAGTGGAAAACAAATATTCACATTGTGATTATTTACTCGTGTATATTAACAGTCGTCACACTCACCATCCACTATGGCTTGTAGTTTTCTAAAGTTACTAGCCTCTCATTTTTTTACACAAAGTTTTGCTGTTGGGAAATTGCGTTTTAATTATAAAGGAATAGTTCACCCAAAAAGGAAAATGACCCCATGATTTACTCACCCTCAAGACATTCTATGAATTTTCTCTTTCAGATGAATGCAATCAGTTATATAAAAATAAATAATGTCCTGGCTAATTCATGTATTATGGCAGCCCAAAGTTTGTAGCCCAAAAGAGTTCATCCATCCAATATGAAAGTGATCCATAAAGTTCGGAGTTAATAAAACCTTCTGAAGTGATGTATTTAAGAAAATATCCATATTTCAAACTTTAAAAGTCAAATTTCTAGCTTCCACCAGACCTCTATCCACCAAAGTGGCTAGCAGGAGTGACTGTTACACACGACTGTTAAAATGTACCTGCCTTTGGCAAGAGAGTTAATGTCAAGCCCTGGAATACAGTAATTTATAGGGATTGGCCCATGACAGAACGAGCAGCAAAGGCTGGGTAGAGTGTTTTGTTACAATAGCAAGAGATACAATTTTAAGTTCCTGCAAGTGATGGACTTGTGATTCTTGTAATCAAATATGACAAACTTAAGCAGCACAAACACAGTCCTGTAGGCAGTCATTTTAGTCAGTGTTGGGCAGTAATGCATTACTTAGTAACAAGTTATTATGGGCATCTTGCCCAGGACTCCCTAGATTCTTTTAATCTCAATGGGACCTTCCTGGAAAAATAACAGCTAAATAAAAATAAAGGTTAATCAGAATAATTTAATGCGTAATATCCAAGCTAGTAATTCAAGTATACAGGTCCTTCTCAATAATTTGCATATTGTGATAAAAGTTCATTATTTTCCATAATGTAATGATAAAATTAAACTTTCATATATTTTAGATTCATTGCACACCAACTGAAATATTTCAGGTGTTTTATTGTTTTAATACTGATGATTTTGGCATACAGCTCATGAAAACCCAAAATTCCTATCTCAAAAAATAGCATATCATGAAAAGGTTCTCTAAACGAGCTATTCACCTAATCATCTGAATCAACGAATTAACTCTAAACACCTGCAAAAGATTCCTGAGGCTTTTAAAAACTCCCAGCCTGGTTCATTACTCAAAACCGCAATCATGGGTAAGACTGCCGACCTGACTGCTGTCCAGAAGGCCATCATTGACACCCTCAAGCGAGAGGGTAAGACACAGAAAGACATTTCTGAACCAATAGGCTGTTCCCAGAGTGCTGTATCAAGGCACCTCAGTGGGAAGTCTGTGGGAAGGGAAAAGTGTGGCAAAAAACACTGCACAACGAGAAGAGGTGACCGGACCCTGAGGAAGATTGTGGAGAAGGACCGATTCCAGACCTTGGGGGACCTGCGGAAGCAGTGGACTGAGTCTGGAGTAGAAACATCCAGAGCCACCGTGCACAGGCATGTGCAGGAAATGGGCTACAGGTGCCGCATTCCCCAGGTCAAGCCACTTTTGAACCAGAAACAGCGGCAGAAGCGCCTGACCTGGGCTACAGAGAAGCAGCACTAGACTGTTGCTCAAATTTTGCATGTCATTCGGAAATCAAGGTGCCAGAGTCTGGAGGAAGACTGGAGGGAAGGAAATGCCAAAGTCCAGTGTCAAGTACCCACAGTCAGTGATGGTCTGGGGTGCCATGTCAGCTGCTGGTGTTGGTCCACTGTGTTTTATCAAGGGCAGGGTCAATGCAGCTAGCTATCAGGAGATTTTGGAGCACTTCATGCTTCCATCTGCTGAAAAGCTTTATGGAGATGAAGATTTCGTTTTTCAGCACGACCTGGCACCTGCTCACAGTGCCAAAACCACTGGTAAATGGTTTACTGACCATGGTATTACTGTGCTCAATTGGCCTGCCAACTCTCCTGACCTGAAGCCCATAGAGAATCTGTGGGATATTGTGAAGAGAAAGTTGAGAGACGCAAGACCCAACACTCTGGATGAGCTTAAGGCCGCTATCGAAGCATCCTGGGCCTCCATAACACCTCAGCAGTGCCACAGGCTGATCGCCTCCATGCCACGCCGCATTGAAGCAGTCATTTCTGCAAAAGGATTCCCCACCAAGTATTGAGTGCATAACTGAACATAATTATTTGAAGGTTGACTTTTTTTGTGTTAAAAACACTTTTCTTTTATTGGTCGGATGTATGCTATTTTTTTGAGATTTTTGGGTTTTCATGAGCTGTATGCCAAAATCATCAATATTAAAACAATAAAAGACGTGAAATATTTCAGTTGGTGTGCAATGAATCTAAAATATATGAAATTTAAATTTTATCACTACATTATGGAAAATAATGAACTTTTATCAGAGGACCTGCATACTGTCCCCAAGTGGCTAGACATTTTGATGGGTGTAAACAGAGTTCTGGCTGTCTTTCTCTGCCTTTGAGAAAATGACAGCCGAGACGAGCTGATCTGGAATTTTCCTGTTATGATGTCATACCAGGAAAGGTTACCTCCCCTTCCTCTGCTTTGCCCTCGCATTGCATTGAGAAAATGTATTCAGTTTATGTCTGCACAGGCTTTACAAACAGACTTTATGATATGGATTCGACAGCACCGCGACAAACAGTGAGTAACAGTGTTCATTAATGCCTGATCTGTGATCAGCGATTTTCTGATGTATAGATCGCCATCTTGATGCCCTAAGTGTAAAGCATCAGTGAATCAAGCCAGTGAACAAACCGATCGTTTCTGTTAGTAGCATGAAACAAAACCTTAAGTGATTCAACTACAGAGAGCGATCAGAACTCTCAGATACAAATAAGCTCGCATTAAAAGCACAGCGCTATTTTAATAACTTGGTACAATAAAACTTCCTCCAGCTGTCCATGATTCATGAGTGCCCAGCAGTCAGCCTCTCGCTCTCATGCAGTCAGTGTGCAGTGCCTCGCTAAACCACACCCCCTCCGCAACATAATCTAACACTCATTTCAAATGCAAAGATGTCAGCCAATCACAACAGTGGGCGTTTTCACTGAAGTCTCACAGCAGAAACACCCCTTGAAAAAGGGCATTCAGCCAAAGGGGAAATAACAGGATAGAAAAAAAGTGTTTTCTAAGTTTAAATTTTTTTATGTAAAAATCATACAAGTACACCTCAGGAAACATAAAATAGAAATATGCCATTCCATCTTTAGAGAAGACTCAAGTACAGTTTTAATGTGGTACTTTTTTCCTTTTAATCAAGTACGATTCTGGCCAGATCAGTTTACTTTTAATTGAGTAAAATTCACTCAGTACTTGTACTTTCAATCAGGTAACATTTGAGTACTTTTGATATAAAAAAAAAAAAAAAAAAAAAAACACAAATTCCACCTTAGAATAGAGTTACAAGGAATACATATTTAGTATGGCATGAAGTCACCTTGGAATGAATAGATTAATAGGACGTGAAAAAAAAACAGAACTTTCCCAGAAAGATTGTTTTATTGAATAAAAACAAGATCTGAAATAAGGCAGATTTATAGACACAGATCTATGAGACTTTAGAGCATAAGCACATGGTAAACTTCCCAGCAATATCAGCTGGGTCATGGCAGGATTTACTCAACTTCCCATCAACCTCAGTGGGCCCATGGCTGATCCCAGGCAGCTTCACATCAATATCAGTGGGCCCGTGGGTGATCCCAGGCAGCTTCACATCAATATCAGTTGACCCGTGGGTGATCCCAGGCAGCTTCACATCAATATCAGTGGGCCCGTGGCTAATCCCAGGCAGCTTCACAACAGTATCAGTGGATCCATGGCTAATCCCAGGCAGCTTCACAACAGTATCAGTGGGTCCGTGGCTGATCTCAGGCAGCTTCACATCAATATCAGTTGGCCCATGGCTGATCCCAGGCAGCTTCACATCAATATCAGTTGACCCGTGGGTGATCCCAGGCAGCTTCACATCAATATCAGTGGGCCCATGGCTGATCCCAGGCAGCTTCACATCAATATCAGTGGGTCCATTGCTGATCTCAGGCAGCTTCACATCAATATCAGTGGGCCCATGGCTGATCCCAGGCAGCTTCACATCAATATCAGTAGGCCCGTGGCTGATCTCAGGCAGCTTCACATCAATATCAGTGGGCACATGGCTGATCTCAGGCAGCTTCACATCAGTATCAGTGGGCACGTGGCTGATCCCAGGCAGCTTTGCGTCAATATCAGTGGGTCCATGGCTGATCCCAGGCAGCTTCACATCAGTATCAGTGGGCCCGTGGCTGATCTCAGGCAGCTTCACATCAATATCAGTTGGCCCGTGGCTGATCCCAGGCAGCTTTACATCAATATCAGTGGGCCCGTGGCTGATCCCAGGCAGCTTCACATCAATATCAGTGGGCACATGGCTAATCCCAGGCAACTTCACATCAATATCAGTGAGCCCGTAGCTGATCTCAGGCAGCTTCACATCAGTATCAGTGGAACCGTGGCTGATCTCAGGCAGCTTCACATCAATATCAGTGGGCACATGGCTAATCTCAGGCAGCTTCACATCAATATCAGTGGGCACGTGGCTAATCTCAGGCAGCTTCACATCAATATGAGTAGGCCTGTGGCTGATGCCAGGCAGCTTCACATCAATATCAGAGGGCCCGTGGCTGATCCCAGGCAGCTTTGCGTCAATATCAGTGGACCCATGGCTGATCCCACGCAAGTTCACATCAATATCACTGGGCACATGGCTGATCTCAGGCAGCTTCACATCAATATCAGTAGGCCTGTGGCTGATGCCAGGCAGCTTCACATCAATATCAGAGGGCCCGTGGCTGATCCCAGGCAGCGTCACATCAATATCAGTGGGCCCGTGGCTGATCCCAGGCAACTTCACATCAATATCAGTGGGCCCATGGCTGATCCCAGGCAGCTTCACATCAATATCAGTAGGCCCGTGGCTGATCCCAGGCAGCTTCACATCAGTATCAGTGGGCCCGTGGCTGATCCCAGGCAGCTTTGCGTCAATATCAGTGGGCCCGTGGCTGATCCCAGGCAAGTTCACATCAATATCAGTGGGCCCGTGGCTGATCCCAGGCAAGTTCACATCAATATCAGTAGGCCCGTGGCTGATCCCAGGCAAGCTCACATCAATATCAGTGGGCCCGTGGCTGATCCCAGGCAAGTTCACATCAGTATCAGTGGGCCCGTGGCTGATCCCAGGCAGCTTTGCGTCAATATCAGTGGGCCCGTGGCTGATCCCAGGCAAGTTCACATCAATATCAGTGGGCCCGTGGCTGATCCCAGGCAAGTTCACATCAATATCAGTGGGCCCGTGGCTGATCCCAGGCAAGTTCACATCAATATCAGTGGGCCCGTGGCTGATCCCAGGCAGCTTTGCGTCAATATCAGTAGGCCCGTGGCTGATGCCAGGCAGCTTTGCGTCAATATCAGTAGGCCCGTGGCTGATCCCAGGCAGCTTCACATCAGTATCAGTGGGCCCGTGGCTGATCTCAGGCAGCTTCACATCAATATCAGTGGGCCCATGGCTGATCCCAGGCAAGTTCACATCAATATCAGTGGGCACATGGCTAATCCCAGGCAGCTTCACAACAGTATCAGTGGGCCCGTGGCTAATCTCAGGCAGCTTCACATCAATATCAGAGGCCCGTGGCTGATCCCAGGCAGCGCCACATCAATATCAGTGGGCCCGTGGCTGATCCCAGGCAACTTCACATCAATATCAGTGGGTCCATGGCTGATCTCAGGCAACTTCACATCAATATCAGTGGGTCCATGGCTGATCCCAGGCAGCTTCACATCAATATCAGTGGGCACGTGGCTAATCTCAGGCAACTTCACATCAATATCAGTGGGCACGTGGCTGATCTCAGGCAGCGTCACATCAATATCAGTAGGCCCGTGGCTGATCCCAGGCAAGTTCACATCAATATCAGTAGGCCCGTGGCTGATCTCAGGCAGCTTCACATCAATATCAGTGGGTCCGTGGCTGATCTCAGGCAGCTTCACATCAATATCAGTGGGTCCATGGCTGATCTCAGGCAGCTTCACATCAATATCAGTGGGTCCGTGGCTGATCTCAGGCAGCTTCCCATCAAGATCAGTGGGTCCATGGCTGATCTCAGGCAGCTTCACATCAATATCAGTGGGTCCGTGGCTGATCTCAGGCAGCTTCACATCAAGATCAGTGGGCCCGTGGCTGATCCCAGGCAGCTTCCCATCAAGATCAGTGGGTCCGTGGCTGATGTCAGGCAGCTTCCATCAAGATCAGTGGGTCCGTGGCTGATCTCAGGCAGCTTCACATCAAGATCAGTGGGCCCGTGGCTGATCTCAGGCAGCTTCACATCAATATCAGTGGGCACATGGCTGATCCCAGGCAGCTTCACATCAATATCAGTGGGTCCATGGCTGATCTCAGCCAGCTTCACATCAATATCAGTGGGCACATGGCTGATCCCAGGCAGCTTCACATCAATATCAGTGGGTCCGTGGCTGATCTCAGGCAGCTTCACATCAATATCAGTGGGCACATGGATGTTCCCAGGCAGCTTCACATCAACATCAGTGGGCACGTGGCTGATCCCAGGCAGCTTCACATCAATATCAGTGGGCACATGGCTGATCCCAGGCAGCTTCACATCAATATCAGTGGGTCCATGGCTGATCTCAGGCAGCTTCACATCAATATCAGTGGGTCCGTGGCTGATCTCAGGCAGCTTCACATCAAGACCAGTGGGCCCGTGGCTGATCTCAGGCAGCTTCACATCAAGATCAGTGGGTCCGTGGCTGATCCCAGGCAGCTTCACATCAATATCAGTGGGTCCATGGCTGATCTCAGGCAGCTTCACATCAAGATCAGTGGGTCCATGGCTGATCTCAGGCAGCTTCACATCAATATCAGTGGGTCCGTGGCTGATCTCAGGCAGCTTCACATCAAAATCAGTGGGCACATTGCTAATCTCAGGCAGCGTCACATCAATATCAGTGGGTCCGTGGCTGATCTCAGGCAGCTTCCCATCAAGATCAGTGGGTCCATGGCTGATCTCAGGCAGCTTCACATCAATATCAGTGGGTCCGTGGCTGATCTCAGGCAGCTTCACATCAAGATCAGTGGGTCCGTGGCTGATCCCAGGCAGCTTCACATCAATATCAGTGGGCACGTGGCCGATCTCAGGCAGCTTCACATCAATATCAGTGGGCACGTGGCTGATCTCAGGCAGCTTCCCATCAAGATCAGTGGGTCCGTGGCTGATCTCAGGCAGCTTCACATCAATATCAGTGGGCACGTGGCTGATCTCAGGCAGCTTCACATCAATATCAGTGGGCACGTGGCTGATCTCAGGTAGCTTCCCATCAAGATCAGTGGGTCCGTGGCTGATCTCAGGCAGCTTCACATCAAGATCAGTGGGCCCGTGGCTGATCCCAGGCAGCTTCCCATCAAGATCAGTGGGTCCGTGGCTGATCCCAGGCAGCTTCACATCAATATCAGTGGGCACATGGCTGATCTCAGGCAGCTTCACATCAATATCAGTGGGCACATGGATGTTCCCAGGCAGCTTCACATCAAGATCAGTGGGCCCGTGGCTGATCTCAGGCAGCTTCCATCAAGATCAGTGGGTCCGTGGCTGATCTCAGGCAGCTTCACATCAATATCAGTGGGCACGTGGCTGATCTCAGGCAGCTTCCCATCAAGATCAGTGGGTCCGTGGCTGATCTCAGGCAGCTTCACATCAAGATCAGTGGGCCCGTGGCTGATCTCAGGCAGCTTCCCATCAAGATCAGTGGGCCCGTGGCTGATCCCAGGCAGCTTCACATCAATATCAGTGGGCACATGGCTGATCTCAGGCAGCTTCACATCAATATCAGTGGGCACATGGATGTTCCCAGGCAGCTTCACATCAAGATCAGTGGGCACATGGCTGTTCCCAGGCAGCTCCACATCAACATCAGTGGGCACATGGCTAATCCCAGGCAGCTTCACATCAAGATCAATGGGTCCATGGCTGATCCCAGGCAGCTTCACATCAATATCAGTAGGCCCATGGCTTATCCCAGGCAGCTTCAAATCAATATCAGTGGGTCCTTGGCTGATCTCAGGCAGCTTCATATCAAGATCAGTGGGTCCATGGCTGATCTCAGGCAGCTTCACATCAAGATCAGTGGGTCCATGGCTGATCCCAGGCAGCTTCACATCAATATCAGTAGGCCCGTGGCTGATCCCAGGCAGCTTCACATCAATATCAGTGGGTCCATGGCTGATCTCAGGCAGCTTCACATCAATATCAGTGGGCACATGGCTGATCCCAGGCAGCTTCACATCAATATCAGTGGGTCCGTGGCTGATCTCAGGCAGCTTCACATCAATATCAGTGGGCACATGGCTGATCCCAGGCAGCTTCACATCAAGATCAGTGGGCACATGGCTGATCTCAGGCAGCTTCACATCAATATCAGTGGGTCCATGGCTGATCTCAGGCAGCTTCACATCAATATCAGTGGGCACATGGCTGATCCCAGGCAGCTTCATATCAATATCAGTGGGTCCGTGGCTGATCTCAGGCAGCTTCACATCAATATCAGTGGGCCCGTGGCTGATCCCAGGCAGCTTCCCATCAAGATCAGTGGGTCCGTGGCTGATCTCAGGCAGCTTCCATCAAGATCAGTGGGTCCGTGGCTGATCTCAGGCAGCTTCACATCAAGATCAGTGGGCCCGTGGCTGATCCCAGGCAGCTTCACATCAATATCAGTGGGCCCGTGGCTGATCCCAGGCAGCTTCACATCAATATCAGTGGGTCCATGGCTGATCTCAGGCAGCTTCACATCAATATCAGTGGGTCCATGGCTGATCCCAGGCAGCTTCACATCAATATCAGTGGGTCCGTGGCTGATCCCAGGCAGCTTCACATCAATATCAGTGGGTCCGTGGCTGATCTCAGGCAGCTTCACATCAAGATCAGTGGGTCTGTGGCTGATCCCAGGCAGCTTCAAATCAATATCAGTGGGTCCATGGCTGATCTCAGGCAGCTTCACATCAAGATCAGTGGGTCCATGGCTGATCTCAGGCAGCTTCACATCAAGATCAGTGGGCACATGGCTAATCTCAGGCAGCTTCACATCAAGATCAGTGGGTCCATGGCTGATCCCAGGCAGCTTCACATCAAGATCAGTGGGTCCGTGGCTGATCTCAGGCAGCTTCACATCAATATCAGTGGGTCCATGGCTGATCTCAGGCAGCTTCACATCAATATCAGTGGGCACATGGCTGATCCCAGGCAGCTTCACATCAATATCAGTGGGCACATGGCTAATCCCAGGCAGCTTCACATCAATATCAGTGGGCCCGTGGCTGATCCCAGGCAGCTTCACATCAAGATCAGTGGGTCCGTGGCTGATCCCAGGCAGCTTCACATCAATATCAGTGGGTCCGTGGCTGATCCCAGGCAGCTTCACATCAACATCAGTGGGTCCATGGCTGATCTCAGGCAGCTTCACATCAAGATCAGTGGGTCCATGGCTGATCCCAGGCAGCTTCACATCAATATCAGTGGGCCCGTGGCTGATCCCAGGCAGCTTCACATCAATATCAGTGGGTCCATGGCTGATCTCAGGCAGCTTCACATCAAGATCAGTGGGTCCGTGGCTGATCCCAGGCAGCTTCACATCAAGATCAGTGAGTCCATGGCTGATCTCAGGCAGCTTCACATCAAGATCAGTGGGTCCATGGCTGATCCCAGGCAGCTTCACATCAATATCAGTGGGTCCATGGCTGATCTCAGGCAGCTTCACATCAAGATCAGTGGGTCCGTGGCTGATCCCAGGCAGCTTCACATCAAGATCAGTGGGCACATGGCTAATCTCAGGCAGCGTCACATCAAGATCAGTGGGTCCGTGGCTGATCCCAGGCAGCTTCACATCAATATCAGTGGGTCCATGGCTGATCTCAGGCAGCTTCACATCAATATCAGTGGGTCCATGGCTGATCTCAGGCAGCTTCACATCAATATCAGTGGGCACATGGCTGATCCCAGGCAGCTTCACATCAATATCAGTGGGCACATGGCTAATCCCAGGCAGCTTCACATCAATATCAGTGGGCCCGTGGCTGATCCCAGGAAGCTTCACATCAAGATCAGTGGGTCCGTGGCTGATCCCAGGCAGCTTCACATCAATATCAGTGGGTCCGTGGCTGATCCCAGGCAGCTTCACATCAACATCAGTGGGTCCTTGGCTGATCTCAGGCAGCTTCACATCAAGATCAGTGGGTCCATGGCTGATCCCAGGCAGCTTCACATCAATATCAGTGGGCCCGTGGCTGATCCCAGGCAGCTTCACATCAATATCAGTGGGTCCATGGCTGATCTCAGGCAGCTTCACATCAAGATCAGGGAGTCCATGGCTGATCCCAGGCAGCTTCACATCAAGATCAGTGGGTCCATGGCTGATCTCAGGCAGCTTCACATCAAGATCAGTGGGTCTGTGGCTGATCCCAGGCAGCTTCACATCAATATCAGTGGGTCCGTGGCTGATCCCAGGCAGCTTCACATCAATATCAGTGGGCCCATGCTTGATCTCAGGCAACTTCACATCAATATCAGTGGGCCCATGGCTGATCTCAGGCAACTTCACATCAATATCAGTGGGCCCATGGCGGATCCCAGGCAGCTTCACATCAATATCAGTGGGCCCGTGGCTGATCCCAGGCAACTTCCCAATAACATTGGCAGAGATTGAGCTGGATTCTTTGAACTTTCCGTCAATGCCTAAAGAAAATTGATGCAAAAAAGAAAGGCTGAAGTTTCCTCATGGTCAATGTCAACCTCATAGCGTCAGCACAAACTCACCTATTTGGCCTGTTAGCCCAGATGCATTCTTCAAAGACTGCATTACAGCCATATTCGACTTTACCACTGGCTGTTTTGGATTTTGTTTTTTCACATAAAGAAAAGACAAGGGACCACCTGGAAAACAAAAGGTATGAATAGCTTTAATACATGTAGTCATCAGGGGTTATTCTAGAAAGCAAGGCAAGGTTCACACATCTGGGTATGTTTAAGAGTAAGCGGATAATCTCAAAAATGGAAGTAAATTTTAGGGTATGCAAGAAGCCATAGCACCAGTCTCTCTGAATCTAGAGCAGGTTATTTTCCAGGTCAGTTTGCTTAAGGTGTTAGACATTTAATATGGTTTAAGTGTGTTCTATAGTTAGTCAATATAATATTGTATATTAATTCTAAATAACCATTAGAACAAGCAGATGTTTAAATATTCATTTAAATCTTATTTTTATTTTATTTCTCATCTCACGTGGATCTCCAATCAATTAACACCAAACAATATAATCCTTATTTTCAATGAATAGAGATTATTAAGTGAAAAAAAATAATTGCACAACCACCAAATATGTGGTGAAGTGCACCAAGTAGGTTATGTAAATCACAATTAAACGAGGAAGTAGAATGGCACACTTTTCCTAAGCATCTGTTTCCATGGTGAATCAGGGTTGCTCTGAGGAGGTTGTGTTTTAACCTTTTTTACTATACGCCCAGGCTATTGGAACTAGCATACTTCCAGTAAGCAAGGTTTGGGTAAATCAACCGAGAGTTTGAGGTATATGACAGTAAGTTAACAACCACATAAGAGTTACAAACCTTTGCTTTCCATGTGTACTTGATCAATACCAGTCTGGTATAACTGACGCCCAACTGGAGAAGCAAATCCTGAAAACAAGATGTGTTGAAAAAAAAGAGGGAAAAGTTGAAAAAGTCTTTATCTTGCTTGAAACCTTACAGTAAAGTGAAAACAACAACTTTACCATTGAGCACCAGTTGGTGACACAAAAAGGCCAAAACCATGACGGTTGTTGCCATCTTAGATTAAACAATCACCAATCTATCGATGCTTTCTAAAACAGGCTTCAAGCCAGGGCTTTTAAAACATCACAGATTTCCATCACCTGGGTTTCTTGTTAAAGTAAAATTAGTGACAGAGGATCCGCTCGTTAACATTCCCATGCACTCATTGGTTGGGTGATTAATCACTATTCCTAGTTTTCATCTGATGTCACACCCTTGAACGTCCAGCGGGAGGTCATTTTTACCAGGTTTGTAGTAGTAAGACAGTGATATTAAAAGACCACATTCAATATACACCTTATTGAATATGCATACTTTATACAGGCAAGCAAATGAACACAGATTATTAATGCAATACAAGGTTTCTTGTTATGTTTTTCTATCAAAAAGCATTATAGAGTAAATTCATTGTGTTCATATTCTGCTCTGCTCGCCTATAGTATGCATCATCAAAAATATGTAAACTGAACTCTTTTAGTACATAACGGGTGTACACTTTAAGGGTGGGTTGCAGCAATAAGGATTAAACATCTCCTTAGCCTGCTGTCGGTTCACCCTCTGCCTGTGCTGCTTGATCAGCACTTTAATTGTAACGGTCTTTCTGTGTAGTTAATCCAACATGATCACATGAGAGTGCACATTTATAACACAATCCGTTTTTGTAATGGCACTCGTTATTCAGTCAAGTTTTCTATTCATTCAAAGCAACCAGTCTGACACGACAAACTCATTCCAGTCGTTATATTCCTTTTGAATTCTTGTTTATTTTTGTAAGCAATAACAATCTTGTAACTTTATATAACAACACAATATGGAACGACAGTCAAAAACTGTATTGCTCTGTCTCTTGCTTACAATCCACTGGCTCGCATATGACGTCTTAGTCACCTCCTCCGTAAGCAAGGTCACAACAAAAGCATATATAATTATAGTGAAAACTTTCTTCATCTTTATAAAAAAATGCAAGTACAACTAACATTACTTCAATATTATCATATGTCCACAATATGCATTATGGCTCTAACAGTTTTATTGTGGTAATGTATATGCATAAATGAGTTTTTGCATGCAAATGAGGGTCGGCAGTGGTTCGATCCCCAGTTCCACCTGACCAAGTGTAGAGGTGTCCATGAGCAAGACACCTAACCCCAGCTGCTCCCGACGAGCTGGAAGGCACTTTTCATGGCTGACACCGCTGTCGGTGTGTGAATGAATGAATGGGTGAATGTGAGTTAATATGTAAAGCACTTTGGTGGCCATGAGTCTGTTGAAAGCACTATATAAATGCAGTCCATTTACCATGATACGCACTGTAAACCCCTTGTGTAGGATTAGTGGTGTGGGTACGTGTGCTATTAAGTGCATATCAAAACTAATTTTCGCATAGAAATTGCATGATAAATACAATTTGTGCTATAGATATGCACTTTCACAAGATCAGGTTGGTTAATCTGTGTTTAAAATTAAGTGGTGCAACAACTTGATTATTAAATAATTATTGATCATTTTTATTATTGATAAATATGAAACTTTGCCCAGTTTAATCCCTATTGGTGCAACCCACCTTAAGTGTTTTTCACATTAAGCGTTTGGAACGTTCTGCTGTTTTTAGTGACTGTCTGCAACAGTCATGTGACTGAAAACTACGAATTGTGATTTTCAAAATGTTCAGAGGTTCCAACTTTCTAGAAATAAACACAAGAAGTGCTCAAAATACAAAGTTTCAGGCGTTGCTTAGAGTAGCATTAACTGGAAGTGGGGGGATTAAAGGAAAGTGAAAGCATAGATTTTTTTCTCATGATGAGGTTAAGTGCTCACAGAAGAGATGTGTTTTCAGCTTTCTTTTGAATATTGTCAGGGATTCTGCATTCCGGAGATCATTCCACCAGGAAGGAACAGTGAACGAAAATGTTCTACACAGTAATTTTGTGCCTCTCTGTGATGATACCACGAGTCATCGCTCTTTCACCGCAGGCTTCTGGTAGGGATGTAGACTCATAAGAGCGAGTGGAAGTAGGAGGGACAAGACGTGCTGCTGCGCTGTGAATCATATGAGGTTGGATTGCACACGATGGAAGTCAAGCCAGAAGAGCATTACAGTAATCAAGCCTAGAAATGACCTGGACGAGAAGTTGTGTTGCGTGCTCAATTAGGAAAGGCCTGATCTTCCTGATGTGGTGTAGTGCAAACCTGCATGATGAAGCTGTCTTTGAAATGTGGTCTTTGAAGGTCAGTTGGCCCTTGATGGGGTAATTGATTCCAGCTCCCTGCTAAGCTACTGTTCGGATGCTCTTGCTTACTGCTCTGCGCTTTGCTCTATCGCTTCTATATTTTATCTCATAATTTCAACTTCAGCAAATCAGCTCAGTGCTCAAACGACAAAGCTTGACTTCAGTGATAAAATAAGAAACTCTGGTGACTGGATTACTACAAAAAAGCTGAATATTTCATCCAACCAGCCTCCCACTGCCATCAGCTTACATTCCGGAGAAGGGAAAACACAGCTGTCTACATTCAAAAGAATAAGAAAATACCTCTTCTAGAATCTACTTGCTGCACAAACTGCCACAGACTTTTACAAATGATTAAAGTTCTTGAAACAAAGTTACTTGCGGAACCACCAAACCAGACGAATCACATAGCAGAGCTTCATCATAAACGCCCTCTGCACACTGCCGGTGAGTCCCATACATTTAGTGCTACTCAACAGGTAGAGAAACAAGTAACTGATCAACACACTAATCGATGGCATGAACAGGGAGCTAGACCCAAAGGCACTCGAGACATCAGATTGTCACAAGCATCACATATTGCCGCAGTAGCATGCTCTACCCCAGACACAAGGATTGCAAACACTGATTTCCTACCACCAACTATACATCTTGAAAACAGATTTGAAGTATTAATGAATGTGGGTAAGGAATTCCCAAATGTGATGAATGTGATCGAACACAGATTGAATCATGCTAACAGGCGCTAAATGTCGAGCAGACAGCGGCACTCAGCTCAGAGCGCAGCCGAGCCCAGGACTCTGATAGTGGGGGACTCCACAGTCAGAAACATTAGCAGCAGGGATACAACTACATTCTGCCTTCCACAAGCTACAGATTCTGATGTAAACAGGGAACTTCAGAACATTCTGATAAAACATAAGACTGGAGTGTATCTGTTGACACACCCCACAAGGACACTGATAACACCATGCAGCCACAACAACCACTGCTCACGGACACACTCCCAGCTGAGCCCTGCCCACAGAGCTCACCACAGACAGACTGTGATGGATTAGAACTGCTCTAACATTCAGCACCCAATGATGACTTTTGGAAAATGGACAGCGAAGCCGGGATAACATATTTCAGCTTCTGATAACACCAGGGCAACAGCCCCTCTCACCAGACATGTTATTCCTCTCTCAAGCATCCCCGCTTCTGCGCTTCACAGAGAAAATGGAGGAACTGTTTTATGCTGGAACCAGACTATCACACTCGATTGCTGCGAGCCCCCAGATGTCAACCAAAACATTTTTTTTCAAAAGTGTGTTTAACTGTTTAGAAGCAGATCATCTAGAAGTGGTAAACTCCTCACTTCTCTATGGGACTTTTCCAAATTCCCTTAAAACCACAGTAGTTAAGCATCTGAAAAAGACAAATCTTGATAACTCCATATTGAGCAACTACAGACCAATCTCAAATCTCCCCTTCATAGGCAAGATCATTAAAAAAAGTAGTTTTCAATCAGCTGAACAAATTCTTAAGCTCAAACAGATACTTTGACAACTTTCAATCTGGTTTCCGACCACATCACAGCACAGAGACAGTGCTCATAAAGATAATAAATGATATCCGCCTCAATACAGATACTGTTATGGTATAGACACGGAAGCAGATGTAAAAGCAGTAAAGGGGATTTATTGTTGAACATACAGCAGAGTTAACAAGGTGGGTGAATGGATTGGAAAGAAATAGAATAGAATACTGTCCTTCAGATGAGATGGGTGAGCAGAGCTGGTGGAACGGAGAAGTCTGACGACGGGAACACTCACACACACACAGGTAGGTAGGGACGATGGAGACGCTGGAGATAATGGAGACGATGGAGACGAGTAGAAGTAGCAATAGGAGTCCTTGTGGTAAGCAACAACCAGTGTAGTGCAAACGAGACCGGACAGTGAGTGTGTGTGAGTGAGTGTGCTTTAAAGTCCAGTTGATTGAATTATGAGTGGCTGCAGGTGGTGGTGATTAGAAGGCCGGTGAAAGGGATCGTGGGTAGTGTAGTGTGCTGGAACCTGACGCATCTGTGACAGTACCCCCCCTCCCACGGCCCGCTCCTGAGGGCCGAGGACCCCGACGTCGTGGTGGTCTACCTCTAGGGCGTGGGGCTGGTCTGTCCGGGTGGCTGGTGTGGAATGTCTGCAGTAACCCGGGGTCAAGTATATCATTCTTGGAGACCCAAGAGCGTTCCTCGGTCCGCACTCTCCCAGTCTACCAGGTACTCTAGCTGACCACCACGGCGTCGGGAGTCCAGAATTTCACAAACCACGTAGGCAGTACCATCATCCAGGAGGAGTGGGAGGGGAGGTTCGACGGCTGCTACGTCAGGTTCTGTGGAGGGAAGAACAGAGGGATGGTGAGGTTTCAATAGTGACACATGTAAGGTGGGGTGAATTCTCTTATATGGTGCAGGAAGTTGAAGACGATAAGTGACCGGATTGATCTGCTGAAGGATCGTGAACGGGCCAATGAAGCGGGGACCTTTACGGAGCGTGGAGATCGGGGAACGGGTAGAACTGGGAAACAGCTGGAGAAGCAGTGATCGCCCCACTTCAAGACTTCGCCCGTACGCCAGGAGATGGTGGGACTGTGCTGAACCAACCACGGGCGCCCTAGAACCACGTCAGCGGTTGACTCCTCCAGAACCAGCAGATGGATTTCCTCCACATGCAGACTCCCTACTTGCAGCTGAAGAGGGCCCACACAACGACGGATCATACCGCGGTTTAAGGGTTTGCCTGTGATAGACTGGACCTGATAGATGGCTGGAGACGGCGAGGTCTTGAGCTGGAGATGTCGACAGAGGGATCCGGAGATGAAGTTTCCGGCTGACCCAGAATCGAGGAGCGCCAACACTGGAAGGGAAGTGTTGTCAGCAGTAAGGTTCACTATCGTAGAGAGGGGTTTCATTTGAGGAATATCTGGGACGATAGCACTCACCATTGGACGAGGGAGGCGAGTTGGGCATGCGGAGATCACATGCCCAGGCGAACCACAGTACATGCACAGATTCTGGGTCAGCCTTCTCTGTCTCTCTGAATGGGTGAGCCGAGAGGTATCCACTTGCATGGGGTCGGGGGCTGGTTCTGGAGAGCTGACGGGTTCGGATCGACGGAGGAGGTTCTGGAAGGATGGCTGGCCCTGGTGCTCCAGGAGACACGACTGCATACGAGAACCCACGCGGATGGCGAGCTGGATGAATCTTTCGAGTCCTAGGGAGTCCTCGTATGCAGCGAGATGCAACCGCAGCTTCGGCTCGAGGCCCTGGCGGAAGGTGGTGATGAGGGCCTGTTCATTCCATCCACTGGTAGCGGCTAGCGTTCTGAACTGCAAGGCATATTCGTTAACAGTCTTATTTCTCTGCTTGAGGTTGTAAAGTTTCTCACCGATAGAAGAATCCACCAGGGGTTTTCCGAAGACTTCCCGGAAATGAGAGACGAACGCTGAGTATGACTTCACCACAGAGCCTTGTTGAGTCCACAGAGCATCAGCCCAATGAAGGGCCTTACCTTGTAGTTGGGAAACAATGAACGCGATCTTCGCTGTGTCTGAGGGATAGAGCTGCGGTTGCATCTCCAGGACCAGTTCACATTGCAGGAGGAAGCCGCTGCAATCCTCCGCCGATCCTAAGTAGGGCGCCGGTTTGGCCATGGGACTGGCGGTGAATGCCGGAGAAGGAGTGATGGGTGGTGAGGCGGAAGCAGCGGTGTGGTTGTGGAAGGATGTCGTCGGTGTTTGAGGAGTGAGTGCTCGGCGCAAGGCGTCAACGAGCTCCTGAAATGGATCTGATTGACTCATGCTGATGTTGTGTTGGTAGGGTCCGGTCTTCTGTTATGGTATAGACACGGAGGCAGATGTAAAAGCAGTAAAGGGGATTTATTGTTGAACATACAGCAGAGTTAACGAGGTGGGTGAATGGATTGGAAAGAAATGGAATAGAATACTGTCCTTCAGATGAGATGGGTGAGCAGAGCTGGTGGAACGGAGAAGTCTGACGACGGGAACACTCACACACACACAGGTAGGTAGGGACACGGGGAGCGCTGGAGACGATGGAGACACTGGAGATGATGGAGACGATGGAGACGAGTAGAAGTAGCAATAGGAGTCCTTGTGGTAAGCAACAACCAGTGTAGTGCAAATGAGACCGGACAGTGAGTGTGTGTGAGTGAGTGTGCTTTAAAGTCCAGTTGATTGAATGATGAGTGGCTGCAGGTGGTGGTGATTAGAAGGCCGGTGAAAGGGATCGTGGGTAGTGTAGTGTGCTGGAACCTGACGCATCTGTGACAGATACAGGCAAAACATCAATTCTGGCACTACTCGACCTCAGTGCTGCATTCGACACTGTTGACCAATACATACTTCTTGAATGGGTAGAAAATTGGGTGGGGCTTTCTGGGAGTGTCCTCAAATGGTTCAGGTAATACTTAGACTGGAGAGGTTATTATGTGAGTATAGGTGACCATAAGTCTGAGTGGATATCCATGACATGCAGAGTCCCACAAGGGTCAGTTCTTGCACCACTCCTATTCAACCTGTATATGCTGCCACTGAGCCAAATAATGAAAAAGAACAAAATTGCTTCCAACAGCTATGTTGACGACAGCCCGATCTACTTAGCACTGTCACCTAATGACTACAGCCCAATTGACTCCCTGTGCAAATATATTAATGAAGTTAACAATTGGATGTCCCAAAATTATCTTCAGTTAAATAAAGACAAAACTAAAATCACTACATTTGGAAACAAAGATGAAATTCTCAAGGTGAACACATATCTTAAGGCTAAAGGTCTAATAACAAAAAATCAAGTTAGGAATCTCGGTGTGATTTCAGAGTCAGACCTGAGTTTCAGTTGTCATGTCAAAGAAATAACTAAATCAGCTTACTATAATCAGAAAAATATTGCAAAAATGTATTTGCTTTGTTTTCAGGCAAGACTTAGAGAAACTCGTTCATGCTTTCATCACCAGCAGGGTGGACTATTGTAATGGTCTTCTCACCGGCCTTCCCAAAAAGACCATTAGACAACTGCAGCTCATACAGAACTGAGCAGAACCAGAAAATATGACCATATCACACCAGTCCTCAGGTCTTTACACTGGCTTCCAGTAACACTTAGGATTGATTTTAAAGTATTATTACTTGTTTATAAATCACTCAATGACCTAGGACCTCAATATATTGCAGATATACTGATTAAATACAAACCCATCAGATCACTCAGATCATCAGGATCAAGTCAGTTAGAAATACCAAGAGTTCACTCAAAGCAAGGAGAGTCTGCTTTTAGCTATTATGCCAGCCGCAGTTGACACCAGCTTCCTGAACAGATCAGATGTGCTCCGACAGTAGCCACATTCAAATCCAGACTCAAAACACATCTGTCCAGCTGTGCATTTACTGAATGAGCACGGTGCCACTGTACGTCCCACGGACTAATTGCACCTTATCTATGCATCATCTTTTTATTATTTTTATAATAGTTTTAGTTTACCTTTGTTCTTATCTTTGGTTATTGTTTTATCTATACACTCACCTAAAGGATTATTAGGAACACCTGTTCAATTTCTCATTAATGCAATTTTCCAATTAACCAATCACATGGCAGTTGCTTCAATGTATTTAGGGGTAAAGTCCTAGTCAAGACAATCTCTTGGGGGTGTATTACAAAAACATCTTAACTTTAGAATCCTATCTTATCTGTTCGATAACCATGGCAATTTCAGTTAGGACCGCATTTAGGACAAAGGCTATTTCAGAATGACATTTCTTAAAGGGTTACTTCAGCTATTAGCATTAAGCGAAACCCAGGAGTATATTCAAATTATCGTACTTTCCCCCCTCATATGACCCTGAGACGAGAGAATTATGTATTTTATTTCTGGAAAAATTCCTCTGATGACGCAAATATCGTCATTTTGCATCATCTGAGGAGTTTTTGTCCAGAGGCTGAAGACTACAGCCAGCAGGAGGCGCAATTTACACATGTTTTCAACATCACACTCACAGCACTCGGCTCACAGAGCTGCGGAGATTCATGTAAACGGAGCGGTGGAGAGCAAAGTGAGTGTTTTAACTTTTAAAATGAACTTCCTATGAAAGTTAAGCTTCCAAAGACATGAACTGATCACGCGCTGTGAATGCGGCCGCGAATCCCGCGCTTCCCTCAGCTCATGTGATGAATGTAATCCGATCCTGCTGCGTTTGTGCTGTGACGCTCAATCGACTCACTCGCATTATATCGAACAGACACGTTAAGTTTTTAATTGTAGTGTCTCTAACTGAATTGCTTTTCTGAAAATGAACGCAGTGGGCAAGTGATCCAGTAATCCAGTAGCCGACTAGCTGTGGCTAGAGTAGGGCAGTGAAGCAGTGCATTCTGGGAATTGTTGTCTTTCATCCCCATGCGACAAAAATACATCTTCTGTGTTCCCTTTCGAAGGGAACTCTCGCTGCGTCTAACTGATGCTACGGGGAACGCCCTCAGCATGACTGGTGTCTGAAGCTACTATCGAATCACGGCAACGTCTTTGACCGACGTCAGCCCATGACGTCATCATCATGCGACCCGGAAGTATATAAGGGCGCTGTGCCAACACAGATACATCTTCTTTGTCTTCAGGGACTGTCTGTTTGCAAGCGGTATCTGCGGATCTGGTAAGAGAAAAAATGAAGCGCACAGAGAAAAGGAAGCAGGGCTTCAAGAAGTGTGTCGACCCGTGTCAGAGGTTTCTGACACCGGGAGACACACACACTCTGTGCGTTTTTTGCTTGGGCGAAGAGCATGCACAGGCAGTTCTTGAGGGAGCTGCCTGTGCAAACTGTGAACAGTTTCCCGTGAGAACGCTCCGTTCTCATCTGGCCCTTTTCCCGAGGGAGGAGAGCACTTCATCTGGGACTGCCGATGTGGGTCCCGCGCTCGCTGAGGCGGAGCGGCGGCGCACGTCGTGGGGCTCCCAGATGGAGCTCGCTGATCGTCTGGAGAGGGGTGTGGTTCTCTCAGACGATTTGGCGGCTGACGAGAACGTCCTGTAGGTCGACGTGGAGAATGACAGTTCTCCACCGAGCTCTGCGGCGGGTGCTCTTCGGGACGGGCAGGAGATTGCTGAGGAGGGTGGCGACAGCGACCAGGACCAGCCTGGACCCTCTCAGCCACCCTGTCCCGCGTATGCCGAGCTGCTGGACGCTATGGAGCGCGCCACGGACAGGCTGAGGCTAACCTGGCGGCGCGCTGGGGGAGAGGTCGCTCGTGGAAGGCTCGACGATCGATTTCTCCCCGGTCATAGGCCAGCACCTCAGAGCCTTCCATTCCTCCCGGACCTGCATACTGAGGTCCAAGCGGCATGGAAGAACCCGTTGTCTGCCGCATTCACCGACATCAGCGGGCAAGCTTCGCTGATGTCGAGGGAATGGGTAGGCACGGGTATGAGAACTGAGAACGAGAGCGGCGTTGCGTCGCATTGCCATGCTTCAGGGCCTATCTACCATACAGTCCCTTCAGACGAAAGAGATGTATCTGTGTTGGCATAGCGCCCTTATATACTTCCGGTCGCATGATGATGACGTGCATGTGCATGACATGTCAGTCAAAGACGTTGCCGTGATTCGATAATAGCTTCAGACACCAGTCACGCTGAGGGCGTTCCTCAGAAGGCCAGCTAGACGCAGCGCTGCTTCCCTGTTCTCAGAGAACAGAGGTTACATACGTAACCTGAGAAGTTTTCTCAGTCTAGAAGGCACCAAATTCAAAAATAATTTCACATTTCTACTACATTAATGACCCAGTTTAGATACAGATTCATCTTCCCAGCGCAGAAGTACCCCTTTAAATGTAAATAATTACAGACTGCCACGAGACATGATTTTGCAGTTAGTCGATGAATTGCGACCAACATTACAGAGATCGTTCTTCACTGGCATAGAGTTGGTTTGACGCTGGAAATGGATGTTTGATATTCGCAAATTGAAGGACCGTCTCTAAAGTTACATACGACCCTGGTATACCTACACATTTCTAACTTCATTAGCATTAACGGAATATGTAAAAGGTGTGCATCATAGCTGACATATATATATAAGATGAACACTTTACAGTTGGTTTCGATACTGTAAGTCATTACAGTTAGAAATGTGTATACCAATGTATGTAACTTTAGAGACGGTCTCTAAATTTCGAACGTCTAACGTCAAACCAACACTATGCCAGTTCATTCTTCAAGTGACTAAGGCCTTATACTTTTTTATTTATAAAACGGCTTTTAATTTTTTACGTAGCTTATCAAAATGTCATTTTCTGCCGCATTGGGATTAAAAGCACGCTGTTGTTTCTCCATTTTGATTTTAGGTTTACCTTAGAAGCAGTTTGCCCATTGTTGGTAGCTTGGTAACAGACCTGACAGTTGATTACCGAACTCGAATGAGCAAGATTAGAAGTTAGGATAAGAATCCTAAAAAAAATTAAGATTTGCATCTGTAATACGAAATTGTGAAAAATCCTAAATTAATCATGTCTTAAGTTAAGACCTAAGATAGAACGTTTCTGTAATACGCCCCCTGAACTCCAAATTGAATGTCAGAATGGGAAATTAAGGTGATTTAACCTTTTTAACAGCTCCCCTATTTTTGAGAATTTTCTGGAAACGGCATACCCAAATGAAAATGTCTGCAGCTCTTAAACCCTATGTTCTATATTCATAAATATGGTCTTATTTTAAACTAGACACTTCGAATATTGTTACCCAAGAGTCATAATAGCTCAAAGTAGTATATGTACAGAGTAAAATACATGTAAGTGACTCACTTTTTTAAATTTTTTTATTATTCACTTAGAGAAAGACTTTAATGTTATCTAAAGCGTCCACAGCTGTTCTCACTCAAATAGTAAAAGGCGTCTATTTAATAAGTGTGTCAGCGCTGGCGTGGAAGCGTCAGCAGAAGCGTTCAGCCCTCGTGTTCAGCCTCCTCGTGTGAAGACCGACTCGGGTAAAGACATCTAATTTTGACCTGTGATCGACTCCACCGAAGAGCGAACACCGATAAGGCACTTACGTATCTCCTTTTCTATCCTATTTTCTCTCTCTTACAATGTGCTTCCAGTACATTCCCACTGTCTCTCGACCACGATCCACTGTCACACGCAGAAGGCAGCGCAACACTGCTAATCTGCGTCCTATTCCCTCCTCCACTAATGCCCCTCCCTCTTTTTCTGTGGGCCTATGGAACTGTCAGTCAGCTGTCAACAAAGCTGATTTCATTCCGGCCTTTGCCTCTCACTCCACTCTCAATATCTTGGCTTTGACTGAGACCTGGATCCGTCCAGAAGACTCAGCAACCCCTGCTGCTCTCTCAAACAACTTCTCTTTCTCTCACACCCCTAGCCAGACTGGGAGGGGCGGAGAAACTGGTCTTCTCATTACTAACAATTGGAAATACTCAACCCACACATCTCTATGCAATAACAACTCATTCGAATACCATGCTATTACAGTCTCAACTCCCGTTAAAATCCATCTTGTAGTCATTTACCGTCCCCCAGGTCAATTGGGCACCTTTGTTGAGGAACTAGATGTGCTGCTGTCCTCATTTCCAGAGGATGGCAGCCCACTTGTAATCCTTGGCCACTTCAACATTCACCTGGACAAACCATATTCCACAGACTTCCACTCCCTCCCAGCCTTATTCGATCTCAAACGTCATGTCACCTCACACACCCACAAATCTGATTACCAACTTGACCTCATCTACACACGCAACTGCACTACAGATAACATCCTGGTCAAACCCCTACACATCTCAGACCAACTTACTGCTCCTGCATCCCCAATCTCAAGTTGCTCATCACTTATGGGATAAGTTCTTTTGTGTCTACGGATTACCGCAAAGAATCCACTCAGACCAAGGAGCGAACTTTGAAAGCAGGCTGATAAAGGAACTATTGCAGATTGCTGGCGTACAGAAGTCACGGACCACAGCATATCACCCGATGGGCAACGGCCAAGTCGAAAGGTTTAATCGCACCTTGGGTAATATGATCAGGGCATTACCTCCCAGAGCAAAACACGACTGGGCACAAATGCTGCAAACCCTGACGTTTGCTTACAACTGTACTGCCCATGAATCAACCGGCTTTGCTCCATTTTTCCTCATATATGCTCGGATTCCCAGATTGCCGGTTGACTAGATGTTGCAGAGTGTGGATCGGGATAACAGCGTCACAGACTACGACCAGTATGTTAGGAAGATGAAGGACGATCTCAAGGAAGCAATGTCACTCGCTCAGGCTAACAACACTACGAGTCAACAACGGCAAACTGACAATTATAACAAAGATGTCAAAGGCAGGGAGATTGAGGAAGGAGATTATGTGCTGCTCGCAAACAAAGGAGAGCGTGGACGACGTAAGCTAGCCGACAAATGGGACTCAACCTTGCATGTTTTGGTATCTGTGGAAACAAGATGTCATACTTACCGCGTAAGGAACACCAGGATTGTTCAGGAGAAGGTGGTTCACAGGAACTTGCTTTTTTTATATATAAAAATTATATATATATATATATATTTTTTTTTATATATAAGAACTTTATTTATATAGCGCTTTTAACAATGTGGATAGTTTCAAAGCAGCTTCACAGTGTTAAACAGAAAAATAATGCAACAGAATATATTTTGATTATCACACAGTAACAATGTGGGCTTTAGATCAGTAATTAGATAAGTAATTTGGTCTATATGGTTAATTTAGTTTAATAATTAGATTTATTTTGAAATATATTTGAAAAATAGTTCTTTTCCCCAACTGAGCAAGCCAAGCCAGAGGCGACAGTGGCAAGGAAACCCAAACCCCATCAGGAGACCTAATGGAGAAAAATAAACCTTGGGAGAAACCAGGCTCAGTCGGGGTGCCAGTTCTCCTCTGGCCAATTAACAAACAGCGTATTATTATTATTAAAGTTATTATTTTAAAGGTCAGAGGTCATAATCGATCTGAATATTCGAAAGATCTGAGGCAACACGCCGGAGACGGGTTTATTGAGGATGATGTATCGATTAAATAATAATTAAAAATAAATAATTTGAAATATCAGAGTCATTACGCCGGAGACAGGTTTTTATTGAGGATGCAGTACTGATGAAACAATTACTAAAGTATAATATTCGAAAGATCGGCGGCAACACGCTGGAGACGGGTTGTTTTGAGGATTACATCGATTTAAAGAATTGTTAACTAGGAATATTCAAACAATCGGAGTCATCACGCCGGAGACAGGTTTATTGAGGATGCCGTGTGGATGAGGCAGCTTAAGGGGGAGTCTAAATGACACGGTCTCTGCAGACACTTCAGGGTCATGTGTTGGTCACTTCTGGGTGCAGGTCCACCGTCTGATCGGGATACGGCCTGGATCCGGCCGACTGCAGTAAACCTCGGGATAAAACAGAGACACTAACATTAGCGTAGATGCCATTCTTCTGATGATGTAACGAGTACATCAGGTGTTATGGGAAGTGTTCCTGGTTCCGGCTGACCTAGATAATGCACCCTGGTGAAAAAAAAGTATACTTTATTGTATTTCAAATATATTCTCCTTTCCAATAGTATTTTGGAATTATACTAACAAAAATTGAATCATCTCAAAATTGAATATACATCAAAGTATATTACCATCATATTTTCACGATACAACTTTTAACACACTTTAAAATAATTGTATTTTAGTATATTTTCTAAAAATATATTTTCTAATAATATACTTTAAATGAAAGTTCTGTGTACTTTTGTAAAGTGTACTTATTTGAACATTACTTTAAAATATATTTTTGTATATTTTAAACTGTATGCTCAAAATTGTCATTGTAACAAATTAAGAATGCAATAAAAGCATATTTTTAAAAATACATAATTAATATCATTAAAAATATATTTTCTAAAAATATACTTTAAATGAAAGTTCTATGTACTTTTGTAAAGTGTACTTATTTGAACATTACTTTAAAATATATTTTTGTATATTTTAAACTGTATGCTCAAAATTGTCAGTGTAACAAATTAACAATGCACTAAAAGCATATTTTAAAAAATACATAATTAACATCATTAAGCTGTAGTATATTTAAAGTTAACTAATGTTTAAGGTATTTATTCATGCTTAAGTGTTGAAATTAAGCATGAATAAATAAGTGTTAAATTATGACTAATGGACTAAACGCCCATGTATATGCAGTGTATGCTATAAGCCCTACTTTAGTTGTGATTTAAGTGTAAATATGTTTAATAAGTTAACAGTAGCAGAGAAGAATCGTGTTACAATCGTACACACACATCTATATTAAACCAACAGCACACTTAAAATAGTTGAGTAGTTGAGTCTTATCAGAATTCAAATGTCTCTTCAATTGGTCTGTGACCAATCAGATTGTGATGCTAAATAACTGCAGCCAATCAGAGTCAGAGCTGCTGACGGTACTGCCTCGCTGAAACTGGCTCACTCGAGGAGGTTTGCAGCCTTGCAGGTGAAGTAGGCTACTAATCAGCTACTAGCAGCCTAATAATCATTTAATTGAAAAGTGTTTTATGTGTATGCCATAGAAAAGAGATGTGATTTTAGTCTAGATTTAAACTGACAGAGTGTGTCTGCTTCCCAAACAATGCTAGGAAGACTGTTGCTAGTTTAGGTGCTAAATAGGAAAAGGATCGACCACCTGCAGTTGATTTTGATATTCTAGGTATTATCAGCTGGTCAGAGTTTAGAGAGCGCAGTAGACGTGATGGAGTATAATGTGTTAAGAGCTCACTCAAGTACTGGGGAGATAAACCATTTAGTGCTTTGTAAGTAATAAGCAAGATTTTAAAATGTATGCAATGTTAATAGGGAGCCAGTGCAGTGTTGACAGAACCGGGCTAATGTGTTCATACTTCCTGATTCTAGTAAGAACTCGAGCTGCTGCGTTTTGGACCAGCTTGAGTTTGTTTATTAAGCGTGCAGGGCAACCACCCAGTAGAGCATTACAATAATCTAGCCTTGAGCTCATGAACGCATGTACTAACTGTTCAGCATTTTGCATTGAGAGCAAGTGCCGTAATTTAGATATATTTTTAAGATGGTAGAATGCAGTTTTAAAGATGCTAGAAACATGGCTTTCAAACGAAAGATTGTTATCAAAGAGCACACCCAGGTTCCTCACTGACGACGAGGACTCGACAGAGCAGCCATCGAGGGTTAGACAGTATTCTAGGGTCCTAATCGTGGAGCTTTTTTGTCCAATGATTAAAAATACTGTTTTTTCTGAATTATGTTGCAGGAAATTACTGATCATCCAATTTTTTAATATCATCTATACATTCCGTTAATCTTGTGAATTGGTTAGTTTCTTCAGGGTGTGAAGAAATATAGAGCTGAGTATCATCAGCATAACAATGAAATCTAACACCATGCTTCCTAATGATATCTCCCAGTGGTAGCATATACAGGGTGAAGAGCAACGGTCCTAGCACTGAGCCCTGCGGTACTCCATACTGAACTTGTGATCGGTGTGACATCTCTTCATTTACTGCTACAAACTGATAATGGTCAGATAAGTAAGATTTAAACCATGCCAATGCAGTTCCACTAATGCCTACATAATCCTCGAGTCTATTCAAAAGAATGTTGTGGTCGATAGTATCGAATGCAGCGCTAAGATCGAGAGATACAACCACGATCAGATGATAAGAGTAAATCATTTGTAACTCTGATGAGAGCAGTCTCAGTACTATGATACGGTCTAAATCCTGACTGAAAATCCTCAGATAACAATTCTTTCTAAAAAGGAACATAATTGTGAAGACACGGCCTTTTCAAGTATTTTTGAAAGAAAGGGTAGATTTGAGATTGGTCTGTAATTGACTAATTCTGTAGGATCAAGATGCGTTTTTAATAAGTGGTTTAATAATAGCCAATTTAAAAGTTTTCGTGTATATTTCCTAATGACAAAGATAAATTAATGATATTAAGAAGAGGATCTATGACCTCTGGTAGCATCTCTTTAATAGCCTAGTCGGTATAGGGTCAAGCATACATGTTGTTGATTTAGATGAATTAAAGAGTTTAGCCAATTCTTCCTCTCCTATAGCAGTGAATGAGTGTGTGTGTGTGTGTGTGTGTGTGTGTGTGTGTGTGTGTGTGTGTGTGTGTGTGTGTGTGTGTGTGTGTGTGTGTGTGTGTGTGTGTGTGTGTGTGTGTGTTCCTCTCTATAGCAGTGAATGAGTGTAATTTTTCCTCAGTGACACTACGATGCTCTGTCTGATGTGATACTGTAGTAGACAGCTGCATGGTTATAATTTTCTTCCTAATATTGTCAATCTTACACGTAAAAAGTTCATAAAGTCATTACTGCTGTGCTGTTTACAAACATCAGAAGTTGAAGCTTTATTCTTGGTTAATTTAGCCACTGTATCGAATAAATATCTAGGTTTGTGTTTGTTTTCTTCTAAGAGAGTCGAGAAATAAGCAAATCTAGCTGTTTTATGCCCTCTCTGTATGCGATCATACGTTCTTTCCACGAATTGGGAAAGACCTCTAGTTTTGTTTTCTTCCAGATGCGCTCCATTTTCTGGCTGCTGTTTTAAGGGCCCGGTGTGCTCGTTGTAAATGGTAAATGGTAAATGGACTGCATTTATATAGCGCTTTTAACAGACCAATGGCCATCCAAAGCGCTTTACATATTGCCTCACATTCACCCATTCACTCACTCATTCATACACCGACGGCAGTGTCAGCCATGCAAGGCACCATCCAGCTCGTCCGGGAGCAGCTGGGGTTAGGTGTCTTGCTCATGGACACCTCGACACTTGGTCAGGTGGAACCGGGATCGAACCACCAACCTTCCGGTTTGCAGACAATCTACATGAACCACTGAGCCTGGTTGTACCACGGCATTGGACTATTTTCTTTAATCTTCTTTAAGCGCAGGAGCGACTGTGTCTAAAGTACACAGTCAATAGTTTCTGTTGCAACATCGAGTTCCTCTAAGCTATCTGGAATGCTGAGGAGATGGAACTGATGAGGAAGATTATTTAAAAAGCAATCTTTAGTCGCAGCGGTTATAGTCCTGCCATTTTTGAAATGGGCGCTTTGTAACTTTAGCTTAATTAAGTATACATTATACTAGGTAATGATCTGAGATGTCGCTCTGCTGCAGAATTTCAATGGTATCAACATTTATTCCATGTGACAATATTAGGTCTAAAGTATGATTATGGCGATGAGTAGGTCCTGACACATGTTGCCTAACTCCAATAGAGTTTAGAATGTCTTTAAATGCCAATCCCAATGTGTCTTTTTTGTTGTCTACATGGATATTAAAATCACCAACAATTAGTAATTTATCTACGGCCAGAACTAGCTCTGATAGAAAATCAGCAAATTCTCTGATAAAGTCTGTATTGTGCCCTGGTGGCCTATATACAGTAGCTAACACAAATGTTACACAGGATTTATCATTTGTGCTACATAACGTTACATAAAGCACCAAAACTTCAAAGGAATTATATTTGAAACTAGACTTCTGAGTAATACTGAAGATATTATTATAAATTACAGCAACCCCTCACCCTTTACCTTTCAGACGTGGCTCGTGTTTATAACAATAATCTTGGGGAGTGGACTCATTTAAAGTAATGTAATCGTCAGGTTTTAGACAGGTTTCTGTCAAACACAGCACATCTAGATTATTATCTGTAATGTTATCATTAACAATGAGCGTTTTGGGGGAAAGGGATCGAATATTCAGCAACCCGAGCTTTATCATTTGATTATCCGTATTATATCTATTGTTTATTTGTAGGACATCAATTAAATTATTACCGTTGAATGGTTTTGATGTTTTTTTGTAATTACTAATTTGCGGAACAGACACAGTCTCTATGTGATAATATCTAGGTAAAAGAGTGTCTATGTGTTGGGATTTACCTGACTTCTGTAATGGGAGGCAGCTAGCAGGCGGTCGGGTAAGCCAGTCCATCTGCTTCCTGACCTGGGCCCTAGTGAGTCAAGGTTTAGCTCTAAGACTATATGCCAAATTATTAGAGAGAAGGGCGGCACCACTCCTAGAAGGATGAATTCCGTCATTTTTTAACAGGCCAGGTCTGCCCCAAAAGCTTTTCCAATTATCTATGAACCCTATGTTATTTTGCAGACACCACTTAGACAACCAGCCATTGAGTGATGATAATCTGCTAACTATCTCATTTCTCCTTTTAACGGGGAGCGAACCAGAACAAAAAACTGAACCTGCCATCGTACTAGCGAGTTCACACACCTCTTTAATGTTAATTTTGGTGATCTCCGACTGGCGAAGTAGAACATCATTAGTGCGGACGTGAATAATAATCTTAGAGAATTTACGATTAGCATTAGCCAGCACTTTTAAATTTGCTTTGATGTCAGGCGCTCTGGCTCCCGGTAAACATGTGACTATGGTGGCTGGTGTCTCTATTTTCACGTTCCGTGTAATAGAATCGCCAATAACTAGGGCACTTTCAACAGGATCCTCAGTGGGTGCATCACTGAGTGGGGAGAACCTGTTTGATGTTCTAATCGAACGGAAGAGTGGTTTTGATCCGCGACTATGCCGCCTCACAGTTACCCAGTTTGCCTGCTGCAGGGGCCCTGCAGCCGGAACCGGAGAATGTACAAAGTTCACTAAGCTACTCGCATCCAAAGCAGTGTCTAAAGCTGTAACATCCTCACTACTCTCAGATAAAGTCTGGATGCGTGTCTCTAATTCTGAAATATTCTCTGTCAGCCTAATTATCTCTTTACATTTATCACATGTGAAGCCCTGTTCGCCAAGGAGAAGCCTATACTAAACATCCAGCAAGCAGTGCAAGTGCCAATGACAGAAGATGACATAGCTTACCGTGTTTGTTGATTAATCCAACTTACCACAGTGGTTTGTTGGACACTATTTACTATTCCAACTCACCACGGTTTTTTAATGAACTCAGAAAACAGGAGACCCGGGTGCAGAGATAACAAGCTAACAGGCTAGCAAAATGCTAATGTGTGATGGTGATTTAGATTATAAACTAGTGATGTCAAATTTTTTACATGATTGGCGATATTTAAACAATATATGGTGATGAATAAGTTGAGTTTGCTGGCCAGTTAAGAACAGGGATACCATGGTCCTTAAACCAGGTACTGGTTGCTTTGGCACTGTGTGCAGGTGCCAAGTCCTGTTGGAAAATGAAATCTGCATCTCCATAAAGTTGGTTAGCAGCAGGAAGCATGCAGTGCTCTAAAACTTCTTGGTATACGGCTGCGTTGACCTTGGACCTCAGAAAAAAACAGTGGACCAATACCAGCAGATGACATGGCACCCCAAACCATCACTGACAGTGGAAACTTTACACTGGACCTCAAGCAATGTGGATTGTGTGCCTCTCCTCTCTTCCTCCAGACTCTGGGACCCTAATTTCCGAAGGAAATGCAAAATTTACTTTCATCAGAGAACATATTTTTGGACCACTTTTTGTCTTTAGCCCAGACGAGACGCTTCTGACGCCAGCGGTTGTTCAAGAGTGGCTTGACATAAGGAGTGCGACAGCTGAAACCCATGTCTTGCACACGTCTGTGCGTAATGGTTCTTGAAGCACTGACTCAAGCTTTAGTCCACTCCTTGTGAATCTCCCCCATATTTTTGAATGGGTTTTGTTTCACAATCCTCTCCAGTGTGCGGTTATCCCTATTGCTTGTACACTTTTTTTCTACCACAATTTTTCCTTCCCTTCATCTCTCTATTAATGTGCTTGGACATTGGCCTCTTTTGTAATGTCCTTTTGTGTCCTGCCCTCCTATTGCAAGGTGTCAATGGTCGTCTTTTGGACAATTGTCAAGTCAGCAGTCTTCCCCATGATTGTGTAGCCTTCATGTTTTCAACATCACACTCACAGCACTCGGCTCGGGAGCTGCGGAGATTCATGTAAACGGAGCGGTGGAGAGCGATTCTGCTGCGTTTGTGAGGTGATGCTCAATCGGTTCACTCATATTATATCGAACAGACACGTTCAGTTTTTAATTGTAGTGTCTCTAACTGAACTGATTTTCTGAAAATGAACGCGGTGGGCAAGTGATCCAGTAACCCAGTAGCCGACTAGCCGTGCCTAGAGTAGGGCAGTAAAGCATTGCATTCTGGGAATTGTTGTCTTTCATCCCCATGAGACAAAAATCCATTTTCTGTATTTTCTCAGTCTAGAAGGCACCAAATTCAAAAATAATTTCACATTTCTACTACATTAATGACCCAGTTTAAATACAGATTCATCTTCCCAGCGCTGAAGTACCCCTTTAATTATATAAAAAAGTAGTACTTTCTTACTTGTACTCATGTAAAACTTTGAATTACATAGTAAAAGTATACAGTACTACATTTTTTAATGTAATTTAGTATTAAATGATGTTTAATATGAAATCTTTTGCATTAAAAGTACAATAAATTTTTTTGGAATGTTGTGAAGTAAAAGTTTTCCAAAGAAGAACACTGATAAAGTACATATACTTGAAAAATAAAATTACTTGGAAAGTAAAAATACTTCAATACTGTCTCCCTCAAACATTTAATTTAAAGTTCCATCCATCCATCCATCATTTGAATCGCATGTCTTCAGAGCTCTTCTTAGAGGTGCCATCAGAATCTGAGCCACCCTCTGTTCCTTTTGTTTGCACACAAAGTCACAAACATTTTCGTTTAGTTTTTTTCTTTCGCGTACATGCGGCAATCCTGACAAAACATAACAACATTTTCGTGATCAAACAAGCCATTCACGACACGTCAGCCATTTGGCATTACATTTGCTTTTCTTTGTTTCTCTGTCGAAATCCTCATCCCCTGCTTCGTTCCTCTTCTCGCCCCCAGAAATCTATAGCAACCACCGCCGTATTTAGTTTAATCTTAACTTTTTACTTTACTAGCTAACTCCCTCCTCTTTCAGTCTATGCTATCTGCTTTGGCTTGGTTCGCTCTTCTTTTTCTGGGGGACGCTCCGTTTGTTTCCATGATTTCTAGCGCTGGTTTCAATGCTAACTGCGAGCAGTCAATGGGCGTATGAAACATCATCACGTAGCATTACGGCACAGTGTTTGTGGGAAATGTAGAAAGGACTGCCAGGGGGATTTTGACCGAGAACAGAGCCTTATGTATCATGCATGTAACGCATCATGCTTCACCGGCCAAACTGGCTAGTAAGTTTTTATTAACACTCGCCAACTCGCCAAATGCGGGTTAAAATTCATTTTGGCGGGTGTTAATAAATAATCTGTTAATTTAGAACCCTGTACCTAACCCCAGCTGCTCCCGACGAGCTGGAAGGCACTTTTCATGGCTGACACCGCTGTCGGTGTGTGAATGAATGAATGGGTGAATGTGAGTTAATATGTAAAGCACTTTGGTGGCCATGAGTCTGTTGAAAGCACTATATAAATGCAGTCCATTTACCATGATACGCACTGTAAACCCCTTGTGTAGGATTAGTGGTGTGGGTTATGTGTGTATTACATGCCATTAAGTGCATATCATATGCATGCGAAAACACATTTTTGCATAAAAATTGCACAATAAATACAATTAGTGCTTATAGATATGCACTTTCACAAGATCAGGTTGGTAAATCTGTGTTTAAAATTATTATTGATAAATATTAAACGTTGCCTTATTTAATCCCTATTGGTTTAAGTGTTTTTCACATTAAGCGTTTAGAACGTTCTTCTGTTTTTAATGAGTGTCTGCAACAGTCATGTGACTGAAAACTACGAATTGTGATTTTCAAAATGTTCAGAGGTTTCAACTTTCTAGAAATAAACACAAGAAGTGCTCAAAATACAAAGTTTCAGGCGTTGCTAAGAGTAGCATTAACTAGAATTCGGGGGATTAAAGGAAAGTGAATAGATTTTTTTTTAAATATGGTCTTTAAAGGTCAGTTGGCCCTTAATGGGGTAATTGATGATGGTCAAATTGTGCTGTAAAGATGGATTGGCAGGGAAGACAAGAAGCTCAGTCTTTGTTGAGCTGCAGGTGATGTTCTTTCATCCATGCCGAGATGTCCGCCAGACAGCTTGAGATTCGTGCAGCTACTGTGGGATCATCTGGTTGAAATGAAAGATAGAGCTGTGAGTCATCAGCATAGCAATGGTAGAAGAAACCATGTACCTGTATGATGGGTCCAAGTGATGTAGTGTGTATGGAGAAGAGGAGAGGTCCAAGAACTGAATCTTGAGGAACCCCCATTGGTCAGTTGATGTGCTTTGGACATCTCCCTTCTCCAGGCAACCCTATAAGAACATCAAGGGGAGTTTCTATGATTCCCAGTGATGAGAGAGTTAGTAAATGGACTTGAACTTCCATAAACCCATAGAGTAGTGGTCTGGATTCAAGCATTCCGACACGCAAAGTGAAGCGTTCACGTGACTTGAGAGACAGTGAGGCTTCGTTGTTCACGTGTTTCTCTGAAAACAACACACACTGCGACATGAAGCTTCATGAGAAATTTTGCTGCATACTCAATACACACTTTGAAGCTTCAGTGTCACGTGTAACACTATCACACCCCTTCCATCTGAAAAGAAGTGTATCTCATGCTGAGAGGGAGTAGGAAAAAATGTGCTCCAGCGAAATGATAATTTTTGTAACGTAGTACATGTTTATCTCACAAATAATGTAAAACTGAAAGCTCAGTGATGTTGTGGGGTAATTGTTCAATTCAACCTACAAAGTTTCAATTAAGCGCCGTTCAAGCTTCGTTTCACGTATGAGTATGAAATTCAGTAGACACAGGTAACAGCCCAATACCTACAAAAAAGACCCTGCGTGCAAAATCTGAAAACCCAACAGGAAGTGAGATATTTAGCATATTCTATGCAACATTTTTGCCATTTCCAGATGTTGTACTTTAACAAACTCCTCCTAGAGATTAAATCAGATCAAAATCATATTTTCACAGTCTAATCTTACGGTCATGGTGATGTTCAATTGTGAAGATCTTGAGTTTTCCCTGGAGGGCGTGTCTGTTGCGGCCTCACAAAGTTTGATGTTTCGCCATGAAACAGGAAGTTGTTGTTACTCAGGCATACAATGTCCGATCTGCCCCAAACTTCACATATTTGATAAGAGTCCTGGCCTGAAGATATCTACATACCAATATTTGTTAGTCATAGCGCCACCTGCGGGCAACAGGAAATGGCATGCTTTAAACTGTAATTCACTCCCAGAAACACATTAAAATATGCCATCAAGTCCCAAACATGCTAGAGACACATTAAATCAAGAAACACTTGGCTAAGTGCTAATGCATGCGATTTACACCATGAAACAGGAAGTTGTTGTAACTCAGGCATACAATGTCCGATCTGCCCTAAACTTCACATGTTTGATAATAGTCCTGGCTTGAACACATCCACATGCCTATATTCAGGTATAGTCAAAGGAAGTGTGGCACATTGAAGTGAGTTTACCATATTTCTCCTATATTTACCCGCTTAAAAACATGTCACCCACTATTCACTCTTTTCCTGTGGCGGTTGTCCCGGGTGCGAGGGCCCTTTCATTGCTGCTTGCAGCTATCATTTCTTTTTATTCTTTTAGATACATGTGTATCAACAGAGGAAATATTTTTCACCTTGTGTTACAGGTATGTTTATATAGCCTCAAGTCTTTTTGAGTTTTATGCTACAAGCTTGGCACACCTAGCCAAGAAATCTAGACACACCCTAGCAGCAGCAAATCTAATTTGCAGTCAGTGTTGTTTAGCAACTCTCCATAGACTTGCGAACTGGAAAAACCAAACTCTGGTCAGGTCAATCATATCGTGTATAGAGTTGGGCGGCAGGCTTAACATAATGATAGCAGAGTTGTGGAAGTTCCGCGTGCTACTTGTAAACAAAGAAGCCGGCGAATGGTGGTCTTTCGAATCGGCTTTGGCCGCGCCTCTGGAAGATTTGGAGTTAAGCTTTTCTTTGAGAAAAGAACAAAGAACGGCACTAAAATCATTCTTAAGAAAGGAAGTTGTGTTGGGAGTTTTGCCGAACGGATACAGCGAAAGTTTAATCTATCAACTAGCTCCACGTTGCTCTGGTTGGTTGTAGCGCTATCCTATTGCGTGCAGAGGGAATTTGAAAGACAACCATTTATCCCGCCCCTCGGATTGAGCCCTGTCATCATTATGTGGGTCTGACTCAGAGCCGGCCCGTTATATAGGCAGTATAGGCAAATGCTAAGGGCGCAATCTCGCTAGGGGGCGCCAAAGAGGCCAAGGGATAATAAAAAAAAATAATCAATGTTTTCTTTTTTTTTTAAGTTAGAAACATAACCAAACTGCTGATATCTTTAGCAAACTAAACTTCGAATTAGTATTAATAATTTGTATTATATAAAAATCCAAAATAAGGGCATTACTGCACCCGCCCACAATTGATTGACACCTGAAGGATGTCCGGAGTGAGGTGAGACCCGCCCAGGCCCCGTGTGCCGATGTGTTTACTTTCTGTAACGGCTCAGCGAGGGGCGAAGTGGCGACATGTCAAAACGACCTCATACATTATCTGGTGCGCAAGGAAGAAAAAAACGAAAAGAGGAGGAAAAACGCCAGAAAAGCCAGAGGTAAGACTGTGAAGAAATCACTGAATTAATTAATTGTGCACTAAGATAACACGTTAACTTTACAGATGAATATCTACATAAACAGACTGATATCCAATCCTTCAAAAACATGCATTGCCATGGCTTGAAAAGCAGCATTTTTAAGGCCAACAACATTGTCGTTTTTTATGCTATGCCAATTGGTTTGAAATGTCTCTGTAATTAGTTAGAGAGGCACATTAAACGCAGTTAGCAAAGGCCTAATAATCTGTCACTGTATGAGACAATATTAGCAGGCAAGAGATGATTTATCACCTTGGCATAATAGTAGAATCATTTAGTTGTTCAGAATCATCATCTAAGACTACAAGATGGATATTTCTAGGTGGAAACCTTCCAGTGATATCTTTGATTATAGGATGTTAAAATGAGCAGTAAGTCTAGAGGCGTAGACAGGTAATATTTATGTTGGATTATTTCAAATATCTCTTTGTATTTCTTATAATATTTTTTTAATGTGTATTATCTATTCATTTATTTAACCCTCCGTGGTCCACAATATGATTTCAATGAGTAAAAAAATGTGATGTTTTTCCTGCTTAAAATTAGACACTATAACATTTTCAAATTTTTTATTTTTATTTTTATTTTGTTGCCTCAAGGCAACATTGTACCTCAACGGAAAAATTGAAACATTTGACATTTGCATGTAGAAAAAAGAAATATATGTATTGACAAACATGCATTTCTTTAACCAAACACCTGTACAAACACATTTATCCAGTTTATAATGTATTAAAACTGTAATATTTGATAAAAAGTACAATTTCAAATTCATCTGTTGCTCTCAGGCAACATTGTACCATCACGGAACACAAGTATTACCAAACCATCATATCAAGTTATCAAATCCATCTTCATCCTCATCTCCATCTTCAATCTCACCCTCACTCTCTCTCCCTGTCATTATGACCCTCATCTTCCTCATCACCTGACACCTCATCTTCCTCATCACCTGACACCTCATCTTCCTCATCACCTGACACCTCATCTTCCTCATCACATGACACCTCACCCTCAGTCTCTCTCCCTGTCACTATGACCCTCATCTTCCTCATCACATGACACCTCATCTTCCTCATCACATGACACCTCACCCTCACTCTCTCTCCCTGTCACTATGACCCTCATCTTCCTCATCACATGACACCTCACCTCACTCTCTCTCCCTGTCATTATGATCCTCATCTTCCTCATCACATGACACCTCATCTTCCTCATCACATGACACCTCACCTCACTCTCTCTCCCTGTCACTATGACCTCATCTTCCTCATCACATGACACCTCACCTCACTCTCTCTCCCTGTCACTATGACCCTCATCTTCCTCATCACATGACACCTCATCTTCCTCATCACATGACACCTCACCCTCACTCTCTCTCCCTGTCACTATGACCCTCATCTTCCTCATCACATGACACCTCATCTTCCTCATCACATGACACCTCACCCTCTCTCTCTCCCTGTCACTATGACCCTCATCTTCCTCATCACATGACACCTCACCCTCACTCTCTCTCCCTGTCACTATGACCCTCATCTTCCTCATCACATGACACCTCATCTTCCTCATCACATGACACCTCACCCTCACTCTCTCTCCCTGTCACTATGACCCTCATCTTCCTCATCACATGACACCTCATCTTCCTCATCACATGACACCTCACCCTCACTCTCTCCCTGTCACTATGACCCTCATCTTCCTCATCACATGACACCTCATCTTCCTCATCACATGACACCTCACCCTCACTCTCTCTCCCTGTCATTATGATCCTCATCTTCCTCATCACATGACACCTCATCTTCCTCATCACATGACACCTCACCTCACTCTCTCTCCCTGTCACTATGACCCTCATCTTCCTCATCACATGACACCTCATCTTCCTCATCACATGACACCTCACCCTCACTCTCTCTCCCTGTCACTATGACCCTCATCTTCCTCATCACATGACACCTCACCCTCACTCCCTGTCACTATGACCCTCATCTTCCTCATCACATGACACCTCATCTTCCTCATCACATGACACCTCACCCTCTCTCTCCCTGTCACTATGACCCTCATCTTCCTCATCACATGACACCTCATCTTCCTCATCACATGACACCTCACTCTCTCTCCCTGTCACTATGACCCTCATCTTCCTCATCACATGACACCTCATCTTCCTCATCACATGACACCTCACTCTCTCTCCTGTCACTATGACCCTCATCTTCCTCATCACATGACACCTCATCTTCCTCATCACATGACACCTCATCTTCCTCATCACATGACACCTCATCTTCCTCATCACATGACACCTCATCTTCCTCATCACATGACACCTCATCTTCCTCATCACATGACACCTCATCTTCCTCATCACCTGACACCTCACCCTCACTCTCTCTCCCTGTCACTATGACCCTCATCTTCCTCATCACATGACACCTCATCTTCCTCATCACATGACACCTCACCTCACTCTCTCTCCCTGTCACTATGACCCTCATCTTCCTCATCACATGACACCTCATCTTCCTCATCACATGACACCTCACCCTCACTCTCTCTCCCTGTCACTATGACCCTCATCTTCCTCATCACATGACACCTCATCTTCCTCATCACATGACACCTCACCCTCACTCTCTCTCCCTGTCATTATGACCCTCATCTTCCTCATCACCTGACACCTCATCTTCCTCATCACCTGACACCTCATCTTCCTCATCACCTGACACCTCACCCTCACTCTCTCTCCCTGTCACTATGACCCTCATCTTCCTCATCACATGACACCTCATCTTCCTCATCACATGACACCTCACCCTCACTCTCTCTCCCTGTCACTATGACCCTCATCTTCCTCATCACCTGACACCTCATCTTCCTCATCACCTGACACCTCATCTTCCTCATCACCTGACACCTCATCTTCCTCATCACCTGACACCTCATCTTCCTCATCACATGACACCTCATCTTCCTCATCACCTGACACCTCACTCTCTCTCCCTGTCATTATGACCCTCATCTTATGACACCTCATCTTCCTCATCACATGACACCTCACCCTCACTCTCTCTCCCTGTCACTATGACCCTCATCTTCCTCATCACATGACACCTCATCTTCCTCATCACATGACACCTCACCCTCACTCTCTCTCCCTGTCACTATGACCCTCATCTTCCTCATCACATGACACCTCACCCTCACTCCCTGTCACTATGACCCTCATCTTCCTCATCACATGACACCTCATCCTCACCCTCAGTCTCTCTCCCTGTCACTATGACCCTCATCTTCCTCATCACATGACACCTCATCTTCCTCATCACATGACACCTCACCCTCACTCTCTCTCCCTGTCACTATGACCTCATCTTCCTCATCACCTGACACCTCATCTTCCTCATCACATGACACCTCACCTCACTCTCTCTCCCTGTCACTATGACCCTCATCTTCCTCATCACATGACACCTCATCTTCCTCATCACATGACACCTCACCCTCACTCTCTCTCCTGTCACTATGACCCTCATCTTCCTCATCACCTGACACCTCATCTTCCTCATCACATGACACCTCACCCTCACTCTCTCTCCCTGTCACTATGACCCTCATCTTCCTCATCACATGACACCTCATCTTCCTCATCACATGACACCTCACCTCACTCTCTCTCCCTGTCACTATGACCTCATCTTCCTCATCACATGACACCTCATCTTCCTCATCACATGACACCTCACCTCACTCTCTCCCTGTCACTATGACCCTCATCTTCCTCATCACATGACACCTCACCCTCACTCCCTGTCACTATGACCCTCATCTTCCTCATCACATGACACCTCATCTTCCTCATCACATGACACCTCACCCTCACTCTCTCCCTGTCACTATGACCCTCATCTTCCTCATCACATGACACCTCATCTTCCTCATCACATGACACCTCACTCTCTCCCTGTCACTATGACCTCATCTTCCTCATCACATGACACCTCATCTTCCTCATCACATGACACCTCATCTTCCTCATCACATGACACCTCATCTTCCTCATCACATGACACCTCATCTTCCTCATCACATGACACCTCATCTTCCTCATCACCTGACACCTCACCCTCACTCTCTCTCCCTGTCACTATGACCTCATCTTCCTCATCACATGACACCTCATCTTCCTCATCACATGACACCTCACCTCACTCTCTCTCCCTGTCACTATGACCCTCATCTTCCTCATCACATGACACCTCATCTTCCTCATCACATGACACCTCACCCTCACTCTCTCTCCCTGTCACTATGACCCTCATCTTCCTCATCACATGACACCTCATCTTCCTCATCACATGACACCTCACCCTCACTCTCTCTCCCTGTCACTATGACCCTCATCTTCCTCATCACATGACACCTCATCTTCCTCATCACATGACACCTCATCTTCCTCATCACCTGACACCTCACCCTCACTCTCTCTCCCTGTCACTATGACCTCATCTTCCTCATCACATGACACCTCATCTTCCTCATCACATGACACCTCACCTCCTCTCTCCCTGTCACTATGACCCTCATCTTCCTCATCACCTGACACCTCATCTTCCTCATCACATGACACCTCATCTTCCTCATCACCTGACACCTCATCTTCCTCATCACATGACACCTCATCTTCCTCATCACATGACACCTCATCTTCCTCATCACCTGACACCTCACTCTCTCTCCTGTCATTATGACCTCATCTTATGACACCTCATCTTCCTCATCACATGACACCTCACCCTCACTCTCTCTCCCTGTCACTATGACCCTCATCTTCCTCATCACATGACACCTCATCTTCCTCATCACATGACACCTCACCCTCACTCCCTGTCACTATGACCCTCATCTTCCTCATCACATGACACCTCACCCTCACTCCCTGTCACTATGACCCTCATCTTCCTCATCACATGACACCTCACCCTCACTCTCTCTCCCTGTCACTATGACCCTCATCTTCCTCATCACATGACGCCTCATCCTCACCCTCATTGGTTGTGTTTTATACTTTTTTAAAGTGCTATAGAAAATGTGCAGATCATAATATGTGCAGTTATAGTATGTGAATTACTAATCTTATACGTGCATTACAAAATCATGCAAAAATGCAAATATATTTAGATAATTCTAACTCTTTTCCTTACAAATATACTACATTTGTATCCAACCCAGTGTGTCTGGTATGGCCTTATGCGATTCCATTAAGGTACAATGTTGCCTTGAGGCAACACACAGTTTTTTGTTATTTACTCTAAAACATTTGATGATATACAATGTAAAGTTCTTGAAAATACTTCTTTACCAGTGAAGGTGACTCATATTTTTGTGGTTGATTAACTGGACGGAAATTAGTGAAAAATGCACTTTTCATTGGAGAAAATATGGAGCCATGTGACCTATGAAACAGGACACAAAATGGACCCCTGTGGGTCATGTGACCACTTTTTTGCCCTTTCATTAATTAGTGTTTGAGTTCAGCTATTTAAGTTTAACGTGTAATTTGTTTTGTTAGTTTTCTTATTTAGGCTATTGAAGAATTTTATATTAGTCTTGTTATTTTTAGTGCTGTATCATACTTTTACTGTATTATTTCAATCATTGTTGTTTGATTTGTTTTTATATTTAAGTAAATTATGATCCAGTTATTTGGATTAATTTCTAAAGTGGCTTTTGTTTCTTTTGTGTTTTTTATTTTATTTTATTTTTTACCAAAAGTGTTGCACTTTCTTTCACACTATTTAAACATGTGAATTTGAAACCCTTTTTTTTTACAAAATAAATGAAAACGTCAATGGCAAAATAATTTAGGCTCATGTTTTCTCATAAAGCGACTTTGGGTATCTGGAAAAGTGCTATACAAGTGTTATTATTATTATTTTTTATTATTTTGTGTAAATACTTGGTGATATAAATCGCAATATAAGGGGGCGCCAAAAAAAATCTTGCCTAGGGCGCCAAAGAGGCTAGGGCCGGCACTGGTCTGACTTGTATGGCACACCTATTTTTGGGCAGTTTCTCCAATACTTCTTAGCAGGACCTCTCAAGCTCAATCAGGTTGGATGGGTAGCGTCAGTACACAGCCAATTTCAGGTCTCTTCACAGATGTTCAAGTCTGGGCTCTGGGCCACTCAAGGATATTCAGAGTTGTCCCATAGCCACTCCTTTGTTATCTTAGCTGTGTGCTTAGGGTTGTTGTCCTGTTGGAAGATGAACCTTCGCCTAGTCTGAGGCCCAGAGCGTCTTTCCCTCAATCCTGACCAGTCTCCCAGTTCCTGCCACTGAAAAACATCCCCACAGCATGATGCTGCCTCCACCATGCTTCACTGTTGGGATGGTATTGGCCAGGTGATGAGGTGCCTGGTTTCCTCCAGACATGACGCTTGCCATTCAGGCCAAAGAGTTCAAGCTTTGTTTCATCAGACCAGAGAATTGTGTTCCTCATGGAGTCCTTCAGGTGCCTTTTGGCAAACTCCAGGTGGGCTGTCCTGCACCTTTTACTGAGGAGTGGCTTCCGCCTGACCACTCTACCACACAGGCCTGATTGGTGCAGAGATGGTTGTTCTTCTGGAAGGTTCTCCTCTCTCCACAGAGAAACACTGGAGCTCTTACAGAGTGACCATCAGGTTATTGATCACCTCCCCTACTAAGGCCTTTCTCCCCCAATCACTCAGTTTGGCCGGGTAATCAGCTCTAGGAAGAGTCCTGGTGGTTGCACACTTCTTCCATGTACGGATGATGGAGGCCACTGTGCTCACTGGGACCTTCAATGCTGCAGAAAGTTTTCTATACCCTTCCCCAGATCTGTACCCTTCCCTCAATACAATTCGGAGGTCTACAGACAATTTCTTGGACTTCATGGCTTGGTCTGTGCTCTGACATGCACTGTCAACTTTGGGACCTTTTATAGACAGGTGTGTGCCTTCCCAAATCATGTCCAATTAACTGAATTTACTACAGGTGGACTCCAATCAAGTTCTCAAGGATGATCAGTAGAAACAGGAGCACCTGAGCTCAATGTTGAGTGTCATGGCAAAGGCTGTGAATACTCATGGACATGTGATTTTCTTTCTTTTTTTTTTAATACATTCGCAAAGATTTCAAACTTCTTCCACGATTGGGCTTGTTTTGGGCTAGTTTTGAGTAGCAATTAGGCGGATTTTGTGGTGAAAACCTGGCAACCTTGGCCAGCTGTGCAATACAACGGACAATGGAGCAAACATTGTCAAGTCTGTTTCACTTAAACATTGGACTCGCCTGTAGGGTCACCGGCTTCATCTAGAAAAAATTGTTATATAGCTACTTTGTAAATTTTATATGCAGCGTTTCATGTCAAGTTTTCAGTGCTAAAAATCTGATTTTACAATATTATATCAGTGTTTAAGGCTGTCACATTTTCTTCATTGTTCAGTTTGGCTGTGTATTTAAACTGGAAAATGTTGTCGTATTCACACTTCCCCAACAAACATCAACTTTCATGTGGTTGTGTGCTTTAAAGGCTGACTAAACAAATTGATCCTCTAGCCCAGCTTGATCTCATTTTACAAATAATAAGCCTATATATATTAAAAATGTTGAACGCTGTTCATGTTTTAATACGCGGTTAACACTATTCAATTCTACAATAATAACTTGTGATCATTTCTCATAATTTATTCAATTACTAGTGTCAGCATTAACTGGTTAACATTTTGTGAACACTAAATGATTTTCGTTACTTGAAAAAGTAACACTTGACAGCCCTACTCCTAGTCATGGCGTGCTCAAGTCATATTATGTATTGAGGCAATGTGAACTAGCCTTAATTGAACTGAATTGTGGGATAAAATGAGCCGGTCTAAATGTAGTTTCTCATTATGTTTAACATGTACCGTTGTAATTTCTTATCACAAAATTCACATTTTTATAAGCATCTTTGCCTTGTAAAGTTTGTAAACATCTGCCTATATTCGGTTTTCTGCATCATCAGAGGGAAGTATGAGAGAATCCGAAGAGCCATGGGTGTGTGCTTTTTCCTTCTCATGGAAAAAGAAACGAGAACTAGCAGCTACTCAAGAGCTCAAGCTGCCAAAGCACAAGTTGATCACAGAATCACCACCAGGTGGGGGTCTCGCCATGCGATGATAGCGCGAGTGAGCAGAGCAGAAGGCCATTGCAAAAGTTTTATCAGCTAATAAAAAAAAACAAGGCACTTGCCCCCCTCATGGCAGGACACTAATGTCCTGTGCTTCGTCCCAATTTGCATTCTTATACTATGCCCTAAAAGTATGTACTCTTTTAGTGAAGAACAAGTACATACTTGTGAGTGTGCAAGTTTTGGGACATACTACTTATGTTTAAAGGAACACCCCCTAAAAACCTAAACTTCGCATGACACCTTAACCGGTGGATGCTTGAACTCTGCAAATGTGTAATTTGGTCAGATTCTGCATCTCACCAGAAGGTGGCGCTGTTCACACCACAGGAGGGGAAAAAACCCTAAATGACAAACCCTGCATTCCTCCAGAGAATTCCTCAGCATGTCAAAACAGGTCAGCAGATCCATATGCAGAAGTGTGTGTTGGCGTTTGACTTTTTGTGACATTTATCTAGCAACATGCAGTATCCCTTTGGTTAGTAGGCCTACTAAAGGTTAGTACAATCTTTAAATTAGTAAACTACCTAAAAAAAGGCGACGTGTGCACTTTTATGTGATGTGTGAACTGCATTTGGTCTTTCACTTTCTCACTGAGACTTTTTCATTTTCTCCCCCACATTCTCTCACTTCCTAGTTTGCCTAAAAAGGGCATATTATACTGAGGTGTGTGTGTGTGTGTGTGTGTGTGTATAGGCTTAGCTATACTTGTGAGGGCCAGATCTCCTCACTTATATAGTGACAACCAACTAGTGAGGACATTTTACTTGTCGTCGCTAGTTAAAAAGCGTTTATCTAGTGTTCTGCACGTGTTTAGGGGTTAGGGTTTGAGTTATGAAAATAGAAAACAAACATGATATAAAATCAATGTAAGTCTATGCATTGTCCTCACTAATATAATGGTGTGTGTGTGTGTGTGTGTGTGTGTGTGTGTGTGTGTGTGTGTGTGTGTGTGTGTGTGTGTGTGTGTGTAATCAAACAGAGGTTGTAAGAGGAGAACAGGATGAGTGGAAATACGAAAGAAACCGAGAGGAGGGTGTTTATGATCAGATGAAAATCCTCACATGCATAACAGACAGTTTCTCCACTTCCTGTCAAAGACAGGAAGTCACTGAGTCAGTGCAGCACTGAAGGTGTGTGTGTTCCTTTTTTAGCGGTTTTTGCATCTTTATTATTGGGTTATATTTGACACAGTTTTTGATTGGGTGTCTGCTGCTGAACAGCTCACTTTAATGCTCTAGCACTCTTTCACACTATAACTTTATCGATGCAGATGAACCCTGCAAATATGGTGCTAACCCTGATCTAGAGAAGAATTTTGACATTTTTAAAGCAGAAATTTTGACTTACAAAACCATGAAGCCACAGTGAATCTTAACACTCTAAAAAATATTGGGTTATTTTGTCTACCCAAAAATCCTGGGTTGAGGCTTTTGGGTTATGTTTTTTTTTTTTATATATTTTGTGGTCATTTTTTCTGTGTTTTGGTAGTTTTTGTGTAACTCAGATCCTGGGTCAGACGTAACAACCCAGTGTTTGGGTAGTTTTTGTGTAACTCAGATCCTGGGTCAGACGTAACAACCCAGTGTTTGGGTAGTTTTTGTGTTGCCCAGATCCTGGGTCAGTGACAACCCAGTGTTTGGGTAGTTTTTGTGTAACTCAGATCCTGGGTCAGGACGTAACAACCCAGTGTTTGGGTAGTTTTGTGTAACTCAGATCCTGGGTCAGGCGTGACAACCCAGTGTTTGGGTAGTTTTTGTGTTACACAGATCCTGGGTCAGGCGTGACAACCCAGTGTTTGGGTAGTTTTTGTGTTACACAGATCCTGGGTCAGGCTGACAACCCAGTGTTTGGGTAGTTTTGTGTTACACAGATCCTGGGTCAGGCGTGACAACCCAGTGTTTGGGTAGTTTTTGTGTAACTCAGATCCTGGGTCAGGCGTAACAACCCAGTGTTTGGGTAGTTTTGTGTTACACAGATCCTGGGTCAGGCGTGACAACCCAGTGTTTGGGTAGTTTATGTGTAACACAGATCCTGGGTCAGGCGTGACAACCCAGTGTTTGGGTAGTTTTGTGTAACTCAGATCCCGGGTCAGGCGTGACAACCCAGTGTTTGGGTAGTTTTTGTGTTACTCAGATCCCGGGTCAGGCGTGACAACCCAGTGTTTGGGTAGTTTTGTGTAACTCAGATCCTGGGTCAGGCGTGACAACCCAGTGTTTGGGTAGTTTTGTGTAACACAGATCCTGGGTCAGGCGTAACAACCCAGTGTTTGGGTAGTTTTGTGTAACTCAGATCCTGGGTCAGGCGTGACAACCCAGTGTTTGGGTAGTTTTGTGTTACTCAGATCCGGGTCAGGCGTGACAACCCAGTGTTTGGGTAGTTTTGTGTTACTCAGATCCCGGGTCAGGCGTGACAACCCAGTGTTTGGGTAGTTTTTGTGTTCCTCAGATCCCGGGTCAGGCGTGACAACCCAGTGTTTGGGTAGTTTTGTGTAACACAGATCCTGGGTCAGGCGTGACAACCCAGTGTTTGGGTAGTTTTTGTGTTCCTCAGATCCTGGGTCAGGCGTGACAACCCAGTGTTTGGGTAGTTTTGTGTAACTCAGATCCGGGTCAGGCGTGACAACCCAGTGTTTGGGTAGTTTTTGTGTTCCTCAGATCCCGGGTCAGGCGTGACAACCCAGTGTTTGGGTAGTTTTGTGTTCCTCAGATCCCGGGTCAGGCGTGACAACCCAGTGTTTGGGTAGTTTTGTGTTCCTCAGATCCTGGGTCAGGCGTGACAACCCAGTGTTTGGGTAGTTTTGTGTTACTCAGATCCCGGGTCAGGCGTGACAACCCAGTGTTTGGGTAGTTTTGTGTAACTCAGATCCCGGGTCAGGCGTGACAACCCAGTGTTTGGGTAGTTTTGTGTTCCTCAGATCCCGGGTCAGGCGTGACAACCCAGTGTTTGGGTAGTTTTTGTGTTCCTCAGATCCTGGGTCAGGCGACAACCCAGTGTTTGGGTAGTTTTTGTGTAACTCAGATCCCGGGTCAGGCTGACAACCCAGTGTTTGGGTAGTTTTGTGTTACTCAGATCCAGGGTCAGGCGTGACAACCCAGTGTTTGGGTAGTTTTGTGTTACTCAGATCCGGGTCAGGCGTGACAACCCAGTGTTTGGGTAGTTTTGTGTAACTCAGATCCTGGGTCAGGCGTGACAACCCAGTGTTTGGGTAGTTTTGTGTTACTCAGATCCTGGGTCAGGCGTGACAACCCAGTGTTTGGGTAGTTTTTGTACTCAGATCCGGGTCAGGCGTGACAACCCAGTGTTTGGGTAGTTTTTGTACTCAGATCCCGGGTCAGGCGTGACAACCCAGTGTTTGGGTAGTTTTGTGTTCCTCAGATCCGGGTCAGGCGTGACAACCCAGTGTTTGGGTAGTTTTGTGTTCCTCAGATCCTGGGTCAGGCGTGACAACCCAGTGTTTGGGTAGTTTTGTGTAACTCAGATCCGGGTCAGGCGTGACAACCCAGTGTTTGGGTAGTTTTGTGTGTTACTCAGATCCCGGGTCAGGCGTGACAACCCAGTGTTTGGGTAGTTTTTGTGTTACTCAGATCCGGGTCAGGCGTGACAACCCAGTGTTTGGGTAGTTTTTGTGTAACTCAGATCCTGGGTCAGGCGTGACAACCCAGTGTTTGGGTAGTTTTGTGTTACTCAGATCCCGGGTCAGGCGTGACAACCCAGTGTTTGGGTAGTTTTTGTGTTCCTCAGATCCTGGGTCAGGCGTGACAACCCAGTGTTTGGGTAGTTTTGTGTAACTCAGATCCTGGGTCAGGCGTGACAACCCAGTGTTTGGGTAGTTTTTGTGTAACTCAGATCCTGGGTCAGGCGTGACAACCCAGTGTTTGGGTAGTTTTTGTGTAACTCAGATCCTGGGTCAGGCGTGACAACCCAGTGTTTGGGTAGTTTTTGTGTTCCTCAGATCCTGGGTCAGGCGTGACAACCCAGTGTTTGGGTAGTTTTGTGTTCCTCAGATCCTGGGTCAGGCGTGACAACCCAGTGTTTGGGTAGTTTTGTGTTCCTCAGATCCTGGGTCAGGCGTGACAACCCAGTGTTTGGGTAGTTTTGTGTAACTCAGATCCTGGGTCAGGCGTGACAACCCAGTGTTTGGGTAGTTTTGTGTTCCTCAGATCCTGGGTCAGGCGTGACAACCCAGTGTTTGGGTAGTTTTTGTGTTCCTCAGATCCTGGGTCAGACGTAACAACCCAGTGTTTGGGTAGTTTTTGTGTTCCTCAGATCCGGGTCAGGCGTAACAACCCAGTGTTTGGGTAGTTTTGTGTAACTCAGATCCTGGGTCAGGCGTAACAACCCAGTGTTTGGGTAGTTTTGTGTAACTCAGATCCTGGGTCAGATGTAACTAGGGTTGTGCCGATGGACGATATCATCGTGATGCCCCCTCCGTTGCGAGTGCACACTAATCCTCTTCTATTGTTAAACTAAAAACTTTGCAGGGATTGCTCTGTAAATTAAATTGAGAGTATAACTAAAGCATATATGCTATTTTAAACACTGTAGTCTATGCTAGATATATAGCCTACATTTTTAAATGATCCATTTCATAAGTTTATTTTAGCACTTCCGTCAGTGAAACAACACACTACAGCCTGTAAAACATTTAAACGATTATCAGTTAATAATGGTAACATAAAGATTAAGACAATTAAATATTAGTTTTAAAAAAAAAAAGTTTTATTTCCCCACAAAGATGCGTCATGCTTTGAGATGAATGTGGAACACGAGCTGAGACTCCTTCGCGAATATCTTCGTCTTTATGTTTTCTCCTGATGTTGTAAAGCAACACGTGTTGTAAAACGTCTGAAGAGCGAATTTTATCTTCCACAGGGTCAAGACATTTAGGCTATGTTTGATTATGCACTGCCAGAAAACAAAATTAAAATCGTGTGTGTGTGTGTGTGTGAATTGCGCTTATTCAAAAAAACTTGACGCCAAGTCTAATAAGAACAAACTGTGTTAAACAAAATTGGAAGTAAAAGGTATTCGTCCTACATTGTTTTTCTACTTCACCACAGTAAAGCATGTGAATGGGTCGGCTATACTAGACTTAATTATAAGCAAACAAAAGGAAGAAAAGTTTACAATTCCCTGCGAAAATGAGTGTGACGCGAGTGAAGATTTATGAAAAGAAACGGTCCAGAGGGATAAAATGGACTAACTGTTAGCCTTTTGGTTATGCCTATTGTTAAAGTTCGCGGAAGGGAACAAACATATTTGAAAAGCTGGCAAATCTTTAATTGGGCTCAGCCTCCTCTCTCATTCGGAATGAATCCATATGTTTTCATGGCTGCGATGTAACTGCGAATTTATTTCCTTTGAAAACAATTCTTTGTGCTTCTGTCCTGTGGTAATATATTCACGTGCAACAGCATTCACATAGAAAACACGGGGATAATAACAGAATTATAGTTTTAAATAGAAAATAGTATTTATGTAAGGACTAAGGAGGTATATTAAAATAAAAAGTGCACAACTCTTTACTTTGTTTCCCCTCACGTGCAACCTAGCTGAGTGAGTCCGTATTTGGGGTAGCAAATAACGAAATAGAAAATAGTATTCATGTAAAGAGATAGTAAAATACAGATATAGTAAATTATATATTTTTATTTAAAAAACAAAAAGCAGCGATATCATCGTCCATCGCGATGTTTTACTGTAAACATCGTCAACTGCCAATTTAGGGGACATCGCCCAACCCTAGATGTAACAACCCAGTGTTTGGGTAGTTTTATGTAACTCAGACCCTGGGTCAGGCGTAACAACCCAGTGTTTGGGTAGTTTTGTGTAACTCAGATCCTGGGTCAGACTGACAACCCAGTGTTTGGGTAGTTTTGTGTAACACAGATCCTGGGTCAGGACGTAACAACCCAGTGTTTGGGTAGTTTTTGTGTAACTCAGATCCTGGGTCAGGCGTGACAACCCAGTGTTTGGGTAGTTTTGTGTAACACAGATCCTGGGTCAGGCGTAACAACCCAGTGTTTGGGTAGTTTTGTGTAACACAGATCCTGGGTCAGGCGTAACAACCCAGTGTTTGGGTAGTTTTTGTAACTCAGATCCTGGGTCAGGCGTGACAACCCAGTGTTTGGGTAGTTTTTGTGTAACACAGATCCTGGGTCAGACGTAACAACCCAGTGTTTGGGTAGTTTTTGTGTTACCCTGATCCTGGATCAGTCGTAACAACCCAGTGTTTGGGTAGTTTTTGTGTAACACAGATCCTGGGTCAGGCTGACAACCCAGTGTTTGGGTAGTTTTTGTGTAACACAGATCCTGGGTCAGGCGTAACAACCCAGTGTTTGGGTAGTTTTGTGTAACACAGATCCTGGGTCAGGCGTGACAACCCAGTGTTTGGGTAGTTTTGTAACTCAGACCCTGGGTCAGGCGTAACAACCCAGTGTTTGGGTAGTTTTTGTGTTACACAGATCCTGGGTCAGATGTAACAACCCAGTGTTTGGGTAGTTTTTGTGTAACACAGATCCTGGGTCAGGCGTGACAACCCAGTGTTTGGGTAGTTTTTGTAACTCAGATCCTGGGTCAGGCGTGACAACCCAGTGTTTGGGTAGTTTTGTGTAACACAGATCCTGGGTCAGGCGTGACAACCCAGTGTTTGGGTAGTTTTTGTGTAACACAGATCCTGGGTCAGACGTAACAACCCAGTGTTTGGGTAGTTTTTGTGTAACTCAGATCCTGGGTCAGGCGTGACAACCCAGTGTTTGGGTAGTTTTTGTGTAACACAGATCCTGGGTCAGGCGTAACAACCCAGTGTTTGGGTAGTTTTGTGTAACACAGATCCTGGATCAGTCGTAACAACCCAGTGTTTGGGTAGTTTTTGTGTTCCTCAGATCCTGGGTCAGGCGTAACAACCCAGTGTTTGGGTAGTTTTGTGTAACTCAGATCCTGGGTCAGGCTGACAACCCAGTGTTTGGGTAGTTTTTGTGTAACACAGATCCTGGGTCAGGACGTAACAACCCAGTGTTTGGGTAGTTTTGTGTAACTCAGATCCTGGGTCAGACGTGACAACCCAGTGTTTGGGTAGTTTTTGTAACACAGATCCTGGGTCAGGCGTAACAACCCAGTGTTTGGGTAGTTTTGTGTAACACAGATCCTGGATCAGTCGTAACAACCCAGTGTTTGGGTAGTTTTGTGTAACACAGATCCTGGGTCAGGCGTAACAACCCAGTGTTTGGGTAGTTTTGTGTAACACAGATCCTGGATCAGTCGTAACAACCCAGTGTTTGGGTAGTTTTTGTGTAACACAGATCCTGGGTCAGGCGTGACAAACCAGTGTTTGGGTAGTTTTGTGTAACTCAGATCCTGGGTCAGGTAACAGTGTTTGGGTAGTTTTTGTGTAACTCAGATCCTGGGTCAGGCGTAACAACCCAGTGTTTGGGTAGTTTTATGTAACTCAGATCCTGGGTCAGGCGTGACAACCCAGTGTTTGGGTAGTTTTTGTGTTACACAGATCCTGGGTCAGGCGTGACAAACCAGTGTTTGGGTAGTTTTTGTGTAACTCAGATCCTGGGTCAGGCGTGACAAACCAGTGTTTGGGTAGTTTTGTGTTACACAGATCCTGGGTCAGGCGTGACAACCCAGTGTTTGGGTAGTTTTTGTGTTACTCAGATCCTGGGTCAGGCGTGACAACCCAGTGTTTTGGTAGTTTTGTGTAACACAGATCCTGGGTCAGACGTAACAACCCAGTGTTTGGGTAGTTTTTGTGTAACTCAGATCCTGGGTCAGAAGTAACAACCCAGTGTTTGGGTAGTTTTTGCGTTACCCAGATCGAAAATAAAGGAATTATAAAGCCAGTGGTTGTGTTGAGTATTTTAAAATAGTTTAGATGATTTAAGTTCAAAACAATTTCATCAGTTTAAAATAAAAATAAAAAAGCTAGTATTATAGTAAAAATGAATCAACTGTGCTGGGTTAAATCAACTCATTATTCTGGGTTAAATAAACACCCAAAGGGCTGGGTAAAATGAACCCAACATGTGTCCTGTCCTATATTAACCCAGCCATTTGGGTTGAAAATGACCCAAATTAGGTTGTATTTAACCCAGTGTTTCTTAGTGTAGGATTTATTCTTAAAAATCATGTGTTTGGTTGCTGTTACTTTACCTTCATGGCAGTACTTTGTGGAATTTCAGGTGCTTTGTCATTTAAAAACACACAATTATTCTCAAAACCCATAATCTTTGCAGAATGGACATTTTCTTCCTCGTTTGACTGGCAAATGAGTTTCCTCTTAACACACAAGGCTTTTTCTTAGCCAACCACAAACTCCACCCAGAAATACAAGCCGACATCGACAGCATGATGTTAGACTGCAGAATTTCCATCTAGCTTCCACTCAACCTAAAAAACAGAAATCCGCATTAACAGTTTATAACATGTAAAGCTTTCAGGACAGACTCAGAGAGTTTGAGTGTCGTCATATGCTTCGTTAGTAGACACATGTCAATGTGATTTTAAGAGAGAGTTTAATAAACAGTGAAGGACTACACTACCCATTGTCAGAAAAGGCATTGTTGCAATATCAAAATCAGCCACCGCCCACTTCCACAAAAGAGCTTCTACGCTCTCAGTCTACTTATATACACTCTATTGCCAAATGTTTTGGGATGCCCATGCCTTCACATGCACATGAACTTTAATGACATCCCATTCTTAATCCGTAGGTTTTAATATTGAGTTGGCCAACCTTTTGCAGCTCTAACAGCTTCAACTCTTCTGGGAAGTCTTTCCACAAGGTTTATGAGTGTGTTTCCACAAAGTTGGGAGCATGAAATTGTCCAAAATGTATTGTATTAAGAGTTCCTTTCACTGGAACTAAAGGGCCAAGCCCAACCCCTGAAAAACAACTACACCCATTTTACATGGCCTACCACTTTGTGGCTGAGTTGCTGTTGCTCCTTTATAAAGTGCACTGTCTGATCGTTCCTTATCCCCTATATAGTGCACTGTCTGATCGTTCCCTATCCCCTATATAGTGCACTGTCTGATCGTGTCCTATCCCCTATATAGTGCACTGTCGGATTGTTCCCTATATCCTATATAGTGCACTGTCAGATCATGTCCTATCCCTATATAGTGCACTGTCGGATTGTTCCCTATATCCTATATAGTGCACTGTCTGATCGTGTCCTATATCCTATATAGTGCACTGTCTGATTGTGTCCTATCCCTTATATAATGCACTGTCGGATCGTTCCCTATATCCTATATAGTGCACTGTCTGATCGTGTCCTATCCCTATATAGTGCACTGTCTGATCGTGTCATATCCCTATATAGTGCACTGTCAGATTGCTCCCTATATCCTATATAGTGCACTGTCTGATTGTGTCCTATCCCCTATATAGTGCACTGTCTGATCGTGTCCTATCCCCTATATAGTGCACTGTCTGATCGTTCCCTATCCCTATATAGTGCACTGTCTGATTGTGTCCTATCCTTATATAATGCACTGTCGGATTGTTCCCTATATCCTATATAGTGCACTGTCTGATCGTGTCCTATCCCTATATAGTGCACTGTCTGATCTTTCCCTATCTCCTATATAGTGCACTGTCTGATGGTGCCCTCTCCCTATATAGTGCACTGTGTGATCGTTCCTATCCCTATATAGTGCACTGTCTGATTGTTCCCTATATCCTATATAGTGCACTGTCTGATCGTGTCCTATCCCCTATATAATGCACTGTCTGATGGTGCCCTATCCCTATATAGTGCACTCTCTGATCGTGTCCTATCCCCTATATAGTGCACTGTCGGATTGTTCCCTATATCCTATATAGTGCACTGTCTGATCTTTCCTATCTCCTATATAGTGCACTCTCTGATCGTGTCCTATCCCTATATTGTGCACTGTCGGATTGTTCCCTATATCCTATATAGTGCACTGTCTGATCTTTCCCTATCTCCTATATAGTGCACTCTCTGATCGTGTCCTATCCCCTATATAGTGCACTGTCGGATTGTTCCCTATATCCTATATAGTGCACTGTCTGATCGTGTCCTATCCCTATATAGTGCACTGTCTGATTGTTCCCTATATCCTATATAGTGCACTGTCTGATGGTGCCCTATCCCTATAAAAGTGCACTGTCTGATCGTTCCCTATCCCCTATATAGTGCACTGTCTGATCGTGTCCTATCCCCTATATTGTGCACTGTCTGATTGTTCCCTATATCCTATATAGTGCACTGTCTGATGGTGCCCTATCCCCTATAAAAGTGCACTGTCGGATTGCTCCCTATATCCTATATAGTGCACTGTCTGATTGTGTCCTATCCCTTATATAATGCACTGTCGGATCGTTCCCTATATCCTATATAGTGCACTGTCTGATCGTTCCTTATCCCCTATATTGTGCACTGTCAGATTGCTCCCTATATCCTATATAGTGCACTGTCTGATTGTGTCCTATCCCTTATATAATGCACTGTCGGATTGTTCCCTATATCCTATATTGTGCACTGTGTGATCGGCCCTGTATCCTCTATATAGTGCACTGTCGGATCATATTCAACATATTCATAAATACTTTTGATTTCATGGGGACTTTAGGGGAAAACCTTAAGGTGCTTTATGCAACCTTCTCTTCAACTGTTCATCCGTGTTTATCTAGAGCTCTGCACTTTGTACTATTATTTTAGTGATCTAATGAGCTTTTTATTGACTGAAGATCTGTGCTTATGCAATCTCTCTGCTCACTTCGCTCAGAACGGCCTATCGCTGATCAATTGTCTTGATAAACTTAAAAGATACGGATGTGCTGGCCTCCAACACATTCTACACAGCCAACAAAAATAATCATAGTCCTGTGTGTGTGTGTGTGTGTGTGTGTGTGTGTGTGTGTGTGTGTGTGCGTGTGTGTGCGTGTGTGTGTGTGTGTGTGTGTGTGTGTGTGTGTGTGTGTGTGTGTGTGTGTGTGTGTGTGTGTGTGTGTGTGTGTGTGTGTGTATTTGCCTGCCTCGCAGGCATACATTCTCTTTTCACTGTTAGTCAGCGTGTGTTCGCATGTTATGATAGAAACGTCTCTCACTCTGGTCAAACCAGTGAGAACATGAGCATGAATTCCTCAGCTCCGGTAGATTTGACTCGCTAAACTCTTTAAACTCAAGGCTCAAATCTGCTGTTTCTCCTTCAATACCATGTTTTTCTCAAATAGAAATTTTGCTTTTCTTTTCTTTTACATCCAGCCTTTTCACATTTATATTAGATTTTCCGGTAACATTAGTTAATAACTACATTACACTCTAAAAAAATGCTGGGTTAAAAACAAACCCAGTGGTTGGGTTAAATGTTTGCCTAACCTGCTGGGTAGTTTTATTTAACTCGCTGGGTTAAAACAGCCCAATCGATGGGCTAAAACAGCCCAATCGCTGGGTTAAAACAACCCTAACACTGGGTTAAAACAACCCAATCACTGGGTTAAAACAGCCCAATGTCTGGGTTAAAACAGCCCAATCGCTGGGTTAAAACAACCCAATCACTGGGTTAAAACAGCCCAATGTCTGGGTTAAAACAATCCAATCAGTGGGTTAAAACCACCCAATGTCGGGGTTAAAACAACCCAATCGCTGGGTTAAAACAACCCAATCGATGGGCTAAGACAGCCCAATCGCTGGGTTAAAACAACCCAATCACTGGGTTAAAACAGCCCAATGTCTGGGTTAAAACAGCCCAATGTCTGGGTTAAAACAGCCCGATCGCTGGGTTTGTCCATTTTCAACCCAACTTGGGTTGTTTTTAACCCAGCATTTCAGAGTGTGTAACGTTAGTTAGTTAACATGACCTAACAATGAACAACAGCGTTTATTGATATTAGCACATGCTAATTTCAACATTTACTGACACATTTTCAAAATCAAAAGATGTGTTTGTGAATTAACGTAGTACAAATATATAATGCTGGATTGTTTTAACCCAAATTTGGGTCAAATATGGACAAACCCAACCGTTGGGTTAAAAATGTAATTGAAAAATGTAACCCCATGACTGGGTTTGTCCATATTTGACCCAAATTTGGGTTAAAACAACCCAGCATTTTTTACTAATGTTAACAAATGGGTGCTGAAGCGTTACAGCTCTGCTCCCGCCTCGTTCTCTCGCATGGCACAATCTGATTGGTTACTCAGACGGTCACTTGTCGGTGACATCTGGTCTGCTCTGATAGACCAATGTGAGAAGAGAGATGATCTCCACCACAGCATCTTCTCACAGTCAGATACAGTAGTGGAATTAAATTCAGTTCAGCTCATTCATTGTCTCTGTAACTCTTCCTGTCATATCATGCAGCTTGCAGATTCACAAACAGGATGTTGTGGTCGCGTTCTGCTCTATTCTGCTGCCTCTTTTTTCTCTGTCGCTCTGCAGACGGCCAACGCCAGCCTAACCTACGACAAACTCCAGATCAGCTTAAACTTGTTAATTTTAACTCAAATTTAACTCATTTAGGTCAAAAATGAACTTCTATGAGTCAAATCATGTCAGTCTGAGCTCCTTCTGATCACAAGCTGAAGTTTGTTATCTGAGAATCATAAGCCTGTTTGGCAAGTCTTTTAGGGGAAACAAAAAAGGATTCTTGTCATTATTTCCTCACATTCTTGCTTTCTCAATCCCGAATGCTTGGAGAATCTTAAAGCAGCTCTTTTTGTCCAGTTCTCAGTGACCATGTGTGTCTAAAAAAACACCATAAATCTATCATAACACTACGCAAAGTACGCAATTACTCACTGGGTTACACAAAAACTACACAAACACTGTGTTGTCACGTCTGACCCAGGATCTGAGTAACACAAAAACTACCCAAACACTGGGTTGTCACGTCTGACCCAGGATCTGAGTTACACAAAAACTACCCAAACACTGGGTTGTTACGCAGGATCTGAGTTACAAAAACTACCCAAACACTGGGTTGTCACGTCTGACCCAGGATCTGAGTTACACAAAAACTACCCAAACACTGGGTTGTTACGTCTGACCCAGGATCTGAGTTACACAAAAACTACCCAAACACTGGGTTGTTACGACTGATCCAGGATCTGAGTTACACAAAAACTACCCAAACATTGGGTTGTTACGACTGATCCAGGATCAGGGTAACACTAAAATTACCCAAACACTGGGTTGTTACGTCTGACCCAGGATCTGAGTAACACAAAAACTACCCAAACACTGGGTTGTTACGTCTGACCCAGGATCTGAGTTACACAAAAACTACCCAAACACTGGGTTGTTACGTCTGACCCAGGATCTGAGTTACACAAAAACTACCCAAACACTGGGTTGTTACGACTGATCCAGGATCTGAGTTACACAAAAACTACCCAAACATTGGGTTGTTACGACTGATCCAGGATCAGGGTAACACAAAAATTACCCAAACACTGGGTTGTTACGTCTGACCCAGGATCTGAGTTACACAAAAACTACCCAAACACTGGGTTGTCACGTCTGACCCAGGATCTGAGTTACACAAAAACTACCCAAACACTGGGTTGTTACGACTGATCCAGGATCTGTGTTACACAAAACTACCCAACACTGGGTTGTTACGTCTGACCCAGAATCTGTGTTACACAAAAACTACCCAAACACTGGGTTGTTACGACTGACCCAGGATCTGAGTTACACAAAACTACCCAAACACTGGGTTGTTACGTCTGACCCAGGATCTGAGTTACACAAAAACTACCCAAACACTGGGTTGTTACGTCTGACCCAGGATCTGAGTTACACAAAAACTACCCAAACACTGGGTTGTTACGACTGATCCAGGATCAGGGTAACACAAAAATTACCCAAACACTGGGTTGTCACGTCTGACCCAGGATCTGAGTTACACAAAAGCTACCCAAAATACTGGGTTGTTACGTCTGACCCAGGATCTGAGTTACACAAAACTACCCAAACACTGGGTTTACGACTGATCCAGGATCAGGGTAACACAAAAATTACCCAAACACTGGGTTGTTACGTCTGACCCAGGATCTGAGTTACACAAAAACTACCCAAACACTGGGTTGTCACGTCTGACCCAGGATCTGAGTTACACAAAAACTACCCAAACACTGGGTTGTTACGTCTGACCCAGGATCTGAGTTACACAAAAACTACCCAAACACTGGGTTGTTACGACTGATCCAGGATCAGGGTAACACAAAATTACCCAAACACTGGGTTGTTACGTCTGACCCAGGATCTGAGTTACACAAAACTACCCAAACACTGGGTTGTCACGTCTGACCCGGGATCTGAGTTACACAAAAACTACCCAAACACTGGGTTGTTACATCTGACCCAGGATCTGTGTTACACAAAAACTACCCAAACACAGAAAAAAATAATCCAAAAAGCTCAACCCATGATTTGTGTAGAAAAATGAACCCAAGATTTTTGGAGTATATTTGCTTCGTAACTTTCAGAGTGCGTATTTACAATTTTTTTTAAACTATGTTTTCAAACCGGTCCTGGAGCACCCCCAGCACTGCACATGTTGTGTGTCTCCCTCATCCTACACATCGGCCCATTAGTACAGACAACCTGAAATGGGTGTGTCAGATGTGCAGCGTTGGGGGTGCTCCAGGACCGGTTTGAAAACCACTGCCTTAAAGGATTAGTTTACTTTAAAATGAAAATTACCCATGATTTACTCACCCTCAAGCCATCCTAGAGTCCTGTGTATGACTTTCTTCATCTGATGAACACAATCAGATTCATAAATACATATCCTGACGTTATCCTGTTTTAGATATCCATATTTATAACTTTATAAAGTAAAATGTCTAGCCAGACCGCGGCCTCTCGCTTACGCTACACTGCAAAAAATGGTTTTCTTGTCTAAATGTCTAAATATCTAAACAAAATATTATATTACTAGATAAGTAAAACCACCCCACATGAAAAAATACTATAGTATATTATAGTAAAATTACTCTAGTAATTACTATAGTGTTTTTGAACCATTCTATAGAAAATATACTACAGTAAATTAACAAAGTGTAGTAAATACTATAATATACTACAATATACTACAATTTACTGTAGTATCTTTACTATAGTATGGTTCAAAAACACTATAGTATTTACTAGAGTAATTTTACTGTAATTTTACTATAATATACTATAGTATTTTTTCATGTGGGACATAAGGTATTGTTTCTTGTTTTCTGGAAAATAAGATCAAATTGAAGTGTGTTTTCGCTTCTTAAAACAAGCAAAATGATCTGCCAGCGGGGTAAAAAAAAAAATCTTGTTTCTGTTTGAAATCTTGTTTCTTGTTTCTGTCCCAATCAGAAATAAGATCATTTTTCTTTAAAGGGTTAGTTCACCCAAAAATGTAAATTCTGTCATGAATTCCTCCCCCTCATGTCGTCCGACACCCGTAAGGCCTTTGAAACACAAATGAAGATATTTCCGACACCCGTAAGGCCTTTGAAACACAAATGAAGATATTTCCGACACCCGTAAGACCTTTGAAACACAAATGAAGATATTTTGTGTCTTTAAGTCTATGTCTTTTGAATTAAAGTGCGCAGTGAACTCAGTTGAAACTCATGCTGGCTGTCTCTGCCTAACAAAATGGCGTCGCAAACAGAATGGGTCACATGACCTCCGAGGCTCTATAGAGACACATAGAGCGCTTTTAGGCCACGCCCACACCGGGGGGCCCAATTCAACGCTCTCCATTGACTTTGTATTGCCTTGTCATTTCTGACTTATAACAAAAAACAGAACTATGTCTGAAAGCTGATATGAGACAAGGTGTACAGCAAACAAGCTAATAAACACAGAACTAAGCTGTCGACCCAAAAAACAAGAGTGGATATAAGACGTGAAGCTTCAGGAAGAATGGGTCAATTTTGGGATTCTGAGACTCAGTGTAATAAGTCAGTATTGACAAGGAGGCAGAAAGTCAATGGAGACGGTTAGTTTGTTTTCCCCCCGGTGGGCGTGGCTTTCAGATTATGAATCTTTATGAATCAGTGTATCGAATCATGATTCGGATCGCGTGTCAAACAAGCGGCACCTCCCGAAGCCGATACGGAAGTGACTTAAACTGCAGTTCATCGACTGGCCACTAGGGACCGGCTCCAGAAGAGCAGAATCTCATTGAGCTCATGTTAAAATGCCAAACTTTACAGCAGAATAAAACATGTTTACAGCCTGGGACAAATTCTAGTTTTGGTCTAAACGGTTAATTTTGCCCTTCATGACGACTGTGAGGGGGTGAATTAATCTATAACTCATTCGTTTACATTATATAAAGCCTTAAAGTTCTGCATAATTAAGGGCGTGGCCACTTTGATTGACAGGTGGATAGCCGTTTGTCTGCTGTCTGTTAGTCATCGCATCACCTCAGCTCCGCCCACGTCCCGCCTCTTTCCCCATTTTCAGTTATCCGGGAGTGACGCGCGATGACGCTGCTAAGATGGCGACGGCCAGCTCGACCCGACTTTACGCTTCAGAACTGCTGGGTGACATCACGGACACTACATCCATATTTTTATACAGTCTATGGTGTCATAGGAAGCTTTAGGAAGCCGTGTTTTGAAATCGGCCCATCACTATAAAAGTCGTTATTTAGTTTTTTAGCGCACAAGAGCTATTCTCGTCACGTCATAAAATGATTGTAGTCACTGGAGTGAGATGGACTTTGTAACGACGGTTAGGGTCAGAGGAAATGTCATTGGTTTCAATGGAGGCCTTTCTGAGCCATCGGATTTCAACTAAAAAAACGTAATTTGTGTTTCAAAGATGAACGAAGGTCTTATGGGTGTCGAACGACATGAGGGTGAGGAATTAATGACAGAATTTACATTTTCGGGTGAACTAACCCTTTAAGCAATCGTATGTCATTGTACGTATTCAGTAAAAGCAGCTTGATTCAGGAATTTTAAGATATTTGGACTGGAAACAAGGAAAAGCATTTGTGTTCGTCCGACGTCATCGTCGCGCTTTTTTTCGTAAGTTGAATACGGAAGGTGTTCTGGAGCAAAGCTAGAAATCTTACTTTATAAGGGATATTTTTCGATTCGCTTCATACGGCCTTTATAAGGAGCCGCGTGGGGCACTTTTACAATGGATGGATGCACTTTTTTGAGGTTAAAACTCGTCGACTGCCATTATAAAGCGTGGAGGCATCAGGATATTTATTAATATAACTCTGATTGTGTTCATCAGTCATACACAGGACACTCGGATGGCTTGAGTGTGAGAGAATTATGGGTAATTTTAATTTTTAAAGTAAATTAATCCCTTAACGAAGAACAGAAAAGATCAGATTATCTGGAAGTCAATACACGTTGTGCCAGTTCGAGTAGCCTATGTGGAAGTGTGAATGAGATTTGAGAGCTGCCATTTTAGTCTGTTCCTCATTCAAAACGACCATATGACGACGATTCTCATCTGGTGTTTTTATATTTGTATGGCGTGCGTCTTAAAGGGATAGTTCACGCAAAACGTGACAACATCATCATTTCCTCACGTCGAGTTTCTGTCTTCTGTTGAAGAAAGGATGTTTTCAACCATAATAGGAACTAACATTCACACTTTTTTGGCTGAACTACCCCTTTAAAATGAATCCGCTGCACATGATCAAATATTTGAATAATGACTGAGGATATTATGAGTATGTTTTATCCTTCTTATCATAAATACATTTAAATAATGCACTACAGTTCGTGTCTGCACTCTTGATTTAGTTGCTCATTTGTTTAGCTGCAAATGCCTTAAACACACTCCAGACGAATTTAAAAACTTAGTGACGTGCAAACAGTGCATCTTCAGTGCATTTGGTGACTCGCGCGGTGCGGAAGTGGCCCGTAGGGCAGGGCCCGCGCGCTGCTGCATATAAACTGACACGGACTTCCTCAAACTCACTTTGCATCGGAGCAGAGACGCGTTCAGGTACTTTCTTTTCTCTTATCGCTCTTTTATTTATTTATTTATTTGTTCAATCTCTTTCCTGGAGCTTTCGCAGAAGGATGATACGTGAGGAGATGGCAGAGTAAAGTTGGGCGTGATTGTAATAATAATAATAATAATAATGTGGTGTTTTATTGCTCCTCAGATCTAAAGCAGCAGTCATGAGCTGGGACAGCTACATCAGCAGCCTGACCAAGAGCGAATGGGTGGACGATGCGGTCATTCTCGGGCTGACACCGGGTCAGGAGTCCGTTTGGGCTTCGGCGCCGGGCGGCTGGCTCAGCCAAGTCACGGTACAACGTTTACAGAAAGAAAAAAAAAACGTTTTTTTTTTCTTTTTTTCGAATATGATTTTCGAATGTTTTTACTTACGTCACTTGTTCTGTCATCCGCATATAAAAGTCGTTGCAAATCAGGATGCGCTCGCAGCTTCGCCGGTGATAACGGTAGCTCTATAGTCTGACAACGCCACATAAAGTTTTATGAAAGCAACTTCCTGTATTTTCCAGTAGTTTGAATCGCGATAACACGAATAGAAATCTCCTGCGAAATCGACCGTTTATTTTATTCGCGCTGGATTTCCTCACAGCAGTGGTCGCGCGGGGTTCTGTGAACTGCTCCTTATTTGGTCATGCACGAAAGGCGGAAGCGGGTACCTCTCTCTCTTCCGCCTGTCCGCCCAATGGCGCTCTCTCTCTCTCTCTCTCTCTCTCTCTCTCTCTCTCTCTCTCTCTCTCTCTCTCTCTCTCTCTCTCTCTCTCTCTCTCTCTCTCTCTCTCTCTCTCGTTCTGCATGTCAGATGTTTTTATATATTAGCTATTATATATTTATAATACGTTTAAGCCGAGAGACATTCGCTATAAGTGTAACTATCACCTGTGTGTGTCTGATGTAAAGTAACATTCGGGATTTACCGCTGATTATATCAACACTGTGTGTGTGTGTGTGTGTGTGTGTGTGTGTGTGTGTGTGTGTGTGTGTGTGTGTGTGTGTGTGTGTGTGTGTGTGTGTGTGTGTGTGTGTGTGTGTGTGTACACTTCCTTCCATGGGTTCCTCTCACTAACTTTCATTTTGAATTGATTTTGTGATATCTTTGTCCAGGTTGGGGTGTGTTTGTGTGTGTGTGTGTGTGTGTTGTGTGTATATATATATTATTATATAGATGTATTATATATAGGCTATACTTTCATTCACACACACACACACACACACAAGGGCATATATATGTGTGTGTGAATGAAAGTATAGCCTATATATAATACATCCATATAATAATTTTACCCTATATATGGTATTGTGTGTGTGTGTGTGTGTGTGTGTGTGTGTGTGTGTGTGTGTGTGTGTGTGTGTGTGTGTGTGTGTGTGTGTGTGTGTGTGTGTGTGTGTGAATGAAATTATAGCCTGTATATGGTATTATGTGTGTGTGTGTGTGTGTGTGCACTTCCTTCCATGGGTTCCTCTCACTAACTTTCATTTTGACTTGATTTTGTGATATCTTTGTCCAGGTTGGGGATAAAGGGTTATAGATAATACATCTATATAATCATTTTACCCTATATATGGTATTATGTGTGTGTGAGCGTGTGTGTGTGTTGCTGTGCAGTTGTGTGTTTCCCTGTTCATGTCGTAACATGCAGCTCGGACTTTAAAAGTATTTGGGGATGCCGTGTGTCTCTCGCTGTGAAGGTCGTGCGTGGTCACATGACCTCAGGTGTCTCTGGCTCAGAACCACTGAAAACGGCCAGAAACTGGATCTGAAATGGACCCTTCTTTAGACTTTAATGTGCATTTGAACCTAAAATCAGGCAGAATTTATGGTCTGGATTTCGCTTATCTTGAGCATCGCCTTGACATGACAAAACATGAGCCGTGCAAGAATCTGTGTGTGTGTGTGTGTGTGCGTGTTTCAGCCTGTGAGCGTGTTATCACCTGCGATCCACACTCACGGTGGCTCTGTCTGCAGGCGGCGGAGGTGCAGGCGCTCATCGCTGGTGACCGCGGCGGTCTGTTTGCCAATGGCGTGACTTTAGCAGGCAGGAAGTGCACGGTGCTGAGAGACGCTCTGAATGTGGACAGCCAGAACACCATGGACATCAAGATGAAGACCTCAGAGAAAGAGCCCGACCCCTTTTCATTCACCATCGGCAGATCCCACAAAGGTGAGCGCATGCCGATGAGCAGTCCGTCACACCTCAGGAAAGACACTATCTCACACACACACACACCGTCTCACACACACACACACACACACACACACACATGTTGTGTTTCCATGTTTTATGGGGACATTCCATAGGCGCAATGCATTTTATACTGTACAAACCGTATTTTCTATCCCCTACACTGCCTGCCCCTAAACCTACCCATCACACACACACACACACACACACTGCCCTGCCCTAAACCTACCCATCACACACACACACACACACTGCCCTGCCCTAAACCTACCCATCACACACACACACACACACACTGCCCCTGCCCTAAACCTACCATCACACACACACACACACACACACACACACACACACTGCCCCTGCCCCTAAACCTACCCATCTCACACACACACACACACACACACTGCCCCTGCCCTAAACCTACCCATCACACACACACACACACACACTACCCATCACAGGAGACATGCTGCATTTTTACATTTTCAAAAAACATCACTTAGTGTGATTTATAAGATGTTTTCCTCATGGGGACCAAAAAATGTCCCCACAAGGACAAGGATTTTGGATATTGCCATCTTTGTGGGGACATTTTGTCCCCATACCGTAGGGATTACCAGTCCACACACACCGTTTCACACACACACACCGTTTCACACACACACACACCATCTCACACACGCACCGTCTCACACACACACCGTCTCACACACACACGTTTCACACACACACATACCATCTCACAAACACGCACCGTCTCACACACACACACACCGTCTCACACACACACCGTTTCACACACACACACACCATCTCACACACACGCACCGTCTCACACACACACACACACACCGTCTCACACACACACACACCGTTTCACACACACCATCTCACACACACGCACCGTCTCACACACACACACACCGTCTCACACACACAAACACACGTTTACATTCTGAGCTGAATATCGAGTTTATATTAATGTAACATGCAAATATATTACACATTTCATGTTTAATTCATTATTAATTGATATTTTATTTATATTTCTTTAGATCATGTGGTGAAATTTGACATATATTCATG